>JAJEQZ010000025.1:376158-779114 GCA_022833035.1 Fusarium marasasianum
CCCACCAATTTTTGTGTGTTTCCCACTGACCCCAACCCAAAATTTTCCCCCCCCCCCTCCCCCAATAAACATTGAAAAAAGGGGCAACACCCCCCCCCCCCCCCCCCCTTCTTGTAAGTCAGCGCATTCTGAAAAGAGGGGTAGCCAGAGGGTCGGGTCTTTGCCTGTATTTCTGTAGGGTAGCCTAGCAGCATTATCTGGCATAACTCAATGAAGTCTGCATGATTACTGACCGAATATAATTCTCCAAGGAAGATGCTGTAAGATAAATATAATAGCAATTGGCTGTATGCATAAAGAAATACCTGTTGATAACTGTAAATCGAATGTAAGGCCAAGCACAGAGTGAATAGTACAAAATATGCAGCAATAGATGTTTCGGGTTCAGGCCTCTATAACCACCTGAAGTAAAATTTGATTGCGGGGCCTTTACCATTGATCTTGGCCAAATACGGATATTTCAAGAGATTTTAGACCTACTGCCATTTGTAGTAAGGAAGATATCCACACAATTACTTTAGTGTTTATGGGAACACTCTACTAATGTTCACAGGCACCCTCTGGCGATACACCAATCAACAATAATGACAATCATGACCCAGCTCGTCTAGAATATTACCACCATGATACAGCGAGGAATTTCCAGATGATCATGGCCCATATTGATAACAAGCAATGCTATTAAATTTCAATTGTCTCGATCGAACATTGACCTAAAACCATTCCTCACACCAGACTAAAACCTTGACGCGTCATTCCCTACCATGATACCGACTCTCAACGCTCACTGAAAGCTAGCATTTCTCAATGAGTCATTCGGACACGCGATTCAAATACCCTCACGGTGCTCAATATGCTTCGCCAATGAATCCTCCTTGGTCTCTTCCTTCTTATATACCTTTCGGGCGACGTGGTCTGTCAGATAAACATCGAAGTCGCGCAGACACAATGCCGCAAGAAAGCATACAGCCCCGAGAGCAACAGCGGTGTAGTAAACAAAGGCATATGAGTGACCGTAAGCATCGGCGACCTTGGCGTTGATAACACGTAAGATCTCAGGAGTTACGCCTTTGATAGCGGAGAGTGCTGCCTGGCTCGCGGTGGGTGCTGTTGCTAGTACTTCGCTGATTGCCTCTGCAGACAGAGTTGTCTTTTGAAGCGCAGGTACTACAATACTGGCCAGGTAGCCTGGGAGCTTGTTGGTGTAGATGGCGACAAAGATAGTTGCGAAGATGGAGCCCATGATGGTGCGGACCGAAGAGACGATAGCTATCGCGAGGATCACAGTTAGTCATAGAAGAGCTGGCGTCTGGACAGACCTGGCTACTCACCAAAGGCAACCCCCAGATCCCGTTCCGGAACGATGTATTGAACCATCAACATAGTCATGACTTCTCCCCACCCAATGGGAAAAGTGCTCAGAAAGGCAAAAGCAATAGCCGATCCCTTGTTGGAGTAAGTGATGGTAGACATAGCACCCAGGAATGCTGTCATCCATGCTGATCCTACAACAAGCTGTAGACGCAAATGCTTGATTACATGAAAGAGAGGCCCGACGATGATAATACCCGACCAAGCTGCAAAGTTCACAACACTTGACATCCACGCAGTCTCCTCCCAACCATTGGTGGTGCTTCCAAAGATGTATGCAACCTGAGAAGGCCACAAGATGAACAGGGCCGTCTGAAGGCAGCCGGTGATGGCAGAGATGATGACGACACAGGTGTAGCCTCGTACATCCTTGAAGAATTTCATGGGGACGATTGGCTTCGCGGGACTGCCATATAACTCATAGAGAACGAATGCGATAGAGCATAAAGCACCAGGTATCAGGAGGCCAAGAACCCGGCCGGAAGTCCATTTGTTTGGTTGCCCGCCCCAGGCGATTCCAAGAAGGAAGAGAACAAGACCCGAGACAAGAAGGAAAGTTCCAAGCCAGTCGATGGTTGCAAGCTCTGCTTTGCGGCTGATACTGGTTCCGTGAAGTTGGACAAACGAAGGAGGGTGGTAGAAGAAGTACCAGAGGGTAGTACCGATGACTGGGAGATATTGTCAGTATTGATCTAAATACCCTTGCGTTATGTTTTGCAAACATACCCATTAAAATGATATAGATGTAAAAGATCCATCTCCATGAACTAAGAATGCTAAGTCGAAGGCCAAGATACGGACCGAAACCAGTGGCGATGATGTTGGGCACTACAACAACTATAGTACCAAGAAACTTGAGCTTGTTCGTCATAAGCTCTCCCGTCAAAAGGGGATACGAGCCCGGAATACCCGAGGCAAGACCCAAGAGAACGTTGGCAGCAATGAGTTGGTTGATGCTCTGCGAAGTAGCAGCAATGATACCACCAATTATCCCAAGAGTGTTGGCACCAAGAGCAAGGTTTCGGCGGCCAAACATATCAGAGAGACGACCAAACAAGAGCATGGAGATGGGTTGAGAGACAGTCCATACAATTGAGAACAGGTAGTAGTTCTCACTAGGGCCGATCTGCTGGTTGATGATGATCAGGGCGCCAGCTGCAGCCTGGAAGGCAAAGTATGTCGCAGCAAGACTGAAGGCGATACCGCCGAATGTTCCAACAAACTCCCGGCTCAGAAAGTAGCCGTCTGGGAGAGTTGAGCGCTCAGCGGTCAAGATCTTGGAACGAAGTTCATCCTCGTTCGAGAGGGCGATGTCCTGGTCGTTGTGACCTGGCAAGATGTCATCTGGTGATGCTTCGTGTTTCGTCATGATGAAGAGTTTCGAGTAGTAAGAGATAATTAAGTCAATGGGGGCTTGGCAAATGGATGGCAAATAACATCGGTGGAGATTATAGCAGGCTATAAGGGGCAGTGTTATACTCCACAACCGGCAAACAGATTGTTTTCCTTTGTACCCCGCAAGATCTCATGGTAACCCGGACGCTATAATGATCTACATTACAGCGGTAATTTAGATTAGAGCGCGTGTAAGTTCGTCCGACGTCCAGTCCGCCCGTAGGGCGTATGTTATACCGAAGTGGTCACGAGCGTACCTGTAGATCGTCCGAATTCATATCCTACACCAAGTGAGGCGCTAGTGAAGAGACACTACTACCTCAAGCCAACGGTCTGATCATCTGTTACCCATGCACTTCATTGCCGTTCCTGAAGCAACCTCTAGTATCTCTCATAGCGTGATCCATACAGCCTGAGCAGTTGCAGCGCAGCTTTCAAAACACCATGAAATCTTACAAGCTAGTTGCCTGGGGGCAAGAAGGCCAATACGTTGATTCACCAAAACCAATTCCAGGGCCTGCAGATGTTCTCATTCGCGTCAAGGCGGTTGGTCTCTGTCGTTCAGACCTCGACATGATGGACAGCAAACCCGGCAGCGATCCATATGCCTCCGCCATAGACGCAAACTACATTCTCGGCCACGAAACATCTGGTGTCGTTGAGGATCTCGGATCTTCGGTCACCGACTTGTCCAAGGGAGAGAGTGTCGTTGTACATCACATGCGGCACTGTGGGTTCTGCACTTTCTGTGAGGCAGGGGTTGAGCAGCACTGCGAACACTTTAAGCGAGGCACTATTGGAATGACGAGGGGCTGTGGTTTTGACGGTGGCTTGGCTGAGTACCTTGTTGTACCTCGTACTGAGCTTGTATCTATCGGTCATGAGGATCCAGTGCTGTACGCTCCTCTCACCGACGCGGGTGTGACGGCCTATGCTAGCTGCAAGGACATTATCAGAAATGCACGCCCTGGCCAATACGTTCTGGTCATTGGCATTGGCGGGCTTGGGTCATACGCTGTACAATTCCTTCGACTTCTCACCTCTGCTCGCATCATTGCTGCCGACAACTCAAACGAGAGGTTAACCCTCGCGAAAGAGCTGGGAGTAGATGAAGCGATACTTTCTAATGCAAGCTCAAAGGCCGAAATTGACCGGATCACTTCAAACAGAGGGGTTGACGGCGTGGTTGACTTTGTTGGAAGCGACGCAACCTTGCAGTTAGCAGCGAGTGTCGTTCGACCCCAGGGATTCGTCTCTGTGCCTGGCATGCAAGGTGGCTCTGTGCGTTTAGGGTGGAACTTGATGGCGACGAGTGCTAAGTTCTCGCTGTCTCTTGGAAGCACACGACAGGACTTGAGGGAGGTGTGCCAGCTGGCGAAGGAGGGGAAGCTGCGCATTGAGGTTGATAGGTTTAGCTTTGATGAGATTCCAAGAGCCTATGAGATGTTACGGGGTGGTAAGCTGAAGGGTCGTGCGGTTATTGTTATGGATTAGGGAACTAGGTGTGCACAGAAAACAGGTATTATGAACAGACACAGAGATTATACCAGTCCAGTTGTTGTTCACCATTAATGTCAAGGTCATTGATGGGATGATTTTCTAAAGCCTTCGAGGGCAAGGTAACGGCCTAAGTGTGCATCCTGCTCAACTGTTGAAATGGTTGTCTAAATGGGACTTCTCAGTGTTTTGACTCGATAGATCTCGTTAAGATGTCTTAAGATTTAACCATCCATCATGATAATCACTTTTACCATTACTAAAAGAACAAGAGGGACCAAAAGAATGATCATCAAGATACAGAGCCAGATAACGTATGCAACGTCCCTCCACCTCGTTCTCTTCTGACTAGGTCTATCCAAATACACGTTCTGTATCCTCATTTTGCGCCCAAATCTTCTTAAGCTGCATTCTCGCTATCTTCCATCCCTTGTCCGTACGCTGAAACTTGAACCGATAATGTCCCCCAAAGGCATGGTATTCATGAGGTTTGCTCGTGTCCATCGTTGCAGAAAACCAGAGATAACATCTCCCATCAGCCGTGTCTCCATCGATTGTGAACTGCAGGTTGCTCATGGAGTGCTGTAGACCTTGAAATCTGTCTTCTGCGCCGCGAGCAGCAGCAGCGATCTTTTCAACGCCTACAATATCGCCCCAGCTCTCGAACCCGAGAATACCATTGGGAATGAAGCAGTCGGCGAATTCGTCCCATTTGTGGTCGTCTGCCGTGTTGCAGTAGCGGTTGAGAAGGGTTGCTAGTGCGTCTTTGTCTTCGAGGAGTTGGAGACGTTGGAGAAGGGATTCCAGGCTGGGGGTGCTGTTGTTTGAAGCCATGACTTAGGTGTTATCTGAGATGATGGCTGCGAATGAAAGTAGTTGCGGATTCTCTACAAAGCCCATGTACTAGAGGACATTTCTATAAAAGTTAGAAGCTGGAGTGCTACCCCGCCTAAAGCATGAGCATGATGGCTAAGGGGCAGTGACAAAAAACGAGGGGTTAGCGGATGTATTTCGGACGGTCCAGCTTCGGCTTGAGAATTGGGTCCTTGAATGCTCTCACGAGACCACCGACGTTGTCGAATGGTATTGTCCAGTAGTTGGAATTCCTTGGTTTTTCCAAGTTAGGCCTTCTCGCTGATTCTTGCTCATGGAAGATTGAAGCAGTGAGAGTGTTATTTGAGCGGATAGACCTAACAGCGGATACTAACATCCCGCGCACTAACTGGAAAATTGATCTAACGCGTGACCATCGCCGTGAGGGCGAGAGATTATTTGTTTTGGGTTGAGGTTAAACATGGGTATATGGACATCATAACTATTTGTAATCATGAAATTGCATATTGTATTGACACGCTTTAAGGCTAATTAGCTACATGGTTATTTACTGCTGGTTGGTATGATGCCCAATGATGGCAGCTCAGGCACCTCTAGTCCAGACGCCAAGCGAACTCCGTACCGTACATGATCCAAAGTATCCTTGGGGATGTAAACATCCTTCTCATCACCCATAACCTTGCTCCAATTCTCCAGAAATCCCTCCGCAGTCGTTTCGTTTGTATGTCCTGGAAACGTCGCCAGTGCAACACGCGCAGCTCTCCCCGCTCCCGTCGCGATACAGACCCCAGACACAGGGCACTCATCAGCACATAACGCAACAAGTAGCGGTGCACATTTGCTGGTCTCGAAGTACGTCTGCGTTATCATCTTTGAAGCCTCTGAGAGATCTCCCATGCGTGATGCACCTGAAGGTAAGATGGCGTTGAGCTTGATTCCGCAGGACGGGGCGAAGCGTCCAAGATCTTGCGTGATGGCATAGACGGCGCCTTTGGAAGCTGAGTAGGCGCAGTCCCCGCCCGCACCGAATCCAATGATGGCATCTGAAGATACGTTGACGATGCGTCCGTGTCCTTGTTTCTCCATCGTAGACCAAACAGCACTCGTCATGAGCTGTGTTCCTAGGACGCCAATCTCAATGACTCTCATGAACGCTGGTGCATCGAGCGCTGCATGAGAACTGGGCTTTCCAGAAATGCCGGCATTGTTGACGAGGATGTCAACACGGCCGTATTGAGCGAGGCAAATGGCGACGATGGCTTGAGCTTGGGCTTGGATAGAGACGTCGTGTCCGTCGGCGATAGCACTACCGCCGGCCGCTTTAATCTCATCTACCACTGACTGGGCTCTTGTAATGGTTCCAGCTTGGCCTTCCAGTGTACCGCCGTAGTCATTCACTACGACTTTGGCTCCAAGCTTTCCGAGCAAGAGGGCGTATTCCCGCCCAAGACCTCCTCCTGCACCAGTGACGATAGCAACACGGCCTTTGACAGACATTATGGACTAAGGGACCGAGTAGAGAAATGAGTAGATGGCGATACGAAGTAATTGAGCTGTTGGGGACAGTGGAATGACAGTTCTAGTATGATCTCAAGAGTATGCGCTTTTATGGCAAAGGAGGCGGCCAGCACCAATTATTGGTACAAACTGACCGTAGATATTCCAGAAACTTACTGTTTTCTCATGTTGAGGAGTAGTTGTCAGTCGCATCCGCATTTTCTCTCATGACGGTACTCGAGTCAGGCCGAACCTAGCCCGAATTCGCTTCTGCTCCAGCCAGGTAGTCACTGTAACCGAGCGCGCTAGCGGAGCTGGGTGTTACAGCGCACCCCGCGAGATGTCAGTGCTCATATGCGAGATGGACCTATAAGTCATATACTCGGCATTTGCATTCTCATAATTAGTAGTATCTAGTCAGAAGTCTTCTTCGCGCACGCCACCAGAATGTCTGGCATCAAAGGGAGAGTATATGCAATTACTGGTGCGGCCTCGGGCATCGGGCGAGCCTCTGCAATCCGCCTGGCGGAACTCGGAGCCGGAGGTCTAGCCATTTGCGATGTCAACGTAGAAGGCCTCGACAAAACGAAGCAGTTCTGTGAGTATTAGCGTTTTGCTTTCCCCTTATCTTTTGCTTGTTTTAATCTCTGATGCGTACTCTAGGTTCGCAGAGAGGTACTAAAGTAGTTGCGTCAACAGTTGACGTCCGAAGTCAGCAACAGGTCCAGAATTGGATCGACAGCACCGTTGCTGACTTCGGACGGCTTGATGGAGCTGCCAACATTGCTGGAATCGCAGGAGGAGAAGGTGATACAACTTGCGCAACCATTGTAAGTTGCATCACAACCGTGCACCATCCTAGAGACTATACTGATCGCCGTTCGCTTAGGAAGAGTCTGACTGGGATCGCATGATGGACGTCAATCTCAAAGGCGTCATGTGGTGTATGCGAGCCCAGATTCCGCATCTCCCCCGCCCAGGAGGAGCCATCGTCAACATCTCCAGCACCTCGGGCCTCAGAGGCTTCCCTCACAATGCAGCCTACTCATCGAGCAAATTTGGAGTCATCGGTCTTACATCATCTGTAGCCGGCGAGTTCGGCACCGAGGGTATTCGCATCAACTCTCTTCTCCCGTACTTCCCCTTCTTCTATTTCATTCTCGCCTTATTCTAACAGAGCTCATAGTGGACCGATCCGAACAGAAATGTTTGAGGCGGGTGAAGCGAAAGGGTTGTTCGACTCGGAAAAGATCAGCAAGTTGACATGCCTTGGTCGCATGGGTAAACCTGACGAAGTGGCCAAGGTTCTGTGTTTCTTGTTGAGTGATGATGCTTCATATGTTACCGGGGGTAAGTCTCCTCTTCTTGTTCTCAATACGTGGCTGCAATTTGACACTTCTTCTCAGCACAATGGACTGTGGACGGAGGATATGCTGCCTGTTGATGGGTGAATAATGGGCAGCTAGCGATCGGAGAAGAAATAGCTAGTTCGGCAATGATTAGAAGTCGATAGATATGCCCATGACGAAATGCGTAAAAGAGTCTATCCACAATTTGCTCCTTAGTTGATGTCCCTAGCTTAACTCAGTAGCGTGCTGGATACCTAACTCTATGTATGTACGGGATTCAGTGTGTAGGATTAAATTCGAAGTGACTTAGTGCAGCTTTGTCTAAGTATCATAGCGAGTTCCAGTCTCACAACGTATATGATGAGATACCATATCCGTAGATCTACGGTCAATCTACAGTACCATGTTTGTGCTACAGATCTGTTGAAGTAAATAAAGGCACATGAGAATCAGTGGATTAAACTTTGAAGGGTACAGGGCATTCTATGGCTACAAATCCTCTTCTTGAATATCAACAATATGCCATGGTACGACAAACTCTTTATAGTAATCCTTCAGGGCATCTATACACTCCCTAAATCCCGGCCTTTTCTCAAAGATTTCATGATGAGCCTATCCTTCGGTCAGTCAAATTCCTTCAGTCAACAATAACTAAAGGTTGGTCTACTTACATCCACGGAGTCCCAGTTGATCAACAATAGTTGATCCTCAGGGTTCTCAATAAGGGGACTGATAAAGTAGCCCTTACACCCATCTTCCTCGTCAAGCACACGGGCAACCACCTTGTTGAACTGCGAGTAATAACCGGACACACCACCTTCAACCACTTTCGTCAATGCGACCTCCACAGCAGGCGACGTGAGAGTGTCGGAGAGGTGTTGATGGTCACTGAGCGGAGAGTGGTCCATGAGCGCGTGAGATGTCCATGTGACCTTGCGCCCGTTTAGAGCTGGCTGAATAACGCTGTGGAACTTTTCATATTCTGAGCTTGTAAAGAAAGAATGAGATGACTCTAGATTGTCCCACAGAGCTAGATATACTTTTGTATATCGATCTTCGAATTTTCTGCCGCTCCAGAAAGACTTTAGGCCAGGCGCCCTGTCAAGCATGCATATTAGCCCTGTGAAGGGTGATGGTTCAGCAAGTCTGTCTTACTTCTTGAGTATTGAAAGAGCGGGCGCAAGATCTCGCTCAATTTCCGCATTCGCCGCTGGACGATGCGGAATGACTATTAATTGGAGAGCTTGGTTGGTCGGCATCGCGCTGAGTACAGACAGTTAGGCTTGGGATAAAACTACCAACCACGAATGTTACACAGAATGATCAGAATATGAGGGAAAATGAGGAGATGAACTGCGATTACTTTAACCAACAAAGTTCTCTCTTCAGAGGCAGGATCAATGTTGTGCAGATGGCGCATCCACCGAAATTAGTGCGTCCGCTGACAGCTCTATTCTAGCGTAGCGTACTTCGTGATCGGTGCGCCGACAATACGCCGCCGAGTGCCATCACGAACATCCAGAGCAATACCATCTTTATCTAACCCAGCCCATGAGGTGCCTTTTTTGCCTAATCTCATTCTCGTGCCCAGCAACTTGCCATGATGCCTAAGTTCTTTGTTATCGCCCGCGTTGTCGGGCGAGATGGCGCTATTGATCTTGTAAGCAAATCCATTCATCTTTATAAATCTTAACTGACACATTTCATCAGTGGAAGGATAGGCTCGTTGAATTATGCAAAGTCTCAGCTACAGAACCGTACGGCGACTCGTACTACTGGGGCCAAGATGTCGATGGTGAGCCCGACACGCTCTGGGGTCTAGAAGGATACACACACCCAATTGGATTCTTCATCGACCATGTTTCATCAGACATTTTCAAAAGAGAAATGGCACTTGTTGACAAAGATGAACTTCTACGAACGGTCCAAGGCCTGGGTAGTCCGGACTACGACCTCCACCACTACGATGAGTACGCAGGTTTTCTGAAGAGAGCTGATGATGTCGAAAGAGACTCTGTGCGAAGCTTTGTGGTAGTGAAGCACTATTGGGCCAAGAGCCAGGCTCTAAGAAACGAGATGCTAGATAGGCTGGCACGTTTTGCTGAGAAATTGGCATCTAGCTCTCCTCGGGTTCAGAGTGCGCTGGTGCTGAAGGAATGTCGGGATACGAGCATGGCAAGCTTGTGGCTAAGGTGAGTCCATTGTTTGGTTGACCACTCTTGGTGTTACTTCGACTGACCTATCTATCCGTTTTAGACTGGGATCGGAGGAAGAGTGGGATTTATTGGAGCAATCCAGTGTAATGAAAGAGCTTGTTGATGGTTTAAAGGCGAACTGTATTCGTAGCGAAACACATCGGTCTGAGGCCTTTAACGGTCATTTGGGAATCAAAGGCTAGACACAATAGCATATTACACTGATATAAACGCCTATCTATTCGAATTCTTTTACTTACCCGCGAATCATGTCTGGCACCTAGCTGCTCACACGTTCCAGTCCCAAGCTTCACAGGGTTCTGTGACGAATATGGAGATGAAGAAGTCAATTCACTTTTGGATATTCTAGCTTATAAATTTGTTTTTTGTCTTGCCATTATACGGGTCTGATAACAACTACTAAATATGCAATTAAAATAATAACTTGGTTCAAGATCTTTGATCATTGAATGCTGTGTATCATACATCATGATCCTAAGCCATAGCGACAGGCCGTCCAGGGATGACTGCGGCCTACAAGGTTAAGCTTTAGGCTGCGAACACAGGCCATCAGCGCTGTGTAATCACTGAAAACTGCGGGGAAACATCAACTCGCGGACTTGGTTAGTGTCTATCTCCCTAGTTCAAGCCGAAGCTTCGCACCAACTTCGGAGGCCCAAAAACGAAGAATCAAAAGCTATTTTTCGCGTACTACACTAAAGATCCACTAACCCGGGTCTCGGTCTCTTCAGTGGCTCTAAGAGTGAGGGGGACTTTCTGTATAAGCTTCCCCAGCCCAGATTGACGGGTTCATGATAATCGTGTTTCTTTTGTTGTTCTACTTGTGTACAGTTACATTCCCCCCAATCGCGATCAATCTGGCACAAACATCGCAATGGCCTCCCCCACCTTTATTTACGGCCTTGTAAGTGCCACAGTCGCTCTTACATTGTATTGGCTGCTCCGGATTGGCCGACGGGATCCTCGAATGCCTCCGGGGCCTCCTACGGTCCCGATCCTAGGCAACATGCACATGATTCCCACCACCGGCCTTGGAAAGAAGTAAGAAACCTGCAATTAGATGTTTTAGTGGGTCACTAACAAACCCAGGTTCATGGAATGGTCTCTGCAATACGGCAAAATCTTCTCTCTCAAAATCGGCTCCGGCAACATCATTGTGATCTGCGACCGTAAAGCCGTCCATGAACTTCTTGATAAGAAGGGCAGCATCTACTCGGATCGGCCTCCAAACATTGTCCCGCTCTTCATCACGAGAGGCGATCATATGACCATGGAGTGTCAGAGTCCGTCTTGGCGAGAAAAGAGAACTGTTGTGACGCGCAATTTGAACCCAAAGTCTTTGGATGAGAAGCATTTTAGGGTGCAGGAGACTGAGTAGGTAGTCTTGCACCATGACAAAGTAGACTAGAGCTGACCGAGGGCTCGTTTAGGGCTGTCATCTTGATGAATCGTCTTTTGGATGATCCTAGCAACTTCTACTCGTACTCGCGCCTGTACGCCTCTTCTGTGGCTGCCATCTTGGCCTGGGGTTTCCGAGCGACCACCCTGGATTCATTCTGGTACAAGGATGTCTCCGCAATGATTGAAAAGGTTAATCAGGCTTTTCCTTCTCATCTACCTATGTCTAACTCTGCTTATAGTGGCTCGAAGCGATCGAACCCGGTGCTACGCCTCCCGTCGACCTCATCCCTTGGCTCTGGTACATCCCCGGAAAATGGAAGTCCCGCGTCTACAAGATGCGAGATCACATGGACAAAGTCTGGAGCCAAGCGCGCGCAATGGTCGATGACCGACGCGCCAGAGGTGATCGTCGAGAGTGTATGATTGATATGAAGTTGGATGAGTATGAAAAGAATGGCTGGCCCATGTCGCAGCATGCCTTCAACAACCTTTTCGGCGAGTTGATGGAAGCAGGTGCTGATACCACGGCGAATCAGATCCTTACTTTGATCTTGGCTTTGGCAAAATATCCAAAGTTCCAGGAGAAGGCGAGAGTGGAGATTGATGCTGTTTGCGGCACGGAACGAGCGCCTGTGTTTTCGGATTTTGCGAAGATGCCTTATGTCAATGCTATCGTCAAAGAGGGTTTGCGATGGAGACCAACGTAAGTTGACCTTGGGATCGGTATCTTCTTCATCAGAGTGCTTACTGGACATTGGAATAGTTCCGATCTAGGACTGCCTCATACCGTCACCAAGGGTAAGTCTATGTTGCTCCTACCGATGAAACTCATGCGGTAACTAATCTTTTGAAAGACGACTACTACGATGGAATGTTGATCCCCAAAGGAAGTACCATCTTCGTCGGCGTTTGGGCGATGCATCATGACAAGGATTACTATGGAAGTCATGACACCTTCGACCCCGACCGCTACCTGTCTCATACAAAGCTTGCAAACGAATACGCCGTTGGTCCAGATTATGAGAAACGAGATAAGTCCAACCCTCAACAGCACTGAGAGACACTAGCTAACTTTCATCTTTACATCACTATGGGTATGGTGCTGGACGACGTATCTGCCCTGGAATCCATCTGGCCGAGCGCAGTATGTGGCGAATCACTGCCAAGTTATTGTGGGCGTTTGAATTCTCTGAACCAATTGATCCTGTAACCGGAAAGGTTAAACCGCTGGATCAAGATGCATATACATCGGCGAACTTGGTGTGTCCGCTGCCATACAAGGTTAACATTAAGCCACGAAGTGCAGCACATGTTGAAGCCATCAAGAGGGAGCTTGAGAGTGCAGAAGCGTTTTTATCTCAGTATAACTAGCTACAGCCATGGCCTGGATGGACTCAAGACTAGCCATCTACAACTATGAATTATTGCTCATGCACGATTGTACACAGTATGTAAGGTAATTCAGGACCTTGTTCCTAAATGACGAAAGGACTTAGGTAACTTGGTATAAGTTTAGGATAAGTTTACGATACCTTTTACAGAGTTTATTTTAAACCCCTATATCAAGGCTTGATGCTCCCTGCTCCTCGAGGTCTGTTAGCCATGCTGGAGTGAGGAGTCCATCTAATATGTTGTCCCACATACCATCATGCTCATGCTCATGGAAAGCCCCACATAGATCCAGGGTAAGTAGTTCTGAGCCTGCGCCCGTTTAACCGAGCTATCAACGCTGTTATTAAACTCTATAGTCAGGATTGCGGGGTAGAGGTCATCTACTCAATTTAACATCATCTGATTGGCTGCTTTGGAAAGGCTGAGCCTCTGTAATCCATGTACCCCGGATCTTCCGTTTGACCTTGTCGATCTGCTTCGGCAGATGAAGCGGTACCAGGTGCACAGCAAAGCCCAGACCGCATTTTTCTCTCAGGGGCTAATTGTAGATGCCTTGCATGTGAGACAGAAACAGCAGATGAGGGATTGATGTTTTCTTGCCCCGCGACAACCCCCAGATTTCGTCATTGCACCAGCGGAGCCGCAGCTTCAGAGCATTCTTTCTTCATGGACCTTTGGATGTTTAGAGTGTTTATTCTACCTTCCGGAATTCTTTAGTTCATTCAGGCTTTGTTATCGCTGCCAGCGTCATATCATGAAAGGCTGCTCATACTGTCACCGAACGTTCCACAAGACAGAGCATCTTCTCCGCCACGAGCGCTCTCGTAAGATCATCCCCACATGGAACCCGTCCCAGTCGCCAAATTGACCCATGCTTAGATACAGGGGAGAAGCCATATCGATGCGATACGTGCGGTCGCGGCTATGCACGGAGGTAAGAAGCCATATCCAGTATTTTGTCGGTGCTGGTATTGATTGCGACAGCGATGTCCTCCTTCGTCATGTCAGGTACTTTCATCCAAACAGCGATACTTCACAAAGAGAGCGCCGAAGATCCGATGTCTCAACGAACGAAAAGAGCCGACAGCGCCGACAAAGTGTACTGGCCGATTCCATCAACGTGTGCTCAATACCACCGCCGGAGCCAGAAGAAGGATCAGAAGGCGAGACAGATCAGCAGGAGAATAACCATATGCGTGATAATGGGCAGCCGCAACAGCAGGAGGACAGCTCGACAACTGCCGATGCTTCAATGGCTCAGTTTTCGACATCTGACCTTGATGCATTGGCTACGGTATCGATGCTTCAAGCTCTTCACGAACAACCGACTGAATCGACGAAGTTGGCTTTGGAAGAGTCATTTGATGATCGACGGCCCGTGAACCATTCTCCGGCTGTTGGTCAGCATGATAATGAACTATCGCCGATGAGCTTCTCACATCACATGGTAGAGACTACACTAGAGACCGCTACCCCGACTTTATTCACCGCCAATGCCGAGTTTCTCAGTCCTGCAGTGTCGTTGAGCACCAGAGCAAATGTCTTTCATTCCCATATGGCTACTTCGTCAGCTCCTTGGGGAAATAATGAAGCATCCCTTACGTCGATGAGTAACACAGATTTGTTGCATTATGCGGGGGCTCTAGAGCTTTTACAGCCCAATCTCAGCCATTTGGACTTTCTCGACTTCAGTCTCGGCGAAACCTCACCTGGCATCCGTGGCTCACAGGCTTCGAGCAACAGCGTTGACCCTGTCAGTAGTATCCCACTGGAGCGCTTCGCCAGGGTAGCCGCGTTGTGGCCTAGGAACCGAACGCACTCAGCGAGTCAAATCGCATCCAAAGTCTGGGCGGACGTGGTAAACTATCGAGGTGACGGTATCTTTACAGATGTTTCTATTTCACAGTCGTCGCCAAGCTCGACAATTGGCACTGAGAATGAATCGAGATGGGGAATGGATGAAGAAAAGCGACAGGATCTTATTCGCGAGTTTGGTTCGCCTGGTTCCAGCGTTGACTTTCTACCAGCGAGACTACTGAATCTCGGTCTCACCATCGCCTTTCGACAGCCTCATTCTCTCGTCCCGTTTATACACCAACCCACATTTTCAGCAAAGTCAGCATCCAACTCAGTCGTCTTCTCCTTGTGTCTTCTCGGACTAGCCATTCTCGATTCATCATATGTGAAGCCATTCACAGCACACTACTTGCCAGTAATGTCACTTTCCGGTCCACCAACCGGAAGTACCGGGCTAACTTTTGTAGGCAGCGACGGAGAAGTGTTGCTCTCAATTGGCGACGCCATCCTTTGGCCCAGAGGGGTCGGCGCAGCTTGTTGAGCGTCTCGCATCGGCGGCCTTGCTACTGATGGCGTGGTCAATAAGTTCGCCCCATGTAAGCACTGATGAGATGTATCGTATCAGTGGATTAATGCTTAGACTCATTGTAGGGTGCTCGCGATGCCTTCTTATCCAGGATGCTTTACAACCAGACCATGAACGTACGTTGAAGATATCCCATGTCTCTCTTGTCGGTATAAGGCTAATGGCATGGTGTACTTGTAGCTCGTCAAGATGTCAGGTTTACTGATGCCGCGACCTTCATCGTTCAGCATCGATAATTTGCTCAGCCAAGCGAACTCGGCCAGGCTTATTCATGACCCAGCGCAAAGCGATGACTGGGCATGGAAGGCATGGGCTCGAACAGAAAGCTTCAAGAGGTATGCTGCGCTTGGTACCTAGGTTTTGCAAATACTGACCATGATAACTGTATCAAGATTAATATCGACGCTGATCATGATCGATGCATGGTGGGCCTCTAGACTAAACACGGAGCCACTCATCTGTACCTCCGTGGTGCAACTTGAGATGTCGACATCCATCGACCTTTATCGGTCCTCATCAGCAAAGTCATGGAGAAGCTGTCGCAACGCTGGCACGAGTGTAACCACAGAGCCTGTCATAATACGAATGCTCACTCCAACTATAACCTTGACCCCGCTTCAAGAAACGTCGCCGATTGGAATGACTGGCTTGCTGTCTGTTGTCTGGGCACGCATTCTTCAACATCAACACCAAACTAGAGGAACAAGGGATACCAATAGAGATCAGCCTCCTGCAAGTGTTGATGCATCGACTGAAACTGGCAACAACATATTGCGTGCGCTGGGCGACATCTACACAAACTACTCGAGGTTTCTTCGGTATAGGAACCCCAACTGTATCGCGCAGTGGCACTTCCTAAACCTCAACGTACTAGCCAATCTTGAGATCTTCGAGATGGCCTCCGGCCGCAATGGGGCTGAAAGTGCATACGCTTCATTGCAGGAGATCTCCAACTGGAGTCAGACCCAACATGCTCGGCGAGCCTGTCTCCACGCCGCGGGTATCTACGTCGCCATGAGCCGTCGAAGAGCAAACGATGGTGTTATGCTCCACTCCGACATGTCTTTATTCACAGCTGCACTCGTACTTGGACTTTATGTCTTTATGATGCAACCGAACGAAGGAAATACTGATGCAGACGCAGAATCCTTTGAGTTACTCAACGATATCGACTGGACTAATAGATGTGATCCAATGTCGCAAGTGGACAACGCTGGAGATAATACTGCCAACCAGTTTATACATAATGGAGGAAGTATTAGCTTTTCTGGAACAGTCTGTGAAGCGGGGTATAATGCCGCCAAGATGATACTACTCGAGTTTGCGAGCTTGTTAGAAGAGGTTGGGAAGTGGAATGCGAAAGAACTGTGTCATATTCTACGGATAATGAGCGACTCTTTGATCGAAGTGGATGACCGTTTGGGTGGTGACTGAAGCAGATGCACACTAAGGACATTGACAGTTTTGCATGTACAATTAGCTCAAACACATACAGTGATTCGTTACTAGACAGGATACCATTCATACGCGAGAACCTATAGCGCTATCAAATACAAATACAAGACACTTCTTCACTCAATATACTTTCCGCCAAATTGCACTAGTTCCAAACCGCTTGATCGACAGCGCTAATCTTTGCATGCCCATTAATCTCATGAGGCACCCCTTGCGTAGGCTGACCCTTGGCGTCCAGCAACTGCACAGAATGATAGTAGTCAACCGCCTTCTTCTGGTTGACCTTATCCTTCGCAACACGTTCAAGAAGCTGCTTGGTCAACGGATGTGCTGAGAAACGATCGGGCAAATTATCCCAAACTCGATAGTCGGTGGCTTGTTTGTGGAGAACACCGCAGATCTCTCGGGCATACTCTGTGAATAAGAAAGTGCGTGACGACTCAACCATGATGGTCATTTGATCTGCCTCGGCGTTATTAAATGCTTCCTATCTCTCATAATTCATTACTCACTCTCTAAGATTCTGCGTGGCTCATTGTGCTGCAAGATAGATTCGGTGATGTATTCCTCACCAAAGCCACCATGTGGAGTATGCCCGCCCTCGTAACTACAGCCACCGGGAAGAAAGTCGTCGGACCGGCCGAGACCTGCCCCGTAGATGCAAGCTAACATTTCGGTTGCGCTGTTTCGATGGTAGTAGGGCGCACGCAAGGAATTGCTGGCTACATCCCAGCGAGGACCGAACCATAGATAGTCGGCAAGCGGAACGTGAGGGTCGAATGATTTTGCTGTCAGGACAGTGTTGATACTCGGGTCTGTGTGATCAATACTGGTACTGTTCTGCGATGCGAACTTTGTCAAGTCGTACTGGTGTAGTTAGTGCCTGTCTTGCTTGTATCCTGTGTCAGAAGCTTGCCTTGTAGGGAACTGCATTCCCATGCCATGCAACGACATCAAACGGACTATGATCCTGACTGATGACAACATGCTTTCCGTTATTCTTGACAACAATCTTGAAAGGGACATGTAGATCCTCGTCGATATGAGCAACAGGATAAAGAAAGTCTCGAGGATTGGCCAAACCATGTCCTCCGATGGGCCCTAGGTCAGGAAGCTCCCACATGGATCCCCAGACCTCAGCGATATGGCCACGAGCAGCAGGAACGCCCTCTGCGAGATTGATGCGGAAGCGCACACCACGCTGAATAACACATATCTCGCCTGGTTGGACGAAGAGACGGCCCATTTCTGTTTGGACATCTATGATTCCGAGCTGAGGAGTGATGAGAAAGTCGCCGTCCGTGTTGCAATATGCCTTGTTGACCATAGAAGCATTGATCATATAAACATACACAGCGATGCCCTGACGAAGATTAGGATCACCACTTCCAGCAAGTGTATGCAGCCCATCCGTAAAATCAATCCTCTCATCATCCTTCGGCAGAGGAAACGGCGACCACTCAGCCTGCTGATACAAAGGCTCAACCTTTGGATTCAGCGATAAAAAGCAGTTCTCAATATGAGACTTTGTTTCAATACTAGAATATCCCTGATGAGCAGCTGATGGTCGCGCACGGTACATGTACGTGCTCATGTTGAGGCCGCGAGGAGCTGCGAAAGCAGAGTAGGTGATACCCTCAGTGTACAGACCAAAGCCTCTGTCCTGGGGGTTGTTTTGGCCGGCGGGGAGAGTGCCGGGGATGACCTCTGATTGATGGCGGTTGCCCCAGCCTGCTTGATATTCGTAGGGGTCATTCTCGCGGGTTGGTTTGGTGCGCTGGAGATCTGTGTAGTGGAAGACTTTTTGGGGATCGGTGGCTGGTTCACGTCTCTTGATAGCGGCGACCATACTGATGTTTGAGGTGTAATTCTTTTTAGGGGTATGTGATGAATGTAGTGATTTTACGAGTTGAAGATGTTTTGGATCTAATCAAATGGTTCATTTTCCTTTTATTCTACGGGCGTATTGGTAGAACCTCACTACAAGTCCCATGTTTATTACCGAGCGGCAGATGCACAAATGGGCCTGTAAGTGGGAGATGTGATGTGACGTCGCATGTGGGGATATGGAGCTCCCACATAATGAGACCTCGAGAGGGATCATTCTTACCCCTCAACCTTGTGAGAAACTCGTATGTTTAACTAATTTACAACGTGTGGGACTAATCGACATCAAATTACGGTAGTTGCCTGATTTCTGCTCCTAGACTCCAATCCTTGGGATTCCCTTTTGCCAATCATGCTACGCACACGCCAATCTTCCAGGGTGCTTACCCAATTCCTTCAAGCTCATGCACACCACTGGAATGCCTGTATACGGCTGCCAACGCTTCTCCAGCGCCGTTCAATTGGATCAGTCAGCGCAATTGACTCTGTGATATTTCGGAACTTATTTGGTACCGACGAGATTCGCGATGCAAGTCACCGTACCAACCCTCTCATTCATCGACAATCGGCTAACTGACTTGATAGGTCTTCAGCGATCAAGCCTACATCAACCGATGCGTAGATGTTGAAGCTGCTCTAGCCCGAGCCCAAGCCCAATGCAGTGTCATTCCCGCCGATGCCGCCGCCGACATCACCTCCAAAGCCAATGCTGCCAGCCTCGACATGGATCAGTTGCGCAATGAGACTGACGTCGTCGGCTATCCCATTCTTCCTCTTGTGCGTCAGCTGAATGACATGTGCGGCTCTGCTGGAAAGTACCTACACTGGGGCGCTACAACACAGGATATCATGGATACAGCGAGTGTCTTGCAGATCAAGTCTGGTCTTGAGATCGTTGAGACCAAGTTAACTGGCGTGATAAATGCCCTTCAAGATCTTGCGGTTACGTATCGGGATACACCCATGGCTGGAAGGACGCATCTGCAGCATGCACTGCCCGTTACCTTTGGCTACAAATGTGCTGTGTGGCTATCAAGCTTATACCGTCATAGGGAGCGGCTTCAGCAGCTAAAGAGCCGTGCTCTTGTCGTACAGTATGGAGGCGCAGCTGGGACTTTGGCCTCCCTCGGAGATGGCCCGGAGGGTGTCAACGTGCGAAAACAGCTCGCAGCTGAACTTGGCTTGGAGAACCCATCTATCACCTGGCATGTTGCCCGCGATGGTATCGCTGAAGTGACCAACGTTCTAGCTCTCATCGGCGGCTCCCTCGGCAAAATCGCCTTGGACCTAATCTTCATGTCCTCCAACGAGCTCGGCGAAGTCGCTGAACCCTTTGTCCCCCACCGCGGCGCTTCATCCACAATGCCCCAAAAGCGCAATCCCATCTCCAGCGAAGTCATCCTCGCCGCCTCCAAAATTCTTCGCTCCAACGCTAGTCTCGTTCTCGACGCCATGGTATCCGACTTTGAGCGTGCGTCGGGTCCTTGGCATCTAGAATGGGTAGCCATACCCGAGAGCTTCGTCATAGCAGTTGGAGCCCTGCACCAAGCTGAGTTTGCGCTTGCTGGTCTTGTGGTGGATAAGGAGCGCATGGCGGCTAATCTCGCTTCTACGAGGGGCCTTATTGTTGGTGAGGCGCTGATGATGGCGTTAGCGAAGTTTGTCGGGAGGCAGGATGCGCATGATATTGTGTATGAGGCTTGTAAGGTGACTATTGAGAGTAAGGATGGAGGTACGTTGCTTGATACGTTGAAGGAGGATGAGAGGGTGACCGAGCATCTGACTTTGAAGGATCTGGAAAGACTTTGTGATCCTATTAATTATTTGGGGTCGGCGCAGCGCATGGTTGACGATACCTTGGCTGAGAATGCATCGTAAGGAGTTGTTAGATAAAGTAGATATTAATGAACATCCAGCATATAAATTATCACGTTCAGGTCAATATGAGCAATCACAGAAATGGCGACATATTGGTAAATTACATGCTAATTATTCTCCTCGTGGCTAAGTCTGATACGGTATCAAGTCATCAGCGACCCTGAACGGTGCACCCGTTTTGCTCTTCAGCTCATCCATCTCAACCTCATCCACCAACTCCCTGAGTACCAGACCTTCAGGCGTACAGTCGAAGACCGCTAGGTCAGTGATGATTCTAGATACGCATCGTGGACCAGTGAGCGGGAACGTGCATTCTATCAGCGCGTGTCAGTAATACTGGCTTGATAAGACCACAGTGTCTGACTTACCTTCTAGGATCTTGGGGTTTCCATTGCGGTCAACGTGTTCCTAGAAGTAATGATCAGCAAGTAGTTTATCTTAGCGGTTCCGAAGTATCACGCACCATGGTGATTATGACCTTTGTCTTCTCTGGGCTCGCCACGAGGTCCATGGCACCTCCGATGCCCTTCACTTTCCCAGGCAGCATAAAATTGGCCAAGTCTTTACAAGTCAGCCTCTATCACTTTACGTGGAGAAAGGAAAATACATGCCTCCATATTGACTGACTTGCAGCGCACCAAGCATAGTCAAGTCAATCTTGCCAGCTCTAATCATACCAAAACTCTCATGACTTCCAAACGTCGAGGCACCAGGATTTAACGTCACCGTCTCTTTGCCAGGATTGATGAGGTCTGGATCTTCCTCCCCAGGGTTTGGATATCGCCCCATGCCTAGGATACCATTCTCGGATTGAAGAATAACTTCTAAGTCTTCTGGGAGCATGCCTGGCGTCGCGAGTGGCATTCCGATACCGAGGTTGACGTACATGCCGTCTTTTAGCTCTTTGGAAGCTCGCTTAATGATACGTTCTCGTCTTTGGTTGGCCATTGTAACTGTAATCGTCAGTAATTGGTTTCAGTGTAGAGAATTAATCGGGATTTCTTACCTTTGCCTTCACTCTTAGCATCATGAGCAAACGTCAACTTTTCAATCTTCTTCGGCTTCGTACTCTGGATAATGACATCTACATAAACCCCTTGAATATGAACACTCTCAGGATTCAATTGCCCAACATCAACGATCTCGTCAGCCTCCACAATCGTCAACTTGGCGTTCTTAGCCATGGCCTCGTTAAAGTTATTCTGTGCTTTCCTAAATGTGCAGTTGCCCAGTCTATCAGCTTTGTGGACCTTGACCAAAGCAACATCAGCGAAGATTGCTTCTTCGAGTATGTACTTCTTGCCGTGGAACTCGCGTGTTTCTCTAGGCCGTGACATGAGCGCTACAGAGCCGTCTCTGTTATACCGGACGGGCAATTCACCGGTCTGCACTGAAAAGGCAGGAATGTCAGCCTTTGGTGGCTCAGTGTTGAGTGATTGACTTACCAATAGTGCCATATGCGGCTGGAGTATAGAATGCGGGTACACCAGCTGCCCCAGAAGCGCATCTCTCCGCCATCGTTCCTTGCGGTATCAACTCGAGGCTAAGATCTCCACTGAGATACATTTTCTCAAAGACCTTGTTCTCTCCGATATACGACGCTATCATTTTACTAATCTGGCGGGTTTCCAGCAATCGGCCTACTGGTATTAACTTGGTGATCAGTAGCGACATCAGTGCACGTACCAAGTCCAACACCAGGCATGCCAGCATTGTTTGAGACAACGGTCAAATCTTCGAGATCCTTTCGCGCGGCGACAGCTTCAATAAGCGATTCGGGAACGCCAGAAAAGCCGAAGCCTCCGACTAGAACGGTCGATCCGCTTTTCACCTTCTTAATGGCATCGTCTTCTGAGGCACAGACTTTGTTGATCCTTCGTAGCACGATGGAGGTTGAGAAGCTCCGCTGGGCCCAAATCTTTAGGCGATTTGGGGCCTGTGCACGGAACACTGAGCTCATCATGGTTCTCAATTAAAGCAGGCAAGTCTAGTGGTCGTATGAAGCGTATCGGTATATGGAACTCAGGTTTTGTGCTGCAGTATTAAGATTGCAATAAAGTCAAAATTTGTCATGTCAATTGTTTCATGAGTCAATTGCCTTGTTGTAAATGAATGTTCTGTTCTCATCATGGACAAGGGTACAGTAGCGTCACTGCGTCAACCCCACATGCGGAATGCCATTGTGTATGTGGGACTGTGACACCAGAAGTGCCGAGGTGAACTTTTTATACATGTACGAATGAAACATTATACAGAGACCTTATAGCTTTAGCTTAGCTTCAGTATCTCACCAATTCCAAGCCTCGTGGATATCGCAGTGAGTGTTATGACTTCACTACAATGTTGACCATGCGAAGAAAACTGGTTGCCCCGCTTTCGCGTTCGGCTTTGAGCAGAAGAGGCAATGCCACAGCGGCAACCCCAAGATTACCTCTCGCTGGAATCAGAGTCTTGGACATATCTCGAGTTCTCGCTGGTGTAAGTACTCCATGTGTAAATGAAAGCTGAGCTAGCGCTAACATCTCAAAGCCATATTGCGCGCAGATTCTCGGCGATCTAGGGTTTGTAGCAACTCGCTTCTCGAATCCACCCCCAGTACTGACTTTTCGACAGAGCCGAGGTCATCAAGATCGAACATCCGACGCGAGGCGATGATACGAGAGCATGGGGACCTCCCTTTGCACCTTATAAAGATGGACGAGGCGGCGAGGGCGAAAGTGCATATTATTTATCAGTACGTGTTGCGTTGTCAAAACTTTGACGAGAATTAGATGCTTATCAGCTAAGTAAAGGTGAATCGGAACAAAAGATCCGTAGCAGTCTCATTCAAGGAAAAAGAAGGGGCAGAATTGATCCAAACGCTCGCTGCCAAAGCGGATATCGTCGTCGAAAACTACCTGCCCGGAACGCTGAAGAAATACGGACTCGACTACAATACCCTTGCCAAGACGAACCCTCGACTTATCTACGCAAGTATAACTGGATACGGTCAGACAGGTCCATACAGTAGTCGTGCAGGTTTCGATGTCATGGTCGAAGCTGAAATGGGTCTGATGCACATCACGGGCCCACGAGATGGACCGCCGGTCAAAGTCGGCGTCGCAGTAACTGACCTGACCACTGGACTATATGCAGTCAATAGCATCTTAGCTGCGGTGATTGAGAGGAGTCATTCTGGGCAGGGGCAGGCTTTGGATGTGTGCCTGAGCGATTGTCAAGTTGCGACTCTGGCGAACATGGCGCAATCTGTGTTGGTGACGGGGAAGAGAGATGGGGGACGATATGGAACATCACATCGTGAGTCGCTGCACACAATACGACTGGCACTTGAACTGACGATGATTCCCAGCATCCGTCGTACCATACCGCGCTTTCCGTACCAAAGACGGCGACATCTTAATTGGCGGTGCCAACGATAGACTCTTTGGTGTCTTGTGCAAATGCCTGGGTCAAGACGGTTGGGCCACTGATGAGCGCTTCGCGACAAACTCTTCAAGGGTAGCCAACCGTGATATACTCGAAAGGATGATTGAAGACATTACAAGTTCCAAGCTATCGAAAGAATGGCTCGATATCTTTGAGGGTACGGGGCTGGCGTATGCAAAAATCAATGATATCAAGGACACGCTGGACCACTCACACGGTAAGTGATCCTCACCCGCTAGCAATATCAAGCTAACGATGGCGATTCAGTTGTGGCGAGGGACATGATCAAAGAGATCCAGCATCCCGCCTGTGGGCAGTTGAAAGTGCTAAACAGCCCTGTCAAGTACTCCAGGACCCAGCCTTCGATCCGAACACCGCCACCACTACTGGGAGAACATACCAATGAAGTGCTGAGAGATGTACTGGGGTTAGATGCATCGGAGATTGAGCGACTCAGAGAGAAGAAGGCCGTCGGTGGATAATTAAAACTTGTAATACCAGTATAGCTGATAAGACTCCAATCCACACAGTATAGTAATATTATTGATCGCTTCTACTCAACCCTCTACCTGTCATGCTAGCAAGAAAGTACCTTAATGGGGCCGAATCTCGTTGTTACAAGGTGCGACTCAAGGAATTAGTATATGAAATGAGTTATCTAACGAAACTATTCCATGATTATAGCGGATGCAACACCAATTCCAGTACTGAACAGCCTGTCAGTATCAACTCAATTAAGGCAACATGGACGGACTTACCTAGCGCACATGCTAATAACACCAATCTCCTCTCCCCTTCTCCCAAGCTCAGCAATCAGCGTCGCAAGCTGTCTCGTCCCAGTCGCTCCAGTCGGATGCCCAATAGCGATAGCACCACCATTCGGATTAACCCTATCAACATCCAAGCCAAGTTTATTGATGCACGCCAGAGTCTGGCTTGCAAATGCCTCGTTGAGTTCGACAACATCAACATCTGTCTGCTCTATGCCGACATGCTTATACAGTCGTGGGATGGCATAGATGGGTCCCATGCCCATTTCATCAGGCTCGCATCCAGCAACTTGAGTTCCGAGGAATCGTGCTACGGGGTGAAGGCCACGTTCCGTTGCCCATGAGCGACGGGCGAGGATGGCTGCTGATGCGCCGTCGGATATTTGGGACCTGTAGGTGGTTAATAGAGCCAGTATCATGCAAGCTGCACTGGACTCACGAGTTCCCAGCGGTGCTACCGCCGTCTTCCAGAAACGCGGGCTTAAGTTTGGCCAACTTGTCCAAAATCACGTTTGGTCGGATTGTATCATCTGCAGCCACTCGAACTTGAGAGGTTCCCCCAGTCTCGCTGTCATACAACGTGTACTCAATCGGCACTATCTCCGCCTCAAACCTACCAGCGGCAAGAGCGTCATTCGCACGAGTATGGCTCAGTAGCGCATACTCGTCCTGCATCTTACGATCAACTCCATATCTCCTCGCAACATTCTCCGATGTAATACCCATAGGCATGAGACAGTCGGCAGCTGCTTTCACTTTGGTGTTGCGAAGCGTTGGACCCACGTCTTGGGGGATTCCGCGAGACTGATAGTTCTTCGACATGCTTTCGACACCTCCGGCGAGAGCGACATCGATCTGGCCTGCTTGGATAGCATGTGCCATGTGTGTTAGGGCCTGAAGACTACTCGAACACTGACGATTGACCGTGTGAAATGTCGTTGATGTCGGAAACCCCGCGTGTAAGAGCGCCATTCTACCGGTTTTTGCAAAGCCTAGCTCCGCGAGCACATTTCCTATCAGAACATCTTGAACATCTCTTGTCTGGATTTTAGCCCGCAGTGCCGCTTCGGCCATAACCTAGAGTTCATATCAGTCATAGCGTTTGCGGTCAAGTAAATGAGATCAACTTTACCGGCGCCAAAATGTCCTCTGGCCACGCATCTTTGAAACCTCCCTTGAACGCTCGTGTAATGGGACTGCGAACAGCTGACAAAATGACTATATCATTTGGTGACTTTGTCGATAGTGTTTTCAAGTGCCTTGTAAAACTTGCCATTATTTTTTCTTCTTCTTTGTGTATATCCAATTGCAAGGTACTCTATGCTCTCTCCTAGTGATGCCCAGATCCATGGCTTTGGTGATGCTCGGCTTGGCAACTCTGGTACTATCCCTGTTCTGGCGTCCCACATCACGTCTTGAGTCTATATCCGTAATTCCGTATACGCGGCATCTATCTCATGTGGAGAAGAGTTCACCGCGTTCCATGTGGGGGAAGTGGAAGTGGAACGCGTTTGCCATGCCTGCGCTAAGCTCACTTCAGCGAGAGGGGACGGGTTCATTCTCTATCCTACCCTGTATTCTTGTCCTTGATTGAGTTTCTGTACTCCGTAGACCGAGCACCTTTCCAGCGGCAGACACCATATTTGCAAATAATCATGACTTTTACGTTCGGAAAAGAAGTTTGCTATCCAGCCTACGAAGGCCGAGAAACGCCTAAAGTCTCGTACGGGCTCAAATTCCCTGACGCCTGCTTACGTCACTGTCGTGACACATCTTCCAGCTCCAGAGTGTTTGTAATTTGTTCCAAGTCTTTGGCGCAATCGACAGATGCACTTGAAAAACTTCGCTCGGCGCTTGGTAGCAGAATTATCGGAATCCGAGTCGGCATCAATCCACATACTCCAATTGCGCAAGTTCTTGAAGTCGTCAATGACGCTTCGAAACTCGACATCGACTGCCTCGTCACTCTAGGCGCTGGCAGTCTGACAGATGCCGCCAAGTTAGTAAGGCTTGCTTTAGCCAACTCGGTCACAACGGAAGAGGAAATGAATACCTTGTGGGGAACACCGAAGAGCAACCCTGCATTGAGAAACAACATATCCAAGCCGACTATCCCTCTTATCCACATTCCGACATCACTCTCGGGCGGCGAGTTCCAAGCCATCGCGGGAGGAACAGAGTCCCAAGGCCACGCGAAAAGAACCTTTCACTGCGAAGGTGTCGATCCAGAACTCGTCATCCAGGATCCAGAGCTATGCCTTACGACCCCGGAGTGGGTTTGGCTTAGTACAGGTATCCGAGCTGTAGATCATTGTGTTGAAACGCTCTGCTCACTTGTCTCAAACGATAAGGCTGATGAGTGGTCGAAAAAGGGACTCGCTAAACTCGTCAGTGGTCTGTTGGCAAGTAAGGCAGATCCAAAGTCTCTACAAGCGCGTCATCTATGCCATCAGGGCGTTGTCTCGTCGATGTGCGCCGTGTCAAGTGGTGTGCCACTGGGTGCAAGTCATGCTATCGGCCATCAGCTTGGACCACTTGGAGTTGGTCACGGTGAAACGAGCTGTATACTCCTGCCTGCTGTGTGCAGATTCAATTACGACAAGAAGGCAAATATTGAGAGACAGGAAGTCGTACGGGACTTGTTGTTGGACCAGAATGAAGTTCGACAACTGCTGCAGGCGAAAGGGCTTGATAAGAGCGCCGTGAGTTTGGCGGATATCTTGGACGTATTTATCTCTGCCCTAGGTATGCCTCGATCACTCGAAGAAGTGGGGATTGGGGAGGATAAGCTTGAGGTCCTTGCTCGGAACAGCCTGGACGATATCTGGATCCAGACGAACGCATTCCCAATCACGGAGGCTAGTCAGGTCATGGAGATCCTCAACATGTGCGTCAAAAGACGATAGAACTTGTATAAACATATTTATATGCCTCAACTTAATACTGCTTATTGGTGAAGTACTCATACTTGCCCGCCAACCGAACCCGGAACGTGCGACCCCAGATCACCATCGGCACACAAGTCAAAGCAACGGCAGTAGAAATGCAGCCCAAGACCACGTACATGTTGTAGACACCCATACCCTCCATCCAGGGCGTAACGGCAAATACCAGGCCTGTTGCAATGACATTGCGAACGAAAACAACGCCTGTCAGAGCAGGACCAATAATCTTTCCGGGAAGGTTAGTGGATGGCAAGACTGTTGGAGTTGGAATAACTTACGTGCTCGTGAGAATCTTGAAGAAATGTGAGGGACATATCGCCGCCACCTCCGATGGCGAAACCAATGAAACCTGAGCCTACCGCATTGATGATCCAAGGCATTCCCTACGAACCGTCAGTATGTTGAGGTTACTGAGTGTTGGACAGTACTTACCTTGGCAATAGTGAGCCCGTACATGAGACATCCGATCGTCATGCATAGCCCAGGAACCAGGAATAGCCACAATCTTGTCTCGGGTTCATAAATACCTCCACGTCGTTTCGCAATCTGCACAATGGACCAGTCGACAAGTGGACCTCCGAAAATAGCTCCCAGGATAGCACCAATGAATGGAGGGAGGTTCATGTTTCCAACACCTGCAGCTGTGAAGTTATAAGGCGGAATAGAGTAGAGTGAACTCTGTGTTACTGCCAGAATGGCAAGCATGGCAATACTCCAACCATACTGCAACGCGGCGAACATGACAGCTGGAAACGTGGCAAGGAGTTGGAAAGGCTCGTATATGTCTCTCCAAAACGTGCGCTTCTGAGTGGACGCGTGCTTATCCAATGTCAAAAGTGCATGGCGCTTCCAGTAAGAGTTCATAGGAATGCTGTGATCTATCTCAACTGTATCGCTCTGCTGCTCCATAGAGTCGACGCTGGCGGGTACATGGTTTGGCAAGGGTGTCTTTGCAGTGCTGTTGACCTTGGAGAACTCGTTATCGGAAGGCGAGGAGGCGGTGACTCGAGGGTCGTGGCCGTTGAGCGGTGCGGGGATGTATTTGGTTTCTTCGAGGAAGAAGAACATGAGGACGGTGACGATGCCGGTGAAGACGGTGGCGGACCAGCATGCCCATCGCCAGCCCATTGTCACAGCGACTTGGCCACCATAGACAGGTCCAAGGTAATTCTGTAATTGTTTAGCAAGTGACAGCAGTGTAGGAATCATAGGTTGCTCACCCCTACTAGAACCATTCCAAAGTAGATACCGTTCATTGTACCGCGCTGGTGGACGAAGAAAAGTTCCGTTACCTGTCATACCAATAAGCATAAGTTCGCCTTTGGTGCAGATAGATGAACACTCACTGTGACCTGGAACAAGGCCTCATTGACAGCTCCAGCGATACCAGCAATAGTATTCATACCAATCATGTCCCCAATAGTGTGCGTCTCAGCTTGCCACGCCCCAGCACCAAACATGATCAACGACGTAACGAGATAAACCGGTCGGCGGCCGATGCGCAGGGCGATAGGGATGAAGATGATGCAGCCAGTGGCAAGACCTGCCATGTTTGCTGCATATCCATTGTTCAGCATGTCATAGCTCATGCCAAGCTCTTCGTTGAAGTTTTGCCAGAATGGGACGCTCATGCAGGGACTTGAATGAACGTCGATTAGTGTGGGAAGAGTAGATCGAGGCTGAAGACGTACATGCAGAACATCATCATTGAGTAGAGAGAGAGAAGAATCATATGGAGGGTTTTGCGCATTGTGCTCCAGTTCTGAACCTGTTAGTGCTTGTCACCTTGTTGATGGGCTTTCGTACCAGAGGTTGATTGGGATCTGAAGTTGGCCGAGGAGCCAGCACGATATGAGTAGCTTGCAAGTCATTGATGCGCTGCGTGCCCGGAGGCAACACGTCAATCGTCAAAGTACTCTCTTCAAACGCCATATTAGAAGGTCAGTGGATGTATGTTTCTCAATCGCCAAGATTAAGGGGCCATAGCGACATGTTTAAATATCCCAACCCATTCTCGTATCGCGACTAGTTACCGGCGAATGCGGGGTTGGCCGACACTAGTAGACGCTTCAAGATAAGCCTCTAGCCGACGGTCGCAGCATTCCGACCTCGCTGATACGGCATCAACCAATCATCACTCGGGGAATGGGCAGCCAGCTGGGCGATCGAGCTATGCTGAAATAGGCTGGTCGAGCCCATGATAATGAATGACGATGCTACTGGTTCTAGACCCTGCGGCACCTACGACAATCAGTGCCGCAAGCGGTATCGCGGCATTCTTGGACACATTTGTTTCCCTTTTTGGAATGCAGATGATGCTGAGGGATGTATTATATAAAAAGGGTAACTCTTTGGAGACGAAAGCCAGATCTTTATCATAATACAGATCCTGTATCCCGGCCTCTATCCCGGTCTCAGCTCTCTGCTGACAGAAATGCCTTACAATCTTAAGAACCCTCAATCAGCAGTACAGCCGAAACATAAGCCCGTAGAAACATTTCACAAGACCCCCGCATACTATCTTCCATATCGCGCGATGCATATATAAGTGCCAAGTGAGTTGAAACAAAAAGAAAAAGGTTAGTGGTTATATAGGTCTCAACCTTCTCGCAACGTGTCAAAGACTCACCAAGATCAAGAATGAGCTGGTACATAGATGACACACGCTGATCATGAAGATTGGTGCTCTCTCTGCCAAACCAGACCGCTGGAAAGCTATCTTGAATATGAATGGCGACCCTCTCAGTCTCCGCTCGCAGAATGGCAGGGCTTTGTACATCAGAGACTGTGAAATTGTAGGATTCAATTGCTGGAAGCCAGGCGCTGACTATTTCTCTGATCTGATCTTTTGACAAGGTCCAGATGCTCTTTCGTGCTGGCTTCCGTATCTCTTCATGGCCATCGTCATAGATGATGAGATCCAGAAGCCCGTGCTTATCGAAGGCCATGGCAGAACTCAATCTGTCGATTAGAAGGCTTCGAGGAATATTCCCCTCCGGATAAGACAAGAAGTGGCCATTCTCGTACTTGAGCTGCGATGCGCTAGGTGCTTTAGTGACTTCTTGGTGCCACCGATCCAGATCACTTCCCGATAACACTAAGTCTCCGCTGTCTATCAAGCAAGACAGGTGTATGTTATCAAAGATTTCCTCGATCTTTTCTTCGATCTGACCAGCATTGGAGCGAAGGAGAGAGCAGAAAACGTCAATGCCTGACTCTGATCCGTCCTGGTATCCAGTAAGGGCATCGATCATGTTCCGGGGCTGATCGAAGTTGTCAACGTCGAGAAGAGAACCTGGATGGTCCGAGGCAAGATGAAAGGCATAAATAATGCAGCTCCTGTCTTGGCCTCTCTCATTCCGGTAGCGGTGATGCACGAGCGAGCCTGCGCTGAAGAGAGCGGTGACTGGCTGATCAGGGTAGTTCACTTCGATGACTGTCGGGTCTTCCCTTCCAGTGACATCTCTTTGGAATTGAAAAATATTATCAATGCTGTCGCTGGTATTGAAAAGGCTGTCGTTCTCTGTGGACCACGCTGGGCAATCTTTACTGGGTTGTCGAATGTGGCGATTACCCTTATGTGTACCAGGTAGGAATGTGAAGTTCTGGCCTGTTGGGCCCTTGGGCTGTCCTCTTTCCCAGCCCAGCAAGATCTTGTACTCTTCTCGAAATGGCGTGTTATCAACATGGAGCATGTTGTCCTGGGCGTTAACCGATATGGGCTGTGTATCTTTCCCTCGGGCGTCCGTCATCCGCACAGGGCCGCCCATCACATATGACATCATAGCTACTAAGAGCGGGTGAACAATTGCGTCTTTATAAGCAGGGTTTTTAATGAACATAGGATGCTCAATGATGTTTGCAAATGAGTGCAGGAACGCATGGCTGCCTGAGTTGTTCATGATAGCCGTGTAGTCATTGATGAGCTTGGCGAAGGCGGATATGTCAATGAGGCCAGCGAATAAAGCACATCCGTCATCTTGCAGTACGCCAACAAGCTTTAGAAACAGAGCCTTTGTCGTTTCTTTTGTCCAAGCACAGCGAAGACAATCCAAAAGCTTTCTTCGATATTCATCCTTTGCTGATGGACCAGGGCCTGCACGGAAGGAATTGAAGGCGAGGCTGAGGGAGGGACTCAATGAGGATTCAGGGATGATTTCAGCCAAGGCTGTGGCCCGTTGCTTGTCAGTGGCCTGCAACTTAAGCTGAAAGGGAACCTGGTATGTAGGGTTTTCTGGGCAAAGAATGGTCCCAGGGGCCAGGGAATCATGCTTAGGGACGGTGAGGACATCCATGGTAACAATCCAGGCTGTAAAAAGTATAGCACTGTGGATCCTCTGCTCTACCTTGTATGGCGAAGTGGGGTAGGTGCTCGTGTACGGATAAGATTAGTTTTGAGCATAACTTTGGATACTTATTTAGGCTGGGACGTCAATTTCAAGCTGAAACGGCTTAATCGATACGACCATAAGATCACAGTGGATGGCATGGAGTAAGTAATTATACTGTATAATAAGGTTATTAGTAGTTAAAAGAGGCTTTAGCCCCTAGCGTACTAAGGTAAAGAATACTAATAAATATATATAGGCAAAATACTTATTACCCTTACTATTACCTAAGATTTTACTTTTAGCTAAAAAGTTAATATCTTAATAACTAACTCTAAAGATATATAAATAAGTAGTTATTATTCCTTTATAAGGATAATTAGGCTTAAAGTATATAAAATATATATAAAGTAAAATACCTAATATAAGTAAGTTTACTAACTTAAAATAATACTTTTTAAATAACTTTTACTATAATTATTACCTTATTAATTAGGACTTAGCTATAAATAGCTTATAGAAATATAATATTTCCTATACTTATTAACTTTTATTACCTTAATTAAAATATATACTAAGACTTTAATATAAATAAAGGCTTTATAGGCCTTTATAAGGCTATTAAAGTATATAGTATAAAAAATATAGTTTTTATAGATTTTATTTACTTTAACTTTAGTACCTATATATATATATTACTTAAGAAGTATTTTTATAAAGCTAATATATATAAAAGAAAAAATAGATTACTAAAAAATAAGGTAGTTAAGATTATAAGGAAAAACCTAGCCTAAATATACTATATACTAAACCTATAAAAAAAAGTAAATCTTAAAAACCTAGTATAAAGATAAGTTACTAGGTAAGATAACTATAAGGAAAAAGTTAGATAGGCTAGTAGTGTTAGGCAGAAAAGCTTATCTATTAGAGATTTAGTTATATTTAGGACTAGGTTTTTAGTTAAATAAAGCTTTATTAAGCTATAAAGGTTTTAAATATAAAGGTAATTATGCATATGGTGTATATGCACGCTGACTGATAATCATGACTGGCTAAGCATGCATATGCACGTTGTTGGCACGCGACTGGGTTTGGTTGTTGGCAGAGAACCAACAGTAGAAAACATACCAATAGGCACGACAGAAAGGCATCTACTGGGAGAGAGATTAAGCCAACTTCCTGAACATGTCTGCAAATCACTACGCCAGACTTGATGACCAAGAAATTGCCTCAACTGAAAATAAGCTGCAAAGGCTCGCGCCAAACACAGCGCCATCCAGATTTGCCCTCCTCACCGTTCTCGTTGGCACGGCATGTACAATTTTCGGATACACTATGTATCCATATATACCATCATTGCCACAGCAACATCATCAACTACACTGCGGAAACTCCTCCACAGAGGCTCAACATCTCGGCTGCGTATTCGACTTGCTCACGAATAACTGGATGCCCGAGTATTGCTCGGATAATATCACGGATAGTGAATACCGAGAATGGGTGCTCGAGCCTACTCGCAAGCTAGGGTCCTGGGCCTTCTTTCTCGACCGCGAGGCACAGCACCGGGTAAAGTCCGAGCAGGACCTAGCGGAACTTGTTGGGGTACACGTATATACGACAACAGAAAACCACCTCGCACACTGTACCTTTCTGGCTCGTCGCATGCACCGGCTTGTAACGGGTGAGATCAAAGCTGTAGCTCACAACACTTTTGCACATACGCGACACTGCACATCTGCTATACTAGAAGCAATCAGCGCACCTGAGAGAACTGGAAACGAGAGCAGTATAGCTTCAACGTTTGACGTGGGTATTGTCTCATGCACGGTGTAGCGTAGTTGGAAGCGGCCGGTTTCTATAGCATAGGAGGACTGCTGTTTTAATTAAACTGCGTGGAATTTTGTTCCGTGAACCCCATGCTTTTCGTGTTCCGTAGACGTGGCTGTATTCTGGATTCAATCCTTAACGAAGTTACAGAAGACCCAGGCCTAACTCGTGGCACATCGCCCGCTAAAAGGCTTATGATTTACAATCCATATAGGGTATATACAGCCTTCTTCATGCTTACATGCCAATCCCTAGTTATCGGCCTTGATAGAATTCGAAACTTGTGCATGCTACTACAACAGCCTGGTAGTGAAACACTGACGGCTGTATGGGATTTACATAATAATCCTAAAGAAGCCGATCGTCGCCTCCGGAGGTACAACCATCTTTCTAATGCCCATTGACGAACTCCAGAATATCGTCCATGTCCCCCTCACTCTGAATCTCCCCTTGAGAGAAAAGGACCACTTTGACCTTGGAGCTCTCATCTAACATTTTCGCGGCATCCTTGACGCCTGACAATCGATGAGTAATCTCGATCACAGAATGTCCATTCTCCGTAAAAATTTCTTTGATGATATTGCGCATGGCAGATTCTGTGACACCGTCTACAGATGATGTGGCCTCATCCAGAAGCAGAATGGGCTTCGCAGGCATCCCGGGCGTCATTGAAGAATGCGCTGCTCGGAGGACAGCTCTGGTCAGGGCAAAAAGCTGAGTTTGGCCAGTTGACATGTGAGGTAGCGAACTGAGAGGCTCATCCAGCAAACCCAGTAGCTCGCCTTGCTCACCAGGGTCGAAATGCGCCCACAGGCCAGTTCTCTGTAAAGCTTTCGAGATGACACTATCGGGAAGAGATCTTGACGGCTGTAAAGAACAAGGTAAAGCGGTTGTCAATTTACGCTCTCCCAATTAATATTCTCTGATGTTTACTTACGTCCAAATTGAAGCGAAGGCTAGTCTGTGGAAGCAGGAATGAATCTTGTGTAACGGTGATAAAACATCGCTCTCGTATAGCTGAGAGTGGAACCTTGCTCAAGTCGATGCCATCAACTTGAATAGTTCCTGATTGGGCGTTGAGCAGACGAAGCAAGGCGAGGAGTAGAGTACTCTTTCCACTGGAGAGGCTGGTTAGCACCAAAATCATCGATCGATATTAGGAGGAGAACATACCTGCCGGTTCGACCACAAATAACAAGATGTTGGCCTGGAACAATCGAGAGGTTAATATTCTTCAGCGCAGGTGTCTGAGACTCTTCATAAGAAACCGTGACATCATGAAGGTAAACCATTCCGCGGGAAGGCCAATTGTTAGGGGGCGTTGTTCCCGATGAGGGTTCCCCCTCCACTGGGGTATCTGCTTCCAGAGTCTTCAGGCGGGATCTGCGACACAGTCGAGATCAGCAAAGAGTACGGCGAGAATGGTGAGATATAAAGTAAGTCGTGAAGATAGAAGCACAGGTTTCCTAAAGCCCTGAACTGAACTTACATAGCACCAAGAGATATCTCCATGTTCGTCCAAGAGGTGACAAGTGATAACAGTGTCGAGTTGGCGACGAGGACGATGTTCAAAGACATACCAATCTGGCCAGCTGTCGTGCTACCCTCCAGGAAGACTGCCAAGGTGATCAAAATTACTGCCATACCGGCAACTATAAGATCGAGAACGATATTCAGCCAGAGTTGCAAGCACTGGAGGATGTAAGCTGGCTGCTGAGACTTATCAAGACAGTCCATGTTAGAATTTTCTGCTTCTTTCACCCAGCCAAACGACCGAATACTAATGACGCCCTCCACCTACGTAAAAGTGATGCAGTTAGCATGGTATCAGGGCCGGCTTATCAAGTGTGGGTTGTTTAGTATGTCAAGCAGTGTTGGAGTCAGCTCTCAGCTTCATCATCTCTGCTGGAAAGCCGTATCCATGCAATTCACAAACAATCTACACTGGAGCACAAAAACAAGATGGACCTACCGACTCAAGGAAGCTCGAGTACACTGAAGACTGGGATTCCAATTGAAGTAGGCGTAGTTGTCGAGAGGTACGCAAATACACTCGCTGCACAACGTAAACTACCAAGACGCAAACTGGCAACGTAGCAGTCAGGAACTTTTGGGCGCTAAAAAGGAGGCAGGCTTGCACCAAAAGCTTGAAAACCTCTTTGGTCAGTTAGAATCTCCCTTTCAAGAGCGTAAGTTCGTGGTTTTAGAACACTAACGGTTAGATAGAGAGAGAATTGCTGGTGGGAGACTCTTGTCGACAAGTTGCATGTCCTCACTGAACCTGTAGGATCATCAGCTAATCATAAACAGGCGAAAAAGATTGTTGAGGTTACCGGTTCAATATTGAACCTGTCTCTGTCGTGGAAAAGAACAACAACGGCGCACTGTACTTCGTCAGCCAGGCCCCAGAATGTCTCCCACGTACACAGACCGAAAGATAGTAGTGAGCAAACGTCTATGGAGTTCAGCCCCAGATCTTGGCGCGATTAGCATATGGGTGGACCTGTGCACACAACATTAACCATCCGGCGGTAGTAGCATCAGAACATTGATGACATACCACATCGACCCATTTGTGGAGGCCCAGGCGAGTAGTGAAAGGATGAGATATCCCCCAATGTAGAATCTCGTCTGGGAGGCTGGCGCTTCTGTCCACTTCTGTAGCCAATACTGTGGAAAGGTCACAAAGAGGGAGTAAGAGGCTGTACAGGCCAGCAGAATAAAGAAGCTTTGTGGTTTCACAGCCCTGAGATAATAACCTGTATCAGTCAGCAATCATTGCGAGACTTAAACGTTTGAAAGTGTGTCTATACCATAAAGAGAGAAATCTCCTGTTGATCTGCCCAAATCCGCCATAGCCTCGCTAACTTCGAGGACCTGGCTCTGGACAGTCTTATTCGTCTCAGCAATGTTTGCATTCGCTTCAGGGACTGTAGGGCTAGCCCAATTTTGACTAAAGTGCGCCACATCTTCACCTATTCCACTTGGTGCCCCGTAATATGCGACTCTTCCGTTGTCAAGTATGATGAGCGCGTCCGCCAGGTTAAAGTGCTTCGCTACAAAACGTCAGCATTTATCAGTGGAAAGTAAGTTTTTCCGAGAGACGGCACTGACCAGAGTTTGCAGTGAGGACAGCTGTGATTCCCGCCTTACGAAAGTAGCCTTGAGTTCCAAGGAGATTCGATACGACTTGACTCTCAGTCTTACTGTCTAGAGCAGAAAAGCTATCGTCGAGGAGCACAATGCTGCACCGAGCGTATAAAGCGCGGGCAAGAGCCTTATGTATAGTCAGCACCGTATGGACCTCCCAGTTAGAGATAGCGAGGGTACATACCAAGCGTTGTCTTTGGCCTCCAGAGAGCTTCAGCCCCCGGCTTCCAATAACGGTATCGTCCCCAAGCGGCATGGTCGAAATGTCCTCGTCGAGGCAACAAAGCTTCACAACATGCTTATACCAGGCAGGTTCAAACTTATCAAAGCCACAGACCGCCTCTTTCAGACTCCCGCTCTGCAACCACGGAGATTGTTCGCAGTAGGCAATCTTCTTTGAGGAGACTGAGACCGTTCCACTTGAGACTGCGATTTCACCCAGAATACATTTTGCCATGACTGTCTTTCCACTTCCCACTGCCCCTGCGCATATAAATATGGAGCCTTTACTGACACGGAAGTCTAGACCCTGGAGTATGGGACGCGAGGACGAATGAGATTGTACAACTACAGCTTCGAAAGAGATAGCTGGCAAAGGACCCGCTGAGCCCTCATCCTTCAAGTTGGACTTCAGCAAGCGCCTTTGATCTGCTCGGCCAGGTTGGACAAGATAGTCTTGTATTCTTCCGAATGCGGCCAAAGAGCCGATAGCCCGCGGTACGATCGTCATGATCATGTTCGCGGGATGTGTTACCAGTCCTAGCAGCGCTGTTGTTGTGAATGCAGTCTCTGCATCAAGAGCGGAACCACGTAGGCTTGCAGCAATGACAAATATGACGAACGTGAGGATAGGAGAGAAGATTCCGAGTGCATTGGCTAGCATGGTCAGTAGATGTAAGAGCACTGATGTAACCATTATAAAGACGAACCACTGGCGTTGTACGCAACCATCATCCATCGTACCTTCTTGGCCATGCCAAGCTCCTGTGCTCGAAGTCTCTGAAGCAAAGCCTCGGTTTCTGAGGAGAATCCTAGCATTTTCATGACTTTTACAGACGATAAAGCAGATGCTGTCAATGAAATCCGTCTCTGTGTCGCTTCATTCCAATCTTTCTGCTTAGTCTGCAGGTTTTTCGCTAGATATCGACTCATCCTGGAGCATACTTTGTGCGGAAAGATTAGCTAACATAGGATGTCAGACTTGAGGTGGAAGACTCACAGAAGATAATCACGAGTGGAACTGGGGCAGCCCAGCGGATTTGTCGAGCGAGCATGGCGGTTCCAATTATCACCTCGAGAACATGTGCCCAGGTTTCATGAAACATACTTCCAAACCTCATCACGCTGTCTGTATCTGTGCTAATTAAGGTCAGGGCTATACCGTCGTTGTAGCTGGTTGATGGCTGACGTAGAGCTGTGTTATTAATGAGTCCAACGAGTGTTCCTTTAACCATGATGCTGAGTCGGTTCAGGCGATGATGGTAGACTGCTTCGAACACCTTCATCCAATCAGAAAGTGCTATTAGGGACATGTGCAAGACTTACAGCGAGACCAAAGTATACAGCGGCGGCTTTGATAATCAAGATATGCCTACTTCCACTGGAGTGGTCACCCAGCATGTGAACCGCAGAGCTAATGAGAGCTGGCTGAGCATAACGGAAGAAGATCAGGCAGAGTCTGGGAATAACTGGTGCAAAGAATTGCAATAGCATACTCTTCGCGAGGCATACAGGAAGTGTGATCTTCGTTACCGGTCTGGCTCTCTGACCCCACGCCTTCAACCCACGGTTGTGGAGCTGCTTCGACGAAAGCTGGTCGTCAATTAGAGGTAGCGTATCTCCAGACAGTACTATACGGTTTCCTAAGACCAAAATTGGGTTTATCCACCAGAAGAACGTTCTATTCACAACACCCGCAAGGCGTTCTGGTGCCTGGGAGGCGTAAGGGCTCAGGAGCAGTTTCTGTTTACTACGGCTTTCCGTGACGATCAGAAGAAGCTTGAGAGTGATCTTGGTAATTAGCAACAGCCACGTATCCATAACCTCTTTCAGTGCAGATGTCAAGTCGAATACCAAGGAAACAAGCAGGAACACAACAGCAAGGTCGGCTGGTCTAACCGAGCGCACATGTTCCACGTACAAGAGAGGACAGAGAAGTGCCGTGGCGGTGAAGGAAGCCATTGCCGCCGCAAAACTATGGCGATCTTTCTGCGAGACTTCCACCACCAAACTGGAAAGATTTCCTAAAAGAATCAGGCCTACTATTATCTGTATAGTATATCGTGTTAGCTTTTTTTTGTTTAGTCTTTTCTGTTATAGATTGTGGGCATTCGTACCATCGACGAGGAGCCATAATATCCTGGAATGATCTTCATATCACGTCCTCGAAGCCTCCACAGGCGTAGGAGGGTCAAGAATGAGAATATGGCATTGACGAAACATGACAACAAGTCCGTTGTAGCGCTGTTGTTCATGGTGGCGACAGCGATTCGGTTGCTTTCAGAAATAGCTCGCGTCCTTGTGTGATTTGCTCGGATAGAACAAGAAGGATGTTTTGCAGTTGAGAAACGTGGAAAAAATGGAATTCTCAGAGTTCTTTGTTGGTCCATGTGAAGCAGGCGGGAAAGCGATTGCCACCGACGGCAGATGTATACTCTGTACTCCGTACTCGTGTTCAGGTACAGAAAGGGACACGGCGTAGCCGGAGTGGGTCGGAAAGTCAGATCATTGTATTGCGCAATATCTCTTATCTCGTACTGTGACCAACCGAACCAATTCTTCCAGGGGACAACAGAATTGATGCTGCAGGCAACACAATAGAGAAAGACCTTTTGAATTCCGAGGAGCAGAACCAACAGAAGTGAAACTCACCACCTTCTCAAATAGGCATAGCGGCAAATGACCAGAACCAATGTTAAGTTGCTACTTATCTCACCGTATTGCATCAGTTCTAGTACATTTGCAGGAACAATGGAACAGCAACAACCGATCTGTGATGACCGACTGAAACGGAAGATCCAAAATCGCTTGGCGCAGAGAAGGTTCAGTACGTCTATCCCAACACCGGGTCAGCCTCTATGACTAGTTATTCTTACATAACTAGGGAACAGGAAGAAAGCTAGTGAGGCGACGGTTGTATCCCTCCCAGACTTTTTGAACAGTCCCTTTCAGATGAGCGATGTCGTGGATTCTTTGATCACCCAAGGTCCAACTACAGATAAGGTCTTGCCGATTGACCCTTGCGACTGGGCTTTTGAACATGATATAGAAATCGAAAACGAGGCACAAGTTACAGATATATCTAACGGCCCAAGTTTCCAGGAGGTTGTCTTTGGTACCAGAAGAGTAAGCTTTGACTCTGGGCAATGTAGCTCAGATTCAACAAATGTCTGGTTGACCGATTTACTACCCGGTTTATCTTCCATGGAAGAAGAAGGCTTGGTCCAAATCAGTCCTGAGACTTTAGGGCTCCAACAAGATACCCATGACAGTATGAACTGTCTCACAGCGCAACATATCTCAAATTCTGGGGAAGAAATTGATAGTGCGCAAGACGCGTTCATGACTTTTCCCCAGACGGTAGGTCTACTATTCTAATTCTTGTAACAACGCTAATAAGACTGCCTTCATTTAGATCAGTGCAAAAGATGATTCCTCACGAACACAAGCCCAGTCGCCAGCCAAAGATAGCCCACGGCCAACCGGATGCTGTGTCGCACACAAGGCCGAGATGATGGTTTCTGAGATCGAAGAGCTTTGTCGTTTCGGTCAACGTTTTGGTGTACTCCGCATTGATGGTGACGAGGTATACCATTGGCTCAGCGAGATCAAGGAGCGGTTGCATGAAGCAGTCCAGTGCACTTTTCCCAGTGCCGGCGACCCGAATCATGCCGCCTCAAATTAACGAAGACTTGATTACCGCGTTCTATTTTGTGTAGAATCAGCATTTGAAGTAGCTTAGTGGAATACTCAATTGCTGTAAATTGTACCAGCTAGTTTGGCCACTTCGAAAGACCGTCTTTGAAGCATAAGAACATGCCAGTGCTTGTCAACAATTTCCTGGGGAACTGTCTTGCTTGTGTATTCACTGTCTGAAACCCGTTTCAAAAAGCTAAAATGGTCGTGCCATACATAGGCCGTACGCTCTAGTGCTAGATCATAGATCATATCGCCGCATCAAATTTCACGGGACCGGGCTTTGTAACTCCCTGGTAACACAGGATTTACTGTTGGCAGTTCTTCTTCTCATAATCGCTAACTTATCAAAGCTTTACGGATATCAATTACTTGAAACGATGAACGGTGGAAGGCGAATGTATAGTGATTGATATTCCGTTCAGATTCCTATTTACTGCAATAATATCTTTCCCTAGAACAGCACTCGGACGTGCGGAATGGCTTCTGAACACCGACTATCCATTCACAACTCTCCTGGCAGCTAGCAAATACATCACAACTCCATCGATGGGAGTTCCAATGTCCTACTCGATAGGCCCCCTCACTTCAGCGCCCGGAGCCGGGAAGTAAACTGATCTAGTGCTTTGTGGACTTATTGGCAAGGTCTCCAAGAGGCTCAGTGCTGGTAGCCTCACGCTTGGTAGACTTGTTGGCAAGATCTCCAAGAGGTTCAGCACTGGTCGCCTCACGCTTGGTAGACTTATTGGCAAGGTCCCCGAGAGGTGCAGCATCGCTAGCCTCGCGTTTGGTAGACTTGTTGGCAAGGTCTCCAAGAGGCTCAGAATTCGCAGCCTCACGCTTGGTGGATTTGTTGGCGAGGTCCCCAAGAGGTTCACTGTTGGCTGGAAGTTTGTTAGCGGAATCCAGGCGTGAGTGAGATAGTTGAACATGATAGGCAATCTTACACGGAAGTGGGGAAGTAGCTGCTCCAAGGACAAAGAGGGAAAAAACAAGCTTTGAGAAATGCATGTTGTATAGATGTAGCAAATTGAAGGCGTAGATATTTAATGAAGTTGGCTCTGGTGCTGGATAATGACGTATCAAATTGATGGGAGGTAGACTGCTGATAATGTGATCATTTATCCATGATAGTCGCGGCGGTAGAAGTCTTATCATTTGCTGCATGATTCTGTTGTTCCAAGGTAAATGTACATGCACTGTTACAGTAACTGGTAATCATGCATTTGTGGGCCAGGTGTAATCCATGATAGTAGTAAGCATGCATGAGTGCGAAGGAAATGCCAGATGACAGTAGGGATGCGTCAGCGATGTGATCAACTGAAGGTGTTGTATTTTTTCTTAGGTTCAGTGAGCTAAATACTTTTCCAGAGATATCAATTTTCATTGAACAAAGATAACCTGCCGTTTACCAAAATGGGCTCCAATAAGCCCTTACTCGAAGATCACAGCCTAGAGGATGGCGACACCGACTCGGACGGACTTCTAGGTCAAACAAGATTTGAGAAGAAACCATTTTTCGACAGCCGACGGCATTGGGCTATTCTCTCTGCCAACGTCTTTGTTCTTCTTCTGAATATTGGTATTTTACTGATGATCAGTGCCCCACCGTCTTGGAAGCAGCCTGGTGATGACAAGGGTCTTCGTCTACCGCATTCAGGTTAGTATGACATTTCGAAATCGGTTGTTGACGGAACACAAATAGCTAAACTGTCTTGAGAATGGATCAAACCTGCCTTACAAATGGAACTTCGCTCCTTTGATGATAAATTTGGAAACCACGGATCTTTTCGAGGACCACCTCGTCCAGAGCTCGATAATGCTTGGGCAGAAATACTTAGAAGTACGTTACGGAACCTAATCTGGCCTTCTACCCTGTGTTAACATATCAAGACTATACGGTTCGCATTCCTCAGCCTGGTTGGCGCAACGCGACATCTCCCAAGAGAATCTTGACAGAGTTCCAAGATGATAGGGGCGGAATTATGGGAACATTTAGCTTTCTCCATAATATCCATTGCATTGTACGTTTCGACTAATTTATGTGATTGTACTATGAGTTGTTAGCCGCATATTAGAAGGAGATTCGGGAGTTTATGTTACCTGAGTATTACCCTGAGACAGCTACGCGTTACAAGCCAACTGTCGAGGAGCCGATACCTGTGCATTTAGGTAAGATGAGAGAGAACACTCAGGTCAATTCTAAGGCTAATCTCGTTGGATACACAGATCATTGCCTTGATATGTATAGACCCCTAATCGCTCCCGTTCAAAAGCTTTACAGGACTTTGTCTAACCAATCTTAGCCTTCGCCAGTCCGAGTTATGTCACGCTGACATGTCGCTCATGGTGTTTGAATGGCATGAAGACGAGGATCGACCTGTTGACATTCACCATGCACAGCACATCTGTGCCAATACTGAGAAGTTAAATAGTTTCTTAGAAGGAAATACTGTCCCACCCTTCAACGAGATACTGGTACACCCATGGACAGGTAAGATACGCTGCATTATGCGAAATTGAGAAGATACTAATGAGCACTGAAGGGAAAAGCCCGTTCGTGGTAGGAAACTAGCAAGAGAGGATAATAGCAGCAAAATTCTTACTGTCGGTGAGATGAGGATCCATATCATTTGTGACGACTAGATAATTGCCCTAAAGCCATCTTGTCAAGAAGAAATAGTCAAGGCACTTGGTGGATCGCTTCTGACACCAGAAACCATCGCTTATTATCGGGGGAAGATAAGCACGAGAGTATCCGTTCAGCACGCCGACATGATTGGTCCTACAGTGGGGCTCCAAGCAGTCAGTGAACCTGACAAAAGCAACCCCTTATGTGGGGCCACTTCGAATACGCGAATAAATGGTTTGGAATGAGGATTACGACTTCATGCGTCCTCTTTTCTATCCTTTTGGGTTTTTAATACTGAAAAGCACGCGAATACAGATCAGCGCTACACAGGAGCTCGCATGGGTAAATAGAAAGATATATATGTAAAGTTTCAGCTGATGTTGAGTCTCGAGAATGCGAGAGTGGGGCCTTAGGGTCGACTAACAAAGGATAGAAATCTGCTGTGGATCAGAAATTCATAAAGGCGAACCACCATTCATCTTAGTTTGCCGATACTGATAACCCATCAAGCCATCTTCACTCCACCTGCAGTATTGCCATCACTCTTCTCATCATGGCTCTCAGTGGGCTTCTCATCCGTGCTTGTGGCAGGGGCAGCTCCATCAACAACACCGCTGTGACCTCGACCAACCATAGCAGACTGAACATGGTTTGTCATGAAAGCAGTGGGGTCCTCCACGAACAGGGCGCAAATAACAGCAACAGTTGAAAATGCAATCGTAATGTAGAACACGAACTGGAATGCGCGACCGTATGCTTGTCTGACAGCATGGCGAAGGACGTCCTGAATCTCCGGTGTCATGCCGGGGATAGCATCGAGGGCGCCAGGGACACCGAGGTTATGCTGGATAGTTCCTGGAATGATGAGTCCCAGGTCAGTCGCATTGAGGCCGCTTTGTAGGGCAGCACGAGCGATCTCTTCACCAGAATAAGTCTTGAACTTATCCTGGAAGATGGTGTTGAATATGGCATTTCCGACTGCACCGCCAGCTGATCGGAAAGTACCAAGAAGACCCATGGCGAGACCCAAGTGAGAATGGGGCACATGCAGACTGGCGATGGAGTATCCCAAGATCGTACAAAGGACGAACATGGGAACACCGAACGCCGGCACAAATGCCCAGGCGAGTTTGTGGTTCGGGTTGACGGTTGCAGCACTGGCGCCGATGAAGATGGCCTGGAATGCTGTGCCAGCGACAAATTGCCATTTGATATGACCGATCTTATGAGAGAAAAGCGGAACAAGGAAGCCGCAAACGCCTTGCATGAGAGTGTTGGGCAACGCCAAAACACCAATCTCAATACCGTCAGTGGTGAACATGTAGAGAGAGCCTTGGGGCAAAAGAGCGGAAAGGGAATTGTAGTTCATTCCTGAAATGAACAATACAACGATGACAAGAAGAAAGCCACGAATGGTGGAAAATAGACTGAGGGGGAACATAGGAGCTTTAGCGATGAAGAAGTCGTAAATGAAAGCAGCGACAACGGTGAAGAGGCCGAGAACGATGGGCACGATTGTGCTGGCACTCTTCCATGGATGGGAAGTACTGCCGCCCCAAGTCAAGCCAATGAGGAATACAGCGAGACCCGATGTGAACAGGCCAAGGCCAATCCAATCGATCTCACGGAACTGGGTCCAGCGTGATTTCTCGAAATCTCCCTGGGGGTGACTCGTTGGCCAGTAGAACAGGGCCGTGCCGGCCAAGGAGATGGCCTGTACGATGATGGCGAGGTAGAAGAGCCATCGCCAGGTCGCGTACTTGTACATGGCATTGGCGAGAAGCACGCTCACCACAGCCCTGAGTCTTTGTGTCAGTACAAAGAAATAACTTGGACCCGAGTAGACTCACCAAGGAAGAGCGATTCCTCCCTCAAGAATGCCCAAGCCGAGAGACCGCCATTTGTTAGGGAGCATTTCAGGTACACCTGCATACGCCACAAACACAAAACCGGCTCCAAGGCCCACAAGAGTCTCGGCTGCAATTATACTTTGGGTGTTCTGAGCGGTTCCTCCCACAATGTTACCGATCAAGACGATAATTTGGCCTGCAAGGATGATACTGCGACGGCCGAAAATATCGCTAAAGGGACCGCCGAGGGAGAAAGAGCAGGCTGTTGCGAGAGACCATGCTCCTACGACCCACGGCAGTTGGCTCGCGTCTCCAAGCTCATTGGTGATCTGCACAACGATACTTGCAACGCAGACGAACGGAAGACCAACAGCTGGTCCAAAGGATAATGCCATTGACTGACAGCCGGTATCGTCAGTTCCGATTCCGAGATTATATGATCACAGGGTTTATCTTACAAAGATCGCAATCCATACTCGGGCTCCCGTTTTCGGCTGCGTAGTGGGATTATCCTCCAGCGCAGCACGATGAGGATCATCCTCAAGTTCGACTTTAGCGGGCGTCAAAGTATTCGGCTGAGCCATGGTGTTCACTTAACCGAGGTTTGTGTCTTCAAGAAAGGTGAGATGAAACAGAGTAGTATTGCCCCTAACGACAATATTCAGGATCATGGCCCTGTTTTACTATATACCTTATCAACGGAATAGTCGGGACTTGGACTCACTTAAACTGCCGATGCCTTAACTTTGTGGGGTTTGCTAGCGCTTGTGGGGTCCTCGCTTTCCTGTGTGGGGATAGAGTTTGGGCCTTTGACAGAATGCGGGGAGACTACCCTGGACCCCTGCATGTGATGCTCTGTATGTCGTTGAAAGCAGAAATAAGCCATTCTTGATTCGGCGTTGGGCTGGGTTTCAGCCGTGATTTGATATACGCACCTAATTGCAGGGCAATTGCCGACCTTTGATCGCTCGGCGGGGTTCCGATGTGGGACAGCCGATATGTCTACCGAGGTTTTGTGCCGTTATATCCTCACGATGCGAAAATTGTTACGGTCAAGAATTGAGGCCATGATAGCCTTGAGGATAAAAAGGCGCGGGAGAATTAATTAAATTGTGTTTTGACTAGAAACACTCAACAAACGATAAACTTCACTCCTCATACACTTATCTCACGGCACATCACCATGACCAACAAGACCGATCTCAGGGTCTCCATCATTGGAGCAGGTATGATCCCGAATTCCCGACACCGACAACATCCAATGATGACTGACTCTTCATCCAGGAATGGGAGGGTTGGCTGCTGCCTTGGCATTCGCCAAGAAAGGCTTCACAAACATCCATGTCTACGAAGACGCACCCGCCCTCGGCTTTGTCGGCGCCGGCATCCAAATGGCCCCCAACATGGTCCGCCTACTCGACCAACTCGGCGTCTGGACCAAATCTTCCATCAAAGACGAAGCCACACAAGTTGAAGAAGTCGTCATCCACGATGGCGTGTCAAATAAACTGCTCGTACGCGTGCCCATGACTGATATTGGGGATAAGTATGAGTATCCCCACTACGCGGGTCATCGTGCCTCGCTAGCTGAGGGAATCTACGATGCTGCGAAGGCGGAGCCGGCGGTCAAGTTTCATTTTAAGAAGACGTTGCAGTATGTTGAGGACTTTGGACCGGGCAAGGTTAAGTTTATTGTTAAGGATGAAAATGGGAAGCCGCAGATTATTGAGACGGATGTTCTCATTGGTGCTGATGGGATCAAGTCCAAGGTTAGAGAGTCGATACTCGCTCACCTGAACTTGGCAGCAGAGATTCTTGAGACCGGAACAGCAGCCTACAGAATCCTTCTGCCCCGAGAACTGCTGGAGCCACATCCGTACCTGATGTACATGCTCAATAGCAACACCGCCAGACGCTGGATAGGCGAAAAGCGACACATCATCGCCTATCCAATTCACAATCACAGCATCTTCAACATTGCTTCAGTTCAGCCCGATGTCAACTTTGCCGGCGCCACCAATGCTACATGGACCAACAAAGGCAGCAAAAAGGCCATGAAGCAAGTCTTTGAAGACTTCAACCCAATCGTTCAACAGCTTCTTGACCTTGTTCCTGGCGACGAAGTTGTCGAGTGGAAGTTGCGCTGTCATGAGCCCCTTGACACGTGGACTTGCGGCGCAGTTACCATGCTTGGTGATGCGTGCCATCCTACACTACCCCACCTTTCACAAGGCGCTGCAATGGCAATTGAAGACGCAGCGACACTCGCCGAGGCATTGAGCCTAATGCCAGGCGACGGTTCAGACCGCGAGGCTATCGAAAAGACTCTCAAAGTATATGAGCTTCTGCGAAAACCCCGTACGTCGACCTTGGTGGATTTGGCGGTTCAATCTGCGAAGGCTTTGCACTTGGGTGCTGGGAATGCTAGGGAGGAACGAGATCGTCAGTTTGCTGCTGCTGCAAAGACGGGGACTGCGCCGGTGCCGGATAGATGGGTTAGTCCGGAGGTGCAGAAGATGATTTACGAGCATGATTGTGCGAAGGATACGAGAGAGCGGTTTGAGCAGATTTATAAGTCTGTTCCCAAGGGAGTTACGTCGAAGTTGTAGGGTATGGAGATTTTCATCTAGCATAGCGGAAGCCAGCGAAGATAGTTTCATTGCATATGTGTTTTCAAGAGAAATCTGTATCGTAGAAGCTGTTTGTATGGTATGTGTTCTATGTCAAAGCATCTTCAACAGCCAGTATACTCTCCCTAGCCTCCAATATACGCTTATACACAGCTGTGACTGCATTAGTCAAAAAACAAAGCATATGGACGATCATCTTACCGACGAGTGGCCACCGCTTCCCCATATGCGAAAGCAGCCAGGCCAATGATTCCTTTTTGCTCTGCACCTCCTCTGCAAGCCAGACTTTACCCATTCGAAAGACAACCAGCATTCCTTGGTAGACCAGTTCGACCAGGAAGAGAGAACAGCGACCGTCTTCAAGATGTTGCCATAGCTCATAACCACCCTCGCGCAGGGTCGCCGAGATGCGAACTATAGTCTCGAGCGCTGAAATTGTTTCTGGGAAGATATTAGGTGTCGAGTCTTGTTCCGACGCGTCAGGTTGTTGCCAATAGTGCTGTTGCAGTAGTAAGATACCACTTGCCAAAGTCAGTATCAAGGTCTTTTGACGGGCAGGGGAATTCACATGTATGAAACACAGCTTTGACTACAAAATGCAAGTCGGCGGCTTGTAGCTTCGAATTCGTTAACGCGGACTAGGGACTCAAGTGTACGGCAGAGCTGTCCCACTTCCTCGAGCGGACTACTCTGTGGAACTTGGTCGCTGATATTATGGGCACCGCGGCAGAATGAGAGGGATTTGCTGATGAGGTGCATGGCTTGGCATAGCCTTGCGAATGATCCCATTTTGAAGGTGAAACCTTCAGATATGCGAGTGGCATGTTCGGGTGAAGATGACTGTTGATGAGATATTTAGTTAGTCGAGCTAGGTAAGTAAAGAGGGGCAAGAAACCTAAGACCTTTATCCCAAGTGATAGTTATAAATGCCTTGAGGGCTTCCTAAGCTTACACTAAGCTTGAATAAATCTTCTCATCCTTTGGGATAGAGGCCCTAAGGTTCCTTGCTCGGGGAAAGGTGTTTATACTTGACTGTAAAAGATCTCATCGTCAACGGGGAGAAAGTCCTCGAAGGAGGGATCAGCCGTGCTCAAGCCACGAGAAGGCTGAGACACGTTCAGCAAGCTTCGTGCATGATATTAGGACAAGCCTGTGATATAAGTTTGTAGCAGTTGACATACCGGTCAAGGATCAACGCCCCCCACCAAACTCTTCTCATCTCCTCGATATCCGCCCACGATGCACCTACGGCTGCACCACAGTTCTTACCCAGCGCGTGGTGGTTGATCTTATCCATCCCCATAGCCATACCATACCTCGACAAGGCCCCGACAGTTAAGTAAGCAGCCGGGAAAATTGCATCGCCCATTTCAAAAACAGCGATGAAGACTGCCGACTGCATGACTTGGACGCAGGGATCCTCTTGGCTCTCAACTTCTGCGTAGAACTTTTTCACAAGGCTATATAATAGCAGCTTCTCTTCGACTTTGTCGACAGACAGGCAGCATAGCTTCATGCACAGTGCTAAGAGAGCTGTTGGGCGACGGAGTGGTACCAGGGGATTTAACACAGCAGCCAGGTGTCGCTTCCCATTGACTATAGGCATCCACGATCTGGTCAATAGCAAGAAAGCCTTGGTAGTCTCTTGCATCTGTTGCCGGCCTCCCAACTGTGCCTCAATTTCCACTGGCATCTCCCAACCAGGACGCGGGATCTGTAGGTTCATGTCGCGAAAGAGGTCTGGGGCCAGAAAGCGAATAGCCTCCGCGGTGACCAAATCTTGTGATTTCTTAGGTTGAGTGGTCTCCGAAGCCCTTGCGGCTGCGACATCATCAATCGGGGAGGGGTTCTTTTGGCCGCGGTGCTGGGGATAGTGGCAGTCTATGCCTTTGCGACGACAGAGATGACATGCGGGCAATGATTTGTCACATCTTCGCTTACTCTCGCGACAATCGAAGCATGAGACAGGAGCTCTGCTTCCAGGTGGTACTGCAAACCACCTCTTTTGCATTGCGGATGCTGTTGTGGTGATGGGCGGACAATGAAGAGTGATCAGACGCGTCTGCGGATGATGCGGTAATTGATTCGGATTGGCGTGATGACTAAGAAGGATCGGGACTTGTAATTGGCTCTCTTGAGCACTGCGACAAATACTGCGGTCATTGCGGCGTTTTGGTGAGGTCGCATCGCGAGCTGATCACTAAACAGAATATTAGTGAGCACAACGCTTATAAAGCTCCACTACAGATAATACATATACGATATAAGTAATAGAAATTATAATTGCATATATAAACATGTCTTTTCTTCGATTTCTACCGGAATACCATCTTCTTATTATCATACTCAAGCTACAATAGCAAGCACATTATCGCAAACATCTCTATACTCACAAACCTTCAAGTCCCATTATCATCATGAAGTCAATCCTCATCGCCGGTGCCACTGGAGCCCAGGGCGGCGCTGTCCTTCGTCACCTATCCAGCACTGGACAATACAATATCACAGCCTTCACCCGCAGTGCCACCTCACCCAAGGCTGTCGAACTGGCGGCCCTGGCCAACGTCAAGATCGCTGTTAGTGACGCAGCGACTGGCTATGACACCAAGGCCTTCCTCGCAGCTGCCCAGGACGTTGACTACGTCCTGGTGAACACTGATGGATTCGCACTCGGGGAACAAGCTGAGATATATTGGGGCATCCGCTTGTTTGAATTATCTGCTCGGGCTGGGGTCAAGCATTTTATTTACAGTGGTCTTGACTCTGTTGGACCCAAGACTAACTATGATCCTGATCTCTATGTTGGTCATTATCAAGGCAAGGCTAGAATTCAAGGTAAGCTGCTCCCCAACGTACAGAAAACCACAGAACGATTACTTACACATCCTTACAGATTGGATTCATGCACAGAAAGACGTCAAAATGCAATGGACAGTTATCAGGTCAGGCCCATACGTGGAGCTCCTCTCGGCAGTCATGTCCCCGGCCATTGAAGAGGACGGTTCGCTCACATTTCAACTTCCTCTCGACAATGGATCTATCCCATTCATTCACCTCGGCGACTTTGGCAAATATGTTGATTGGGCGTTCCAGCACCCTGAGGAGTCAAACCACTTAGACCTTGGCATCGCCACCGTTCTCGCAACCGGTGAAGATATTGCTAAAGCATCCGAGAAGGTCAGCGGAAAAACTAGTCGTTTCGTCAATGTCCCAATTGATATCTGGAACTCTGTTGCTTGGAAGACCCTACCGCAAGGCCCGGATACGAAGATTGGCTTCCAATCTGTCAAGGACGATAGTGGACTCCTCATGACTTATGGAGAGAACTTCAAGAATTGGTGGAATCTGTACAAGGCTAGTCCCAGTGACAATTCGGGATTGATTCAGAGGGACTTTGAGTTTCTGGATAGAATTGTGCCTGATCGCGTCAAGAGTGTCGAGGAGTGGATGAAAAAGGTTCAGTATACTGGCGATAAGCAAGATCTCCTGAACCTTGAGGCTCACACCAAGTAGATGGGGGTAGAGGCACTATCAAAAGCGCCATACTCTAAGCTTTAGACTATTTGAGGTCAATTTTAGGTGTATTTAGAAGTAAACTCAAATTAAGTTAATGTTCAATCACGCTCCAAAGTGAGCGAAAGTAGCCCAAACCAACGGATCCTGAATATTCCTTGCCCTCAACTCCATAACCGCAGTATAATGAGCCCTTGCCACACAATCCTCATCCTGACCGTACCCAAGCATCAGCTCCTCATAAAACCGCTTGGCCACCAATCTAGCCGGCGTGTTCTTGGCTTGCCAAAACGTGCCAACTACTTGCCGAAACCCTAGCAACGAAAAGGCCCCAGCTATATGAACTACCTCATCCACAAGATGACTCGCTGACACATTTGCAGTGTCACATGCTGATAGGTATGCAAGCTGTGCTTCCCTGAGTCGCGAGCCTTGAATCTCCTGGATGGTCAAGTGCGAGTCATCATCGGTGCCGAGCTGTAAGAAGCTTCTGCAGGGCTGTGTTGATACTGATTGGCCGTGGCAGCCGAAGTGCACCGCGCTACAGGATTCAAGAATCTCAAGGGTTTCCGGCTTTGTAGGTCCTACGACTACCTTTGTTTTGCAGTGCTGTCGTACAGTATCACTGAGCTCGCGTGCAGACTCTTCCACCGTCAAGAGAGTATTCGATCTAGCGTTGTTTGGCGAAGCGATAAAGGCAAATTCTGAACCATCACCTCGCAGCGGTTTCCAGTCCATTTCGCGAGCGTATGCGAGGGCTCTCAGCGTTGTGGTATAAGATGGAATGACAAAGTCGAAGATGTTGGGAACACCCTTTGATGTGTGATCTCCAGCGGCGTGGATGGGCATCAGTGCCATCAGACCACTCGCAGTCCACCACATTCGGGGTAAGCTTTTACCTGCTGGCGACCTTCGAATTCCCAGTGCCTCTAAGATGGGATGCACTGCGACATTCCATAGCCATTTCAGAACACCCAACAGCGACATGTTTCTTGCATTCTTTGTTTTGAGGCCACCCTTAGTAATCATCGGATCCTCCAAAAACAGCCTTGCATTGCTTTCGAGATCCCCCTCCTTCAGATCTGGTAGTGGAATAGATGTAATGTCCGTCTGAGTTATAATGAATGCATCACTTCTGATATGGCTGACATTGAAGGACACAACAGTCCCTTTGCTTGCCAACTTCCTCAAGTCGCCAGTCGACAAAGGTTGCTGAAAATTGGCGAATCCTGGAACGTCTCTCCTGATCCTGTCTTCGAGTGCGTCGAGCCTGCTATTCAGCTCATATCTGTCCGTCCCGAGGCCATTTGAAGAATTTCCACTACTTCTAATTGATGCAACAGGGGCTTGTGATGAAAGTAAATCTCTGCAGTTCTTGTATTCGGCCGCGATTTCGGGAGCATGTGCTTCGAGGTCACTGATATCGTTGCGGGCTGAAATGGCTAGGCCCGCGATCACTCCACGCCCAGCCTCTTGCAATTGAAGCGCACGTGAAGTATCGGAACTAGCCTCTAAAATAATCGAGGTAGCGTACGATGAAAGTCCTGAGATACCACTCAACGCGTGTTCCTGGTCTGACCGGTCAAGTGCGAGGGGACTAATCTTTGGGAGCATCTCGATGGTCTTCTGTATGATTTCCTGGGCGGCCTCCAAATCCTTGTTATTATATGCTATTGAAGACGCACTGTATCCCGCCCCTACTCGTTCCAGAGGAGTGGCACCAGCCATATAAAGCAGGTGCTGGTAGGCTTGAAGTGAAGCCTTCATGTCCTCTTCCGGGGACCCCGTATGATCTAGCTCTCGTGCTAGACTCCGCCTCATAAAATACCCTCCCAAGTTGTTGTAATACTTGGCGCATTGAGGATTGTCTGATGGGGTCGCATCAATAGCAGCCTGGGTTTGGCTGATCGCCTTATCCATATCAGAGTTCTGATTAGTGATCTCAAACCTTGCGGCGTATAAGGATCCGCTGGTGTTCAACCGCTCTGGTAGCTGCGTGTCGCCTGACTTTGTCTCTCGAATCGCCTTCTCACTAGACTCTATGGAGCTTTCGAGCGTCTCGCGATCCTTGGTCATCGTGAAGAGATCGAAGAGGCTCAAGGAGAGGTTGCTTCGGTACATCGCTTTCGCAGGATCGTCAGGGGATGAGATAACAAGAGCCCTTTCCAAAGCACCGACAGCATCAATGAGGCAACCTACATCTCTTGTCCTCGAAAAATGTGTTCTAAGTGCTTCGCCGAGATTATTGAGGACAATCGGGAACAGGAAATGCTCTGAAGACGTGGCACTAGCATGGCGGAGAGTCTCAACAGCATCAACAAGGTCTGCAAGAGCTTGAAGGTGCTGATAGCGAAGGGTAAGGGCCTGTGATAAGGTCAGGTCTAGTGATGTCGAGAGATCCACGGGCAACCTTTTGTCCCTGGCCGAATCCCTTGCGTCTGATGCGTATCTGACGGCTAACTGAACATTTTCCAAATCCCCGAATCTCTCTGCTTTGGATATGTATGCCGAGCTTGCTGATAGCAACATTGCAATTCGAAGAATTACATCGCCATTTGGCACCATGGCTCTCAGCCCCTCGAGGGCTGAATCTAGACACGTCTGAAGATCCGCCTCATTTCCTGTGGCCTCGTATCTCGTCTGACAGATCCCGCTCAAGTTGTTCAGAGATCCAAGGTAATCTGCTCCTCTAGGGGCCTGACGTTGCGCAATGCTCTTCGCTAAATCAACGGCCTCGTCAAGCTTCTCCAACCCGCCACGGAATCGGAAGTCGGTCCATAGGGCGAGGGCCAAGGCACTTGCGCAATCGTTGATGTGGAGGGAATTCTCAACTGAAAGAATGCTACGAGCCAAAATGACGGAAGTATCGATATCTCGAGTATCCTTGAAGCATTCAAATCTTTTCCTGAAGAGTGTGGACATTTTTCCTGTTGCCCGAGATTGTCGCTTCCAGATAGGATCCGGGATGGCATGCTCCTCATACTGGTGTTGGATTGCAGTGTTGTAGGCATGTAGTGCAAGGTTAAAGTCTTGATCGGACCTAGTAGCTTCATGTTTTACTTCTAGCAAGTCCAACGCCATCGCCGCAGAACGGGTTTGAGCTTCGAGAGAGAGACCTTCGTTATGCATTGCCTGCTGAAGCAAGTCAATGGGAAGAGTCAGATCATCAATGGCACCGTCGGCCTTATATCCGGTTCGGACAAACAATGAAAGGTTTTGCATTCTGTCCATCCAATCTTCATCTTGAGGATCAGTCGCTGTGACGACTTGCAAACCTATCTCTATCGCCTCATCGAGATCATCCACCTGCCCCCAACAATGGTACTTGTGGTGAAGTGCGCTTGTGAGGGCCATCTTTTCCACCAGAGCATTGTCTGTGCCGTGACTAGCGACCTCGACGGCCTCTCTCGTATTCTGGATAGCATCTCGCAGAATATCTCTTTGAAAGGTCTTTTCGTATAGTGTAAGCTGGTAGTTCGCAAGGTTTGTCAACCTAATAGCCCGATAGCTTGTGTCGTCTCCAGTTGCGGCCAGGGCACTTTCAGCGTGCGAAATAGCCTTGAGTAATTCTGATAGCTGCGATGTGATTTCAGACTTGATATAATAGAGATTTGCAATCTGGTCGTAGTGTCTGGCCTTCGTTATGGCCCGCCCAGCGTCCAAGAGTTCCTCGACCTTGTCGAAGGCTTCAGCCGAATCATCCTCAGTCGCATAATAGCTTGTTTGCGTGGCAACAAGTTCCAGAAGAAAGTCCAAGTACTGAGCTGCCGTCTCATCATTATGCTTGACTGCCTCCATCACGGCAAGATGAGTTTGAGCTATAGCTTGCTGCAGATCACTTGGGGTTAAGGTTGACTCAAAACGCGAGTTATAGAATTGGCCCAGGTTATTGAGAATCCGTGCCCGATTAGAGTACTCCGGGCCCATTCGAGCGAGAGATTGACTTTCAAAGATGATGGCCTCTTCAAGATCAGATGCATTCCCAGTTAGTCCATATCTGTCATGTAGGTACACGCCTAGGTCAGCGAGCACAGTTGGTAGTTGAGAATGATCGTTGACGATCTTGAGGCATCCAATCGCCTGGGTGAGTGTGTCAACATCATCGTCGAGTTGAAAGCGGGCATAGGCGTCTCGCCCGGCGTGCGCGAGATCTGCTAGGCTAACTAGGGGCATTACGAGATATTGAAGGTTGTTTTCTTATAATGACTGCATGCAAGTCTAGAAGGAGTCTCCAGGATATGCCATTTACAAGCGCGGTCTGAGGATATAAAAGGAAACTTGCTATAGGGACGTTACTTGAAACAACCTATCCTTTCTTAGACGCGATCAGATTCTCGGCCCGCCACATTCCACTTGTTTCAATAGTTTTGCGCCTCTTACTAGCTCGTGCCTGTCATCTGACGAGTAATGCAGGTTACATATGTCTGTGGTGTGCGGCTGAACTTGACGATCGGCACGAAGATGCCGTGCAACCCCGCAGCTGAGATACAAGATCTGTGAAGAGGGATTGCGGGGCGGTCTCATCATAAGTACCGTGCTTCTCACAATAAGTATTTACATTGTCCTTGTTAAGACCCATCACCAGTACTCTTCAAATGCCCTACTCTATTGTCATTGAAAATGCCGCTACCACTAGTACTCATCAATACTCCCATTGATTTGGGGAAGATCAAGCTGGGCAACCTAGTACCTAACATCCGTCAGCCTCACATCGACGCTTTCGAGCCTATCACCCTAGCAGAGGATGCAATACATGTGTCGGAGCAACTAGACTTCCGAACACGCATCGAACAAAACAAAGGATCGACCCTAGAGGCCACTCTGACTCAGCTTCTTTCGGGGTCTTGGAATAGCTCTCGTATCCATGTGCACAACCTTTCAGCATGCAAGGCCATGTCTTATGAGGTCAAAAGTCCACTCGCCTTTTTCAAAGAGATCATATCTCAAGAGCGCACGCGGATGAGATTGCAAGATGCCATTGCTAGCGGCCATAAGATGTACGTGATCACTGCTCTTCGGACCGTGATTGACGCCGAGGTATCTCAATCGATCTCGACCTCGAAGAATATTTCTACAGGAGGTGGTGTCCCACTCGGTGCCATCCTAGCAGGGGGCATCGACCCTACAGGTGGACTGGCAAATATTCAGGGTAATCTAAGCACGGGGAACAGCGCGCAGCATACACAGGCTTATCTATCACCAACAGAACAGGTATATGCTGTTGGTTACAGACGTATCGGATTCAAGTGGTTTGTAAGCAAGAATGTCGATACCGCGTTTTTGGATGTTAAGAATAGGTGGAAAGTCATGGGTGAGGAGATTATGGGGGATGAAGATGAAGATGAGGAGGACATCATTGAGGCGGATTTGGAACAATCACTGGAGGACGAAGACATAGGTGAAGCCGAGATGCTATATGATTAAATTCTAGTATAAAAGATAGTTCCTGTACGGTTTAATTAGTCTAGGTACCTCGAAAATTACTGACATGCAGGAATTGGGTGCTTTTCTATCCGATTAATGCCTCGTTAAGCACATGACGCATTAAGCCAGAGATTAAAGCATGGTTACCAAAAATCGTCCTACTGGGAACAATGTTGTTCTCGAGAAGCATGTTCTTGGGTATCTTCTCGAACATAGAATTGTTGCTTGGACCTCAGACGACGAGCTCCGTGTCCTTGGTGATAAATACATAGGGCTGGTGATACTCCCATGCGAGTAACAGACACCCAAGGAGGCTGCCACTTCAACGGCACCTGCTCTATTATAACATTTTTGTAGAGAACAAGATATAAGCCCTATTCCCTGTCATCTCGATAGCGAGGGCCTTCGTCTTCGGGTAACTTGGCCTAGCGGTGATCTTCACAAGTTGCGTTACTGGGTTTTCAACACTCATCAGGAAGAATATTGATTTTCCTCTAATGCAGAAAGGGGTGAGCTGGTCGACGACGGGGTCGGACAAGCCAATCGGAAACATGTTGAACATGATAGCTTGTCAAGTGGCATTTTGGATAGCTTTTAGTTATGTGACCTGGCTGGTCATTAACTTTATTATAACAGATGTTTTGCCACCTTGTAACTTAATATCCCCTAATCTTAATCTAACCTTTCCTATTCGCAATAATAAAGCTGCTATATATATTTTTCCTTCTAAACCTCTGCTATTTTTTAAACCTTTCTTCCTCTATAGTTATATACTGTTTACTGAAGTAGGTTAAGGTGCAGGTTATTTCTTAAACTAGTTTTATGAAATATTTATTCTATTTAGTAGTATAATAAGCTCTTTAGCTTTCTTATCTTACTGAAACAACTCGATCCTGCTTCAACCTATAGATATCCCTGCTTTTAGTACTTAGCATTGTTACATAACCCTACCGTAAATCTCACAAGCTCGATCGTTATTGGCTGCAGGTTAGTTCAGCTGAGAAAGACCCTTGGCAAAGGTCAATCACTGTTGACCAATGGATTGTCTGACCGCACTGCCTCGTTTTATGCAATGTGCCCTTCTGGGGTGCTTAAATAAGGCTATGGTAATACTACTTAGTTATCTCTGGTTCAGTACTCTTAAATTTCTTACAGCCCGATTGACTACCGAGCCAGCTCATAGCTATAACTCAATAGCGAGTATTTTTTTAATTTTACAGCACTTCTATCCTGGACCCACCTATTGCTTCACTTTGTTGGGCTATTCGTCTTTCTGGCCAACGAAATGTCTACAAATGGGTTAGACAGCTGGGGGCTTTCATGCCTATATACGGGCTCGGCGGCGAGAGGGGAAGACCCATCAAAGAGTCAAATTGAGTATGTCTATCCACCATTATGATGTTCATAGACCCGGAAGCTCACGTAGCTCATTCAGCATTGTGTTAGTCAAGTCCAAGTCTAGCTTTTCCCGGCCGAACCACGAAAATAAAGCAACACTCTGGCTTAAGGACTTTCTCCCAAACGATATTCCAGAAGCCAATATCTATATATTTTGGTATCCGGATTTCACACCTATCAACGTTGCCGCAATGGACCTGGTTCAGAGTTTCGATGAAGAGCGTTCGCATCGCAATAAATTCGATATTCCTATTATTTTTATCGCTCATTTTACCGGTGGATTTGTTTTAAAACAAGTAAGAGATCTTTTTAACTTCAAGGAGGGATAAAATACTAACTCCTCTAGGCACTGTCGTTCCTAGCTTCCTATCAAGCGAAGTCTCGTACAAGAATCTTGGCTAACACTCGATCGCTTCTATTTTCTGCGGTGCCCCACCGAGGCATGGGAGATTCGGCATCGCTAAATTGGGTCATCAGTCTAACCAATGCTATATATGGATGGAGACAAGAGAAGTTTCCGTCACAGTCTGACTTACGACGGATGCTAGAGGCCTTCGCTCCGATCAGCAGTCGCTTTCAAATCTTCAGCTTTTACCCGACAAAGACTCACGGGTACATGGAGCAAAAGATCATCGGCGACCATATGACTTTCATCATGGGGCTTCCAAACGAGGAGGTTATATCTTTCCCTACCTCTATGGCTGGAATAACTTGGTTCTTGTCACAAGATGATCCTACCTACCGCCGAATGCTTTCGATTCTCAAGAGGACATTAACCGCACCTGACTTCGTAGCGAGCAAGGACTGGCAAAGAAATCAGATGTTCCGACTTGGCGATGAAGAGAGGTCCGTCCGTACTGCGAACATCCTTTTCTGTCTATGCTAATAGCCCGTAGCGAATCCGCGAAGCAGTGGTTCGCCGATCTTCGCTCTGACGCTCATCGCGTGATCAATACCCGTCCTATTGCCAGGCGAAGCAAGATTGCCATTCTTGACACAGGAATCGATTGGGATCATCCCTCCTTTCAACAAGCAGTCAAAGAAGGTCAAATCGTCACAAAGTCGTTCATTGGAGGATTTCGAGGCGACCAAGATAGTGACGGCCATGGTACCCACGCAGCTCACGTTGCCTTGAAAGTGGCGCCTAATAGCAAGATTTTCATCGCCCGTATCATTGAACATGGGACTGCTGAGGAGTTTCAGAACAACGCGGCAGCTATTGTCGAGGTAAGATGCAAAACAAGCATTGGGTTGTCGCTGAACTGACAGAAATCATAGGCAATCAATTGGGCTGTTTTACAAAATGTTGACATTATATCCATGTCCTTTGGTTATCAGGTTCCTAATGACGGCATCAAAGCGGCTATAAGGGACGCTTTCCATCAAGGCGTTATCATTGTAGCCGCTGCATCAAATTCGGGTGTCAATCCCCGGTTCCCAATTTCCTTCCCGGCCAACATGCGACAAGTCATCTGCATACATTCAAGCGATGGCAGTGGTAATCCTTCACCGCGAAACCCACCAGCAACATCTGACTGTGATCTTGCTATCCTAGGGGAAGGGGTAGCAGCAGCTTGGCCTCGGGCGCTGGATACTGATCGACAAGATCATCTGCGTGTCGCAAGTGGCACTTCAGTCGCCGCACCTATTGCAGCTGGGTTGGCGGCCTTGATCATTGAGTATGCGGCGCAAGAGGGACCAGAACATGAAGTCGTCACGCGCTGGATGCAGCTTCGACATTGCGACGAGATGAGAAAAGCATTCGGCGCGTTGACGAGGGAAAGATCTGGGTATCGGTCAATAGCACCTTCAAGTTTGTTTGACTATCATGGAGATGAGATGCACCAGAGAATTGCTGGGAGGATCAATGAGGTATTGGACTCTTTTTAGCTAGGAGCTTCAGGACTTGTAACAATTTACTTAATGAATTAACACGATTGTATCCCCTTCATCATCTTGCAGAATCTCTTCCTTCAATGACTCGCCGGCTTCCCTGAGTGACTCAAGAGTTATATCCCTTTTCGAAACCCCAGAGAATTTAATGATGAATTCTTCATCTGCCTCGCCTTCCTTATGCTGGTTGTCACCACTTTTACCAACACTCATCTTGGCTCCCTTAGTATATGGCTCCGATGAGGCTGTTTCCTTCTTCAGAAAGCACTGTCTCAAACGAAACGCATAGATGAACGGTGTAGCCGGTACGAAGTCGAGCCCGAAGTCCCTGTGAAGAGAGCTTCCGACCGTTGCTTTGCCCTGGACGGGAATTTGAGGTGTTGGGACATCTGTCGTGACACTTCCCCCTGTATCTGTCGCCTGATTTGATGAAACACTAATACTTGACTCTCCCCCATTCGGCTTCGCAATAAGAAGACCCGTAACCATGAACACCTTATGCTTCAGCCACTTCGACTTGAGCCACTCCTGCACTTCCGTTTGCTCGAGACTGGCTTTCACATATGCATCTTTGGGATCAATGCTCAACGCCTCGATCTCAGCGATAGCTGTCAACAGGCTTTCAGAACTCTCCACATTGACTTTAAGCTTCGCACCAACATATGACAACGCCTTAAGAAATAGCTCGCCAAGATACGATGACGAGGTGTTGTCACGGTGGCCTAGGCCTGACGCCTTGACTACACCAGGAATAATTCCATAGTCATCCATAGGTAGTGGTGAGAGGGTTGCGATTGCATGGCCAGGATCGTCGATTGAGGAAACCAGCTGGCCGAGCTGAATGGCGCCCGGATGCTCGCCTTGAGCAGCTGGGAACGACAGAAAATCAGGAGGGAGGAAGTAGGTTTTGCCCATGATTCAGTGAATTAAAAACAATGAACTGACGCCAGGTATGTTTGATCTCTGAAATATGTTTTGTAGCCCTGATGAGCAGAAAACTCTTGATGTTATAAGCTGAAGGAAAAAGGGTTCAAAAGTTCTACCAGGAGGCCTCCGCTAAGACTTAACGCTCGTGTCTCTCATTAGTGCCACTTGGCAACAGCGTATTTGCCGTGGGCATCAGTGGCTTGCATTATATACCATGGGGACATACAGCTCTCGAATGGGCCATACCAATCAATCCAAAGTTCTGCAGGATTTATGGAACGGTGGCGCATATGTAAGTTGTGCGACCCTGATCCCTGCCGAGCCTTGTTTTCGACCGAATGTCGCGGGGCTCACAAGCATGTTTGCAAGACTCGAGCTTTCATTGCCACTTGTGTAAAGATCTATCCTCCTATTTATATTCCCTACTAACCTTGACTGTTCATCTGGCGGACCAAGTTCTTAACTGCTGAGGTTGTGTGTCGCTGAACCAATTGTGGCGGCTGAGATCCTTGTTGGTGGCCTCAATTTGAACAACGCCTCGATGTGAATGTGCGCTGCCCGTGCGACAGCCTGCTTTTCAACCTCCGGCGCAGTGTGCCCCTCCAAAACAAACTCCGCACAGGATACCGAATCAAGAAGTAGTCTCTTCCCTTTGGTTTACCTACATATCTCTATCGCCGCATACCGAACATCCATATGCAAGTCAACGGGTCGCCGTCATCTTTAATGCAGGTCACCTACAAGACCTATCCTTGCGAGAACTTAATGTCGCCATCGAACAGTATCAGCAGTTGCTAAACACGACACCCGTGAGGAATGTCGACAGAACTTTGTGGCATGAAAATTTCGGGATTGCATTTCATGCAAGATATCAGAAGACAAGCGGACAAGACGACCTGAAAGCATGAATGATGTCATGGCAGCCTCGGGTTACGTACGCTCAGGACGTCTGAGTCACCATATCACTACTAAACAATAAAACAAAGCGCCAGCAGTGCGAGTCATCTGTTACTCCTAGCTGCATTGATATCTTCATCCCATCTAGCCTTACCTTCCACATCATGTCTAATGCTATGCCCAGCCCCCCGGCAATCTCCATAGGCCTATCCATTGATCCACCGACATTCACGAGAGGCTCTACATCACCTCCCAGTGCCACTATCTCTATCACGGCAATCTCAGATGCTTCTGAACCTATCACCATATTTACATGGCATACCATCTTCAACCTGAGACTTGCCCAGCGCCGTAAAAACTTCATCTGTACGGATCTCACGACTGGTTTGCCACTACAGCTCGAGTCCACCAAAGGTCCAAAAAGACCACAGTTCAGTTATGAACTCGGCGGCCGCGATGACCAGTACTTCATTACGCTGGAGCCAGAAAAGTCTACGATCATCACTCACAGGTTCCTTCGATCTGCCGGCCTTGAAGGCGACCGAGTCTTTAAGCCCGGTCACAGGTACCAACTAAAAGTACGTGATAATGGGAATGTTAAGTGGTGGCGCTATGGAAGGAAGGAAGATGTAATGTCGCCTCCTGGTCAGGATGCTTCAAGGGAAGGCTGTGAGCATGCAAGCGGCCCGCCGATTAGATTGACCCATATTGATCCAGTTGAGTTTGAGGTCGAATGAGGTTGGGAGTAGTGAGACTGGTCAAAGTTTGTGTCAAGTAATACCAGCTCGTAAGATGGCACATTCATAATTTAGAGAAAATACTTTTTTGCAAAAGAATATTCTTCCGCTGCCATTGTACATGAATTTAAAAGTTCTAAGACGACAATAGACTTAGGCATCAGTAGCTGCGTACGGACTTCTGCGCCGTCGCTGAGGACCTTACATCCAGAACAAAACTGGCCCTGGCGTAAGGAGCTAGAATTGTCATTGTCTGAGGTTCTCCAATACATTCATACATCGGCCGCGCAGCCATGACCATCCCTCCAGCGACTAGGTAACGGGACACTCAGGAGGCGGCCACTATTTCCACCAAATACCATAGTGTATCAGGTTGAGATTTCTAAATATGCTTGACTACCGCGCTTTCAAGTACTACCTTGATCTCTTAAATAGGACATACGTGTAATTGGTAACCCCAATTCTTTGGGCAACCTTTCCCCCTAGATTTCCAGCAACACCCAAACGGGGCTGTCTTCCTCACTGTAGATGCGGGATCATTCAGCCGTATAAATACGTGTTCAGCAAGTCCTATAGCAGGAGCGTAGACTGGCTGGCGTTGGTATGCACCCCGAATGAGACTAGACTCGAGAGTGGTATCAAGAATGTTTCGAAAGTCGGGATCCCAGATATTATCGCCGTAGATTACAAGGTCCTGGATAATCTGTGGCACTTCCCTATAGTATACCTTGTAGTCGAACGGCGGTCTAATAATCTGCTCAAGGGCCTGTTGGAGCGATGAGGCCCTATCAGAAGGGGTTTCATTTCCAGTATAAGGATGGTGATTGTGGCGGAGAGTATGCGCCAAACCGTCCTCCTGGTAGATTAAAGCGAGGTCAAAGCCATATTCACTGTTATCGATGATAAGAAGGAGACTTTCGGGTTCACCGAAATCGCCGTCTTCCTGCCACTTGCGAAAAAGAGCATGTACGGGAACTGCAGGTCGTCCAGCCCAGACTTCTACAAGCCCGATCTGTCGCACTGCTCCGGCAACAATATCACCGAGGTAGTCATTTTTCATCGCTTCCCCGGACAAAGCGACTTTGACGAAACATATAGAGTTGCCAAGGTATGCCTCAACCGCTGTCTTCAAACCTCTCAGTACTGGCTCCAGTGCGATTTTATCGATGTCTTCCATAGTGTCTGGCTGTTTCCAGAATCTTTTGTTCAGTCTCCATAGATCGGAAATAGGTCTCTGCAAATTGTTTCGATTGTCTGTTGTTGCCAAAGTCGTGTTTTGTCGTAGCATGAGGTCTTTGTAGGCTTGAGAGCCTCCAACTCTCGCGACAGCAACAGATGAGCCATTTCCAAGGAAGATTGCCGCGGTTCTATGGAGTGTTACTACATGGTCGACTATAGAATCACTTTAGTGTGAGGTTCGATGGACTTACCCATGGTCAGGTTTCAGGACGAACGCTACGCCGGGAGCCTCAAGGTCGCTGTATGATCTTATGTCACGCACAAAGGATACCAGCGGCATGACAGCAAGACTAATAATAATCGTGACCGCCAAGACAAGGGCGAGCGGCCGAAACGTACGAAACATGGTGGCTTTCATTTCAGCATCGGAGGGCGGATTGTCAAGGCGAAAAGGACGTAGCAAGGTAGCCGATGTATCGCGAGTATGGCATTTGAAGCAGAAGCATAAGTTGGAAAGGTAACAGTGGGCCAGGAATGATGCATATCGCGCCACGGCAAGGAACACGTGACAGATGTTGATAAGGTTTTCTCAAATACAATAACAGTAAAACGTGGCATTTTTAATATAAGGTTTTACTCAGAAGCTTTCAGGATGACCTCTGACAGTGGTAGAATGGCGAATCACCAGTGGCTGACCATCTCATCAGCCTTGTTCGCCTGCCAACTATGTCAGGGATGCATAACAGAGCGATCACTGTATTTACTCACGAGAATGGAACAGAAGAAGTCTTAGCCCCCTACATACGTTAAGAAATACGTTTTATATGGGGCTGGTAGTGCCAGGAGTAGAGTTAGCCGATTACTATGATTGTTAGCCAAGATGTTATCTAGTCTTTAGTTTGTAGTATGTGATCGTTCCAAAGTTTTAAGGGTTGAATCTCTTGAATGTAATAAAAATAGCAGTAGGTCTATGTCCATGATTTAAGGAAAGATAAACACTTATTAGATACAGATAAATGCTTATAACTCTATTTGTTTCTCGAGCCTCGAGGGCTGGAATAAGCACCAGTAAAGCATCTGCATCGGTATGTAGGGCATCTTTTAACATACCGATCACCTTCTACTATCCCACATTGGCTACCTAGACAGAGATGATAATTACAAGAAGTCACTACAATAAACCTGGTAAAAAGTGCCCTGACCTTAGGCTAAGCTATCTAAATATTTCATCATTTTAGGATCAAGAACCAAGATCTACCAACGAAACCTTACTAGAGCGAGGCAGCAGATATAGTGTCTTGTCGATCCGAACCAACAGTTCCTCATCCGTGACGTTTTCATAAACACCGCCAAGGCTCAAGACAGGAGCTTCCTTGTCTTTCTGCCCCCATTTTGGTGGCTTTTCACACCTGGGTCACCTCGAAGAAGTATGAACAGTTAGCGAGTCATGCGTAGGTGTCTGCGTTGGTGCTTGATCGGTTCGCTCCCCCTCCATCTTCGGGTTTGACTGCTGGTAAACGCGCCGTGGGCCATAGGCGCTCCTAGTGGATTGCATTAGCCCCATCAACTCATAATTGACTACAAACTTGCTAGTATCAGAGCCAGTCTCGTCAATCTCTAAACCGTGTGGCTTGCCAACGGAATCCAGGTGTATCATTTCGTGCAGAAAGTATTGGCTTATATTCTTCTGCTGTAAAGTATCTTATATATACTTAGTATTACCGTTCTGGGTTTATTATTTAATAAACTCTGCCTTTTTCTTAAGATGCAGGATAGTAAAGAATAATTTGCAGAGACCTATATTATGCTATTAACCTATCTATCTACGGCATGTCCAGCCGTAGCCAGCTATATGCTAATCTATATTATTTGAGCCATGGCTCTCTTCTTCTGTATGTGCGGCGCACTCCACTGGAGAGGGTCCAATAGACTACAGTACCTTATTGATACAAATTGTTAAGGTAAGCTTAGCAAAAGGCATCATAAACTTAGCCTAAGTTACTCAAGCTTTTGTGTTATTTAGGATTGGGGGCCTAAGTCTTGTTTCCTTCCCACGGGGAAGTTGAAATAGGGTTGGGCATGGGTATGTGCAGGCAAATAGTTCATGAGCATTCGAGTACGATAATATAATTCATTCAAGAAAAAGCTGCTTATGGATGTAGATCTCAAAAGCGTAGGACCTCTGCAACACTAAGCTTGGCAGTTCTCCAAGTCAGCCACAATTCTCCCACAGAGCTCCCGCTCGCTCGCCTTGGCTACTTCATCATCACTGCTATCAATCATAAGACAACTAAGTACAACATCCGCATAAGTGTCTCCGCATTCCCATCTTAAGCGGTCGAGATACTTTCGACATATCTTTCGCCTTCGCTCATAATGGTCCTCTTCATCACGATAGGGACTTTTATTATACCCTGAGTCCGAGTCCAAGTCCGAGTCTGAGTCTGAGTCGTTCTCCAAGTTCTTCCAGAGCCCGACTTCAATAAGAAGAATCCCAAGAGAGTAAACATCGTATGCGTAACAATATAAACGCTTAGGGTCTGCGTGCTTTGCAGGATGCTAATAATAGTCAAGTGTAAAGCCACTGATGTTTATCTCTTTTACCTCCTTTATATTTAAAACCTTTATAGCTTAATACAGAAGCTTTATTTAACTAAAAACCTAGTCCTAAATATAACTAAATCTCTAATAAACTTTTCTACTTAATACTACTAGCCTATTTAACTTTTCCCTTATAGTTATTACTTATTATTTAACTTATTATAAAAGATACTAGGTATTTATTACTACCTATAAGCTTACTATATTATATACCTAAGCCTTATTATTTATTACTTTATTAATTACTACTTTTTTATTATTTAATAGCTAATTTCTTACTTACTAAAAAACTAACTTTTTATATCCTTAACTTTTATAAAAATATATATAAGTATTATATATAAAGTAAATAAAATTTATAAAGATAATATCTTTAATATTACCTTTTTAAATATCCTTATAAAGTCTTTTATAGCTATCTTTAAAGTTAATTTAAAACTATAGTTTTTAAAGTAAGTTAGTAATATTATATAATATAAAATATATTAAAAAGTAAAAAAGTAAAAAAGTAATATAAATTACTAGCTAATTAGCTATTATATAGTCTTAATAAAGGTTATAGTAAAAGTTATTTTAAAGGTATTACTTAAGTTAATAAATTTACTTTTATTAAGTATTTTACTTTATATATATTTTATATACTTTAAGTCTAATTATCTTTATAGAAAAGTAATAATATTTATTTATATATCTTTAGAATTAGTTATTAAGATATTAACTTTTTAACTAAAACTAAGATTTTAAGTAATAATAAGGGTAATAAGTATCTTACTTATATATATTTATTAGTATTTTTTACCTTTATGTACTAGGGGCTAAAGCCTCTTTTAACTACCTATAACCTTACCGCAGTCTCTTTTGCCTTATTAGTTAAGGCTATCTTCCTAAGTTTATTGCGGCCGTATATGCTGGCAGTTCGAGGGGTTTGTCTTCGGCGTTTCATCTCCGAGTCATCGTACGAACTACTCCAAGTTGCTGTACTCCTTGAGGACCGTGGTTGCACCGGTGGCTTCGGGAGTATATCCCTTTCTGGCGCAGGCGCAGATGGCAGATTTGTTCGGATGACGATGTCGTCCGGCCGCGAGAAGATGTAGCCCATCAGGCTGGGCTTTAAGACATCGATCTCAAGTTTTATTTCGTATCGATCCTCTTGGAGTGTATTCACATGCTCGGGGAAGAACATGACTGACTCTGCGCGTATGTTCTTGTGCAGCCAGCCACTGGAGTGGAGGAGGCAAACGGCACGTACAAGCTTTCGAGCTAGCTCGAAGCGTGCACCGAGCATAGATCGGATCCCTTTTTTCTGCCTGGTTCCAAGGAGTGACTGCAGCGTCACAGGTGCGCGAAGCTTCAGATTCTCGGCAGGCCGCTCACGGCTCTGGACGCCAATTGTTCCGGGAAGCCTGTAGAGAATGCTGCAATGGCCTTTATCGTCGCCTTCCGTGTGGTCGATCATATCGACTATATCCAGACCATAGACATTCTTCATCATGTTGGCGCCCTGAAAGGTGTCGAAGAAGTTCGTGATAAGGGTGTGAAGCTTGGGATCTGCTGGTCTGATTCTCTCGATAGGTTCGTCGTCGTCGCTGCTACTGTATTGATCGATCTGACTCAAGTCAGGCTTACTATAAGATGGGAAGGATGCCAAAAAGCGCTCCCGCTTTCGACGACTCTTCAATCGTTGCTTTTGCTCTTGAGTGAAGTCTAGCGGCGGTCCGCGGTAGTCTCGCATTTCTACGTAAACGACTTGCTCTTCAAACAGTGCCAGGCCCTTTCCTAGGTACCTCATCTCAGGTTTAATCTCTTCAATACTGGCGAGGCTCCTGTCGTTCGCTTCCTTCCTGTCTCTATTCTTATTCACCGATGCTTTCAACGTGGCCGTCGAAGCCAGCAATTCGTAGCCTTGTCGCACTAAAGACTGTTTATCGATTTGGGCATGCTCGGTTGCGAGCGTTGAAGTCCACTTCAGACCATCTGGCGACTCCTGTCTAGCCAAGCATTCCATGGTGAGATATATGTTCATGGACTCGAATGCATTTTCGGGGCAGAGGCGATAAAGAGATTCACTATGAGATCTCAAGTCGGCAATGAGTTTCTTGAACTTTTCTTTGTCTTTCAAAGCCCATTTAAGCTTGTCAAGCACCGAGAGGCGGTTTCTGACTTCATGGAGGACTGGCTCGACATCCTCAATTTTAGCATCCGGGATGAGCAATTGGACATCATACGTCGCTTGTGCTCCATCCTGGATGGTCTGGGTTGGTTGAAGCTGGAAACCATAGCGCTTGATGAGCTTTTCCCGGTTACACAGGGTATCTGCAAGAGCAGAAAGGGTCTTGAAAACCCCTTCAGCCTTGAATCGGTTGCTCAAGAGGTATTGATGGAGCTTAGACCGCTTTTGCCTGGTACGATCGGAGAGTCCTGGGTCGTTGTCGTCTTCATTCTGAATCTGCCAATGGAAGCCCCAGGCTTTGAGAATTGATTGCTGAATTTCAAGCTCGCGCAGGTGAGCTGAAGATTCGGCCTGGGCTGCATTGACGGTGGTGAAGAAGTCATAACAGTCCCGGCATGCCGTGTAGAGGCCCACGATACCGATCGCAAGACCAGCAACATCCATAATGGAAATTAATATATGCTGCTAGGCAGTGTATTGGTAGTGGAGCTGGAGAATACCGTACATAAAGCAGATAAAGTCGAGATCTGCATCTATAAACAGATCAGTGGCAACGCACCTTGATATACTAACCAGGTCAACAGAATGCGGCTGAAGAAAAGCACGCCATTAGTGAGTAGTTCAAGATGCCTAAGTAGTCAGTCAGACGCCGAGGTTATCTCAACCAGTAAGAATGTATGCACTCCGCCTCAAATACAAGTACCTTTAGGCCCTCTAGCTGATAGACACGTGTATAAGGGGACCCCGCATATCGTCCCAACTACCAGTTAGCAAACAGCACAAAATGCAAGTCGACTGCTGCCTGCAACGCCACAGCGTTTGCAATTTCATGTGTTTAATCAGGCTGCGCCCGGCTACAGTGTACTCTCTTTTCTTCAAGCCATGATCTGACGCGTCACGTTCTTGAAATATGTCAATCGGGCCATCAAATGCCTACGCCATGCATATTGAGGCCCTACAAGGTAGAGATGCGCTATTCAGCGTCGCTTACGAAGTGACGTTGGTCCAGAGGTACATCATAGAAATGATAATTCAGTCGGCCTAGCAGATGAGTATGACGAGATATCTATTACTACAGGTATTTATAGGCTCCTTCTCTAGACCGTAGCTATAATAATATAATAACATAAGAGAGTACAATGGTTTATTTAAACTTTGACTTTGAAGGCTAAGAACAATAGCACTGGTATGTTTAGCTCCGTGCCAGTAAATCAGACTCCTACAAGGCATAACGCCATGCTAACACCCCTATATCACGCTGCAGACGCTTTCAGCCATCTAATGAAAGCCAAACACCTTTTACCTTCGAATGCAACTATCAAGCCTAGACTAAAGCCATTTCCGGCTTTTATAGCGTCTTGTCTCGGAGTTGTGGCTGATTTACCCCCTCGAACAGGTCATAGCTGGGCTGAATCTAGATTCCTTGGCACTGCTCTATCGATTCTAGCTTCTAGCGGTTCGCTAAAATTGTCTCCTTGCGGGCTGTTGTCTCTCGTAGGGCTGAATCTAAGTATAATGGCCCTTTGTATGGCGCTGTCCTGTTCTCAAAGCGCCATCTCAGCCACAGGAATTCAGCTGAACTGGCTGGTCAGTGGCCTCTAGTCTACCGTCGAGTCTGGTAGAATATTTAAAGTAGTCGCCAGCCTGTGTGTTGCTGAAGCGTCAAGGCTCTTCAACTCCTCTATCAAGATGCAACTCTCACTACCATTTCTGTTACCTATTGTATTGTTGGCACAAGTAATAGCTGCCCAGAATGCTGGACTCAACACTCTGCCTGTCATCTGCGCCGGTGTCAAAGAAGTGTCAACATGCAAGATCAAAACCATCGTGCCGAGTGGTATCAGGGTCAATATGAGGACTATCAAGGTCCCCACGGTAGGCTAGATTCAATCAGCCCGTATGGACAGCCTGTATACTAATACCAGGAAGTGGAATAAATGCAAAAGCCGCGTATCGGCGACACGGAGCTGCCCAACTCTAAAAAAGCCCCTCAGGCGTTGTAAAGTATGGACTTGCATTCCCGGTAAGGCTTATCCTCCAAAATATAAAGAGAGTTGACTGACACTGGTTCAGGCTGGGAGATGAAATCGAAACAGATCCCGTCCAGTTTGACCATTCTTACCAAGGAGATCGATCTCTGCGATGAGATTCGTAGAGCGCTTGGCAGGAGTCTAGGAGACAAGTTCATCAAATCATCAGAGGCCATCTGCGGTTGCTTCACTCGCTTGCAGACCTTTGCGACGACGGGTTCCTTCACGGCCATGTCAATTCGGGGTGAGATAAGCACAGCTACTACAAAGGTCGCAGACGACACCCTCAGTATTGAAAAGGTACCATATCCCTATTTCTCTCTCGACTTCTCGTCTAATATGTGCAAGTGTTTTGGAAAAGTTAGTCTCCCAGTTCTCAGCAACAAAGTTGATATTGCGAATGTTCTGAAGTCCATCGCTCCTTGGGTCGTCGCCCAAGCCAAGGATGTAAGTCTTTCATCCTCCCCGACTACACATGTTGGAACTGATAATTCACAGATTGACCTTTCAGTCTTTCAATCTCTTGCCCGCGTGGTCGCCGCCTGCCAAGCCGGTAACTGCAACGCAAACTCCATTAGTGCCGCCGTCAATGCCTACCTCTCCCCCTCATTTCAACTGATGGAGCCCCCAATTAAGTCCGTGCTTGTTCAGTGGGATGGTGCCCTTACTCGTATCGAAGAAAGAGTCAAGGATGTTAACGAAGCGGCTGATTCTCTGGCATCCAACTACGATACTATGCGAGCGGAGTTTGATTCAAGCAAGCAAAAGATTTGCGAGGAGCTGCAGCGATGTGATGGACAGGGAGTCCCAAAGTTTCTCGACCGGGGTGAGTCTACATTGCCTTCACGATAATTGCACAAATACTAACAACTTGCAGTTGATGAGGTTATTGAAGCTGCCAACAGACTCTGGCCAGTCCGCGGTCCCCTCGACGTTCCATCTAGCCGGCTCGGCAACAGGCTGGCTGACACGATTCAACTCAGAAAGGACATCAAAAAGTATCCGGACCCGACAAGTCTAGTCTCCATGATCAAGCAGGGCAAGTTCAAAAAGATCGGCGACATCTTCCTATTCATGCCCATCGTCCAACGCCTGCCGGATCTAGCCAATGAGATCAAGACCGACCTTTCACCACTCCAAGACGTCATCAAAGAATACAAGCAGCTATCTGGAGAAACACACGATAATGTATGGTCCCTCAGCTGGTCCAACATTATCTGGCCAGACACAGAACTCACATCCGACTCACCCGAGGCAGATGCCGCATTAATCGCCGAACTAGACGCAGTAGACACACTCGTTAGAGATTACCTTTCAAGCCCTCTCCTCGCATACAGCAACGGCATGTTCATAATGGACGCCGAGCTTAGGGGTTTCTCGGTAGTCAACGGGTCCTTTGCCATGGAGACCAGGGTGGCGACGTATAATCGGTGGACGACAATCTCTATGGATATGCCATGCTCCAAAAAGGAGACCAAGGTCTACAAGAAGAGTGGGCTTCAAAAGTCCTTTTCGTGGAAGACTTATTTCAAGTGCAAGGTGGTTCCCGTGACGGCATATCTCCCCAAGACTCATGTGCCTTATATCAGGATTCGAGGTGGAGCAGGAATAGATCCCAACGATCAGTAGTATCTCCTATATTATCTGCTTTTCTTAGGTTTTATCTATGTGAAAAGGCTAGCTTCGGCAGCAGTGCAACTGTTCGAAGTTCTGCAGAGGGGACCAGCCCAGTTATATGATGTCATTTAAGTATTCCGCCCGTTCTAACTATTACTGCTTTGGTCAATTGTTCCCAAGTGACTGTCTTCGCTATATTAAATACACGTCCTAGATTCGTGTAATTTGGATCAGTCCTCTGTTTGGTCAGATGACTCTTTATTATGTAGCTGGCTGTATTGAGATCCTAGCCGTTCTTGACCAGCATTGTGACATACATAGCAGCTCGTGTTCCTCCTCCACTACAACATATCCACGTCCAATACTCCGCATAGGTATCTCCACATTCCCATCTTAACAGTTGGGATACTTTCGGCATACGGTAACTTTCTTCAATAGAATGATGATGAGCCTCGATACGCAGCAGTCGAGGCAAATGGAAGCTACACGTAATCTTCCAGAGGTCTAATTATGTTCATTGATAAATCTTTAAATAGCACAGCGACCGGGAAAAGGGGTCAAAGGAGCAGCTCAGGATAAATCAGCAACGGTTTGTTCTGGCTCACGTTGGCTCACGGCACGGGAGAAAGTCAAAGGCAAACTTCTATGTCAACAGTCGGTGTGATTGATATTTCACATATTTAATGAAAATAACGGATGCGCTATGAGCCTGGACGATCTTGCTACTTTGGAGCAGGCATTTGCTTTGTACCATCCACGCAGCTTAGCCAACGGGGCCTAGCATCAGAATATCCTTCAAGTGCAGGTTGCATATCAAAGGCATCTAACGTCCCGACCTTGATGATAGTCAGCCCAGGAAAAGATTCGCCTTGTCGATAACAAGTGCTCCCACAATCACCACAAAAATAGCTAGTGATCCCATTTCCACTATCGGCGAGTTTCTCAAAGACTTTTGGTGTGCCTTGACTGAGGTTGAAATTCTGCTGAGGGACCAAGATATTAGTGCTAAATGCACTTCCACTGATTTTGCGACAATCGCCACAGTGACAAAGGGCCTGCTAGAGTAATCAGCGGGTTGATACCAGTCAAGCTGTTGGCTGTTTTGCCAACAGATACTCCCTACGGTTTAGTGGATACGTACCTGCACCACAGGCTCCCCCGTGTAACGGTACCGGATCTTTCCACACAAGCAGCCGCCGTCTGCCATCTTGAATATGTAAGAAGTTTCTTGAAGATTAGAGAGGATTTACTTGGAACACAATTTTCTTTGTGATTAGCAACATCAAGAGACTTCACAATTTGTTGCCTTTTATCCGGGAATCCCAAAATGGTAATATTAAAGACCCGAGATCCTCGGCAGAATTGGTTATGTACCCCGCTCATAGCATTATGTATATTTCCATAATTGCCAATTCTCACAATTGAAACAAGTATTAACCATATATCCCTACAAGAGGATCGAGTTTCACTCCTATTGACGCCTTCAATCATAACATTCTTCACTATGAGACGACTTGACGGAAAGATAGCCATCGTGACTGGTTCTTCCAGCGGGATAGGCCGTGCAATTTCACTGGAGTTTGCCCGAAATGGTGCTAAAGTGATCTGCGCAGATTTGACCGAGAAAGCCCGAGCTGATGTTGCCTCTGAACTGGCTATCACAACGCACGATCTGGTCACAAAGGAAGGCGGAGTAGCCGAGTTCTTCAAGGTTGACGTTACCAAATCCGAGGAACAAGAGGCTCTAGTGAAATATGCTGTCGAAAGGTTTGGCAGACTGGATATGTGTGTCTCTCATCCCTGTTCTTACATTGAAACGATCTGGCATCTCGACCTTGCGCAAACTTCCAATGATATCCTTGCTAACAGACCTCATTTCAAGAATGGTTAATAACGCCGGTGTTGCCATGGAAGCCAAGAATCCCCAACCTATTTGGAGCTTCGACCAAGCCGTCTTTGAGAAGGACCTTAATATCAACGTGGTCGGAGTCTTGCTTGGATGCAAGTATGCTTCCGCTCAGATGATCAAACAAGATCCTCTCCCGTGTGGCGACAGAGGCTGGATCTTGAATACAGCCAGTGTTTTTGGCCTGGTTGGCAGCCCAGGTATCGCTGGTTATGTGACATCCAAGCATGCTGTGATGGGACTTACCAAAGCATCGGCATGGGATTGCGCGCCGCATCGAATCCACGTGAATGCTCTGTGTCCTGGGTGTAAGTACTTTCCCTTGACTTTCAGTAACCCAAGACCCTATCGCCACCAGAAAGTAACATTGCGCAGACACGGACACGGCCTTTATAGCTGGTCTTGAAGGACAGAACAGAGCCCAGGTGGAAGCACTCCACCCTTTCGGAGGGCTAGGACGTCCGGAATACATTGCGAGAGCGGCCTTGTTCTTGGTTTCAGAGGATAGCAGTTGGGTGACGGGTATAGGTTTACCTGTAGATGGGGGCTATACAGCATTTTAGTGAATGTTAAGCTATAGGTATTGGGGAGAAGTCTTCAAGTATATGGTGCCTTGAATTGATTTTCTTTCATTTCAACATGGTATTAAAACTTACAATAGCCTACATGTGTCGGCTGCATCAGTTAGTATTTCTCCGTCGAGTATCTCAGACTCCTTGCTACGATTGCGTCTATGATCTTTCCTATAATACTAAGTAGGTCTATTGGTCTATATGTTTTAGGTGTTGTCTAGTTTGCGTTTCCCAGCTCCTTCAGCGCTGCCATAGTCGATTGTCTGAGGTGAGATGGACAGTAGCCAAGTTCCGCCCTGGACTTATGGATATGGATTGTGACGGGTACTGCAACATTAGTATTATAGATGTGGCCCTCGTGAACTGTTAGACATCCGTCTAGGCTTGTTCTGGTCTCTGGTCATTGTAGCTTCGGAAGCGCGCCATGTAGGATCACTGAATATGCCGCTTCGACAATCGCCTTACAATTCCATCTTTGTGCTGCTGGCCCAAGTACCAGCTTTCGGGAGCAGTGCAAGCGGTCAAGGATCTACAGGAGCAGGAATAGCCCTGTCATTGCAGTTCTTTATAAGAATTACCTTTGGCAAATTTTCTTGCATAGGTGCCTTTGCAATACATTCCATCATATCAGACTTGCACCTGTAAGCTATATCATCTGGATAGGTCCTTGGCTTAGTCATGAAGGGTCCGAGTTATGTAACTGGTTGCATTGAGCTGCTAGCCGTTCTTGACCGACAATCTGACATACCCTCCTCCACTCCAACATACCTAAATTTAATGGTCCTCACCAACCACTAGGCACAGAAATCATGCCTCGATGCGCGTTCTGCCGCACTTTTACTGTTGATCAGGATCGTTTTTACCTGGAGTTCCACCCAAACCTCACCTCGCTGAAGAAAAGCGCTGAAGATGGCTGCGACTTTTGTCATCTTTGCTGGACAGGCTTCCGACGGGAATGGTCAGGTTCTGAGATTGCATCTGTCCTGAAAGACGAAGTTCCGGAAGGTTTTACTAAGTTTGAGCCGGGTATTTGGATTTATGTCCACTTTACAGACTACAGTCCTACACTCACTCAGCCGCGCATTATTGTATCGTGCGGGAGATATAACCCTATCACTTCTGTGAAGGAAAGCAGCCATGGACTTAGCTACATCAACCTGGCCGTTTATGGGTGAGATTCCTTGTATTTAGAGGACGAGGCTAGAAATGGTTCTAATATGTTTGACAGCAAAGAGGGAACTGGGGCAGGTTCTCGAACACCTGGACGAATCTGCACCGCAGAATACGAGCCTGACTCATATCTCACCTTGATCCAGCGTTTCCTCGAAACATGTACAAAGTCTCATCAGGCGTGCAGTGCTGATGTGATGTATGACATGCCCACCAGGGTCATCGATGTTGGCAACGGGAAACAAGGAGACCCTCCACGACTTGTCGTAACTGGCCAGAGTATGAAGGAGAAATATCTTGCCTTGTCCTATTGCTGGGGGCCCGGTACAGACACTTTCACTCTCAATCACAAGACGATGGAAGGAATGCTGAGAGGCATCGACGAGTCTTGCCTCGTAGCCGCACATCGCGATACAATTACCTTAGCCCGCCAGTTGGGTATCCGATATATCTGGATCGACGCTCTATGCATAATCCAAGGAGACAAAGATGACTGGGAACGTGAATCAAAGCTCATGGCCAAAGTATACGGTCACGCAACCCTTACTATCACCGCAGGTAGATCAGGCGATGCTCGCAATTCCTTTATCGCCAATACTTACAAACAACCTGCTCCTTGTTGCGAGTTTCCTCTTGGAGATGGTCAAGGTGGGAATGTTATTGTTGGCTCATTGAGATCCGCTGACTATGGTGTTACTGAGACTCGCGGATGGTGCTGTCAAGAAAAGAGACTAAGCCGTCGGATTGTGTTCTTCGGCAAAGAGCAGCTCTTTTTTCTGTGTCGAAGCTCCGGTTACTCGGAAGATCGCAGTTATCAGGAAGGTAAATCTATCTTACTACATCGCTTTCTAAACAATAGTAGCGGGGATACGCAATTGATACGAGATCGACTCCTGCAGTACTGGGACGAGATTGTAGTCGACTTCTCTCGACGCCAACTATCGAACCCTCATGATATCTTTGCTGCCCTTGCCTCCATCGCGGAACCGATCTCTAAGGCCCTGCAGTCACGCTACCTGGCCGGTCTCTGGGAATGTGACCTTGTTCGTTGTTTGCTTTGGAGACCTGGCTATAGAGTGAGCAGCTTCTTTGGACCAGCAACGAGACCTTTACCGACTATGTTTGCACCCGCCCCGGTTATCAGAGCGCCTTCTTGGTCTTGGGCTTCCATTCAAGGTGGCGTCAAACCTCTCACACTCCAACAATTTCGGAGGATGAAGACAGAGAGCGAAAGAGGAACGCCATTGATCAGGCCGAAGCAAGACCGTTGGACGGTAGATCCTCATTGTGGAGCTGACGCACTACACATGCCATCTTGCGAGCTGCAGCTTCTCGGCCGGGTTCAGGAAGCTATTATTCTCACGAGAACACCGTCCAGCGAGTTCATCACTTCGCTTCGAAAGCAGAAGAGGCCAGCAGGTACTATGCGTCGACCAGTTGTGCTAGGGCGCAAGGAGATGAAGGAAGGGAGTCTGAACAAAAATATGTCATCTTTTGTGGCGCTAGGAATTTTTGACTTTGACGAAGAGAGTATTGAAGAAGTCTGGTGCTTGCAACTTACACATGAGGAGGGGCTTATGCTCTGCAAGAAAGATGATGCGACCTTTCAGCGCATAGGAGTCTTTCAGGTATGTAAAATGGATTGGTTTGACAGTGTAGTAGAGTCGGAAGTTAGGTTGGGGTAAGAACACGCAGATTAAATACAGGTTGTCACACTATAAAGTGGCTTCCGCTTTTTAGAGAGTGTTCCCTACTATTTAGTTATTTTACCTATGACAATAGCTGTTGCTCTCATTGATATGCATCTACTTGTTTTGTTCCATTATATTAAGCCCTTTTTCCTCCATATCTCTTCGCATTGTATGTGAACCCCAGAATATCGAGGAATATCTCCCATCTCACAATTCCTCCAGTACGTGCCCAAAATCTTGCATTGCGCTGAGGTGGTAGCTCTCATCCCCGCTAGGTACGCAGGTGTAGCCATATGTGGATAATATCGGGATCTCGAGCAAGCGGACTCAATGATATGGCAAATCCTATCCACAGCAAACTCCATCGTTACCTCAGAAGACGTAACTTCATTGGAGCTTTGGGTTGTGATAACAGCTATCACAGCGGCGCAGCGGTAGATATCGCTGCATTTCCCTTTTTCTGTCTTGTCCATTCCGAGTTTGAGAAGCTGCGCCATTGCTCGAGTGAGACTCTCCGATACACTGGTGGAGTCTTTGCTTTGAACAAGAGAGACGAAGAGCCAGAATGTCTCTGCTGGACATCCAACTCTGTCGAAGAAGTCTTGGCCCAGCGAACTTCGATGCCAGTCGTCAAAGATGAGGCCGCTCTTGGTGTTACTGGTCAACTGTCTGACCAGGGCTCCAATGGTATCCCACCATGCGAAGTAGGCGACAATCTCTTCTAGGCCTGTGAAGCGCCTTGAGAATTGCTGGAACTCTTCACTGTTGCTGCAATGGCAGTCTAATAATGAGCGGGCTCCACGTAGATGACAGTCCCATTCACCAAAGACGCCATCTGAGACGACTTCGAAGAAAGCAAAAACGGCTATACCCAGAAAAGCAGCGGGATCAGCAGTGTTCAGAGCCTCACTAAGACTCTTGAGAGCTGCAAGTCGATGCCACATGAGCGTATCGTCATCCTGCGCTCCCTCCCCAGACGATAACGATGATGGTGAGGTCGGCAAAGCAGCGTCAGTCGTTGATCCCCTCCTCTTGCTAATCCTCGCCCTCAGGAAGTAATCAACTTGATCAATCAGCCCCAAGCCCTGATCCACACAGAGATCATCATTCGTCGCCAACCTCGCGGTCTTCAAACTACTCCCAAACGCCAACAAGTGCTCCACAACCTCATGCTGGTCCGTCGCAAGCGACTTCTCAATAACAGCATTTCTATTCTCAGCCCTGCTCGGCTTCGGCGCCGGATTCGCTGCCCATACAACTCGCTGTGGATAATCTCCGCATGCGTAACCTGATTCGACGCAAGGTCGACAGCGTGGTCTGTTGAGATCGCATTTGACACCCCGGGCTTTGCAGGTCTGACAGTCCCGATCTCGGCGGATACCACGTGGCTTGCCCCTTGGGAAATTGCTGGTCTTTGACCGAGGCATTACGAGAATAGATGATGAAGGACTGTGATGAGTGGTAGATTACTTTCCATATGAGGTGGATTATGGGGCAGAAATGGAGATGGAGGACATAACACAATGCAAATGATGCAGGGTTAAAGTTGGATCTGCTTATCATGCATTTTTGGCTGTTGACTCGTGTAGATAGCGCGGACTCGACTAAAGATTTGGTTGGTTTCCTTGTTTGGTCTGGTGCAGCTCCGGAGACGCTTGCCTTGCGGGGGTGGCACGCTCCGCTGGACTCGACTCGACTCGACTCCTCTTATCAGCATCCATCATCACAGGAACCAGAGCGACCGTTATCGCAATGGCCGGGTATAGTGACGGGAATACTCTCTCTCTCTCTCTCTTATCTCACTATCTCACGCTAATCCACTTTTGACAATCCGGGCTCTACATCCTCCATTCTCCAGTTTAACTACCCTAAATAAACCGATCCATAATCTAATTCTCTACAACAAACTACGTGCGAGAATAGTTTTCACAGCTATTTAGTTTAAACATTATATAACCATTCTAGAGGATATCCGGTAACATGTTTTCTATTTTACGCCAAGCAGTGCATTCTTTTTATTTGTCTACATTGTTTTACGATCTTGTCGTCTGGAGCCTTGACTTATCAGCACGAGTGAGTGTGTGGTTGAGCTACGCAGTGGCCCCAGTACGGTTGGCAATTTGATTCTAGAAGAGCTGCTGTATGAAAACCTGGTATCATAAACGTTGCGCTATAAACGCTCCAACAGGTGCACCTGGAACCTGGTATTCTCCAAACTTCCTGGATACCTCAGTCCCGTAGGTAACTTGTACTCCTTCTCATGGCCACCTTCGACAAGTTTCGCCCAAGGTGGTTGTTCCTCTTCCTCTGAATCTGCGCTCTTGGGCGGTAGAAGAGCTTGGTAAAGTAGCCACTCAAGCGGATATTTCTTTTCCTGTCCTTTGTCACTACTACCAGGTAGCACAACATCAGCTCCAGGGCTATCCACAACTAGCAATAAACTTCCTTGAGGCGCTGTCTCAGTCAGCCTCAATAAGAAAGCTGTGGTTTTGGATATTGAGATGGAGTAGAATTCGTGGAGTGTGAAGAAGATAGTGATCAGTGCCGGGTTCGGCCCAATCGTCGCACGTAGGGTTGTGCTGTCGCTTTCGAGGATGTCCAAGTTGTTAACTGCTAGATTTATGGCGTGAGATGGGATGGCAGAGATATTTGAAGCGTGTGCCTTGGCTGTTGCATATTTGGAAAGAGGAGGAGGATGTGTGAGAGTATATTGTAGTTTCGTGACAATGCCTGACCAATCGTGCCTGTCAATGAGGTTGAGATCAACCATAGCGCTGTCGTCGTGATCAGATGACTCAAGCCGGGGAAGTTGGTCGAATTTGCTTTCATGAGAATGCTTTAGCAATTCCACGCACGCTAACAAGTCAGACCCTCCTCGCCCAAAGCACACAATTTTGGAAGACTTCTGCCCATCATTGCGAAGAAATTGTTGAACCCATGCAGCCTCACTCATCTCACTGCAAATCCACGCCAACACATTTCCCATCGTCAGAGCTCTACTAGGGCTCCAGCGAATCGTATAAGCCTCCAAGAACTCTTCGCTCCCGAACGCTTTGCAATAATCCTTTTGCTCAAGAGCCTCCCTGATCTCGCGCAACACTGGTTTCAAAGCACTGAACTCGTCCACGGCAGGAAGCGCAGTTCTGACTGTGTCAAGAATGAGTTGTTGATGTTGAACAGATAGACTCTGAACCTGTTCTATCGAGCTAGTAGTATCCTTCACTGCTGTAGGCGTCTTTTTGGCGGGTTTGTGTAGATAGCTTGGGCCAGTCCATCCTGGGCGGCGGACTGGTGGTGCAACTGGGGCCTTGGATGCACCGCTCGACGCCGGTTTGCCATGCTTTGGTTGCGACTGTGCACTGCGCTTGAACTTCTTCATCGTAGATCCCTAAAGAATTGGTAATTTGACTATTTTAGGGTGATCGGGCACAAGCTTGGGTGAGAGGCACAGGCAGGGTTGCTGCTAAGCGAGATATTGACGAAAAAGTAAAAAATCACGATCTCATGATCGGCAAAAGGATTTTCCGACATCGCCGCAAGATCAGTGGCTAAAGGTGCGACGGAGCCCCACATGACCAGCCAAGATGCGTGATGCCTCAATAATATCTACATAAGTAGAGGGAGACAGGGAATAAGGATTGCATTTTGTCAATTTTAGCTTAAATTTATCTGATTTACCTAAACTTGTAAAGGTCTTCTAAGTTATCATCTGATTTATTGCTCCACAAGATACCATCGCCACTAATCCCAATCCTTCTGGCTTAGATATAGTTCTATAAGCATCAAATAGGCAAAGAAGCAGAGTCTCGATAGAAGTGTACGCCAAAGCGGCAAGGATGTTGGTAAATGTTTACGAGTTCCGGATTAGATTACACAACTTAGTATTGCCCCTCAACAGTCATTGTGCCCGTCTTGGTGATCAAGAACTCATCAATAGCAACATCCTTACCACTCTCTTTTCCATGTCCACTCTCCTTGATTCCTCCAAAGGGCGCTTCAGCTGAAGAGCTGTTACCTGCGTTCTACAATATAGGTTAGCTTCAACCTTGCTCACAAATCTAGAAGATCGACTTACCAGCCCAATCATTCCAGCATCAAGGTTCTCAAACATTCTCCATAGCCTATCCACATTCTTGGTAAACACGTAGCTTGCTAGGCCATAAGGAGTGTCGTTGGCTCTTTGAACAACCTCTTCTTCTGACTCAAAGCGGTAGACGCCAAGGAGAGGCGCAAAAATCTCCTCGTGTGTCATGAGCATCTCGTCCTTCATGTCTGTCAAGATAGTCGGTTCCATGAAATAGCCCTCCCCGTCGTAGCGTTTCCCTGTTCCGAGGACAGCTTTTGCTCCCTTGCTGACAGCATCTTCATACAACTCCTCAGCCTTGTCGAGGCCTCGTGTAGTCGTCAACGCGCCCAACGTAGCACCTTCCATCATACCATGGCCTAGCTTTAGCTTCCGGGTTTCTGATACAAGTCTCTCAACAAAAGAATCGTAGATGTTACTCTGAACAAAGACTCGGTTAGACGTGACGCAAGCTTGACCCGCGTGTCTCCATTTCAGAGCCATGAGCTGGTTCATAGCCTGATCAACATTGGCGTCATCAAACACGATGAAGGGGCAGTTCCCGCCAAGCTCAAACGTGGTCTTCTTGAGATTCTGGGCACATAGACTGGCGATAATCTTGCCAACCCTCGTGCTACCAGTGAAACTTACCTTCTTCACAAGCGGGTTCAGGCAAAGAGCTTCAGCGACTGCTGGGGTGTTCCCAAGTGACGTTGTAACCACGTTGAGGGCGCCGGGCGGAAAGCCTGCTTTCAACGCTAGGTAAGCGACTGAAACTGCCGTGAGGGGTGTCTCGGGCGAGGGCTTGATGACCATTGTGCACCCCGCAGCGAGAGCAGCAGCTGCTTTACGCAATGCTAGAGCGATAGGGAAGTTCCACGGAACAAGAGCAGCGGCAACGCCAATAGGTTGTTTGATAGTCATGGCGCGTCGACCAGGAATAGCACAGGTGATCGAGGACCCATGTGCCCTATCAGCCTCACCGGAGAACCACCAGACGAACGTAAGCGCATAGTCAATTTCGCCACGGGCCTCTTCCAACGGCTTGCCAGTCTCATGAACAAGAATATGAGCTAGATCCTCTCTTGCGGCAACCATTAAATTGTACCATTTCATGATGGTTTGAGCGCGGAAGCGCGGTGTTGTCTTTGAGTAGCTCTTGAACGCTTCATAGGACGACTTCACTGCTTCATCAACGTCGGATGCTGTGCAGTCTGGGCATGAAGCCCAGGTCTTGCCGGTTCCTGGGTCGATGACATTGAAGGTCTTGCCTTCTTTTGAAGAAACAAATTCTCCATTGATGAGAGACTGGGGACGAAAGAGGGAATCGTCTGTGAGGCTGAAGGGCAGATGATGTGAGCTTGCCATGATGATGTTTGTTCGTGGTGTGAAGGGAGGCGAAAAAGAGTCTGAGGAGTTATGATCTCAAGAAAAGGGTTGGAATTTTGGGTGGATGATGGTGCGTGCCTGATATGATAGATCGTCAGAGTTAGTTTCTTGGTCCGTCAATCGGCCGATGATATCCTTCCTTCCGGTTCAGGTACCGACCGACCCGTCACAGGGACCATGGCAAGGTCCGCTTTTACCCCGCGCTGAAGCATCACAGGAACATCTGACACTAATGCCCAATGAGGAAGGGAATCTAATCGAGATGTGTGTGCTCCGTACCTTGAACTAACAATCGAGGCCAATATCGCTACGTGCCATTGAGGACGAAGAACCAGCCAGCAAATCACTGCATATGGCTCCAGGGGCGCAATTTGAAATGATCTTGTTAAAGGACTGGAGAACCATTTGAGACAATGAGATATACGATTAATAATATTTTTATTTTTATTGGTTTTAAACAAATAGCCACTACATGTCTTGACCCTGTCCCTAAGCTTATACGCAGCGACCTCCGTCAACCTGTAAGATCCATGTCAGCATCAGTGTATCGTAGCTCATCGATAGTGGCCATACCTCGAGATCAACACCAGTAATGAAAGAGGCCTCATCACTAGCCAAGTAGCAACAAGCATTGGCGATATCGCTGGGTGTCGAAGGTCTGCCCATAGGAATTGTAGAAACGAAGCCCTTTCTGTTCTCCTCGGTATCAGGCTTGCCGATAAACAGATGTGTCCTATCGCTCAATTAGCATTTTGCGTTGCCAGTATAAGGTAATACTCACATGCCAGTGCTTCCAACAACTGGCGAAACAGAGTTGAACCGAATCTGCTTGGGTCCATACTCAACAGCCATCGACTTGGTAGCATTAATAACAGCCGCTTTCGAAGCGTTATACCACGTCAACTCGGGTCTAGGTCTAATCCCCGCCGTACTCGCAACCTGGATAAAACAACCCGGCCTGCCCTCTTTCAAAAAGTATGGCACCAGCACGTTCGTAGAGTAATAAACACTCTTGACGTTGACATTCATCACGAGGTCAAAGTCCTTGGGCGTGACCTCCTCAGTTGGCTTCTTGGAGTACGCTGCGCCAGCATTGTTGACGACGATGTCGAGCTGTTTGTACTTCTCAATAGCAAATTCGAGAACGCGACGCCAGTCATCGGGGTTGGTCACGTCGGCGCGGGTGAAAGAGCAGGATAGTTCTTGGGCGACGGCTTGGCCCTGTTGTTCGTTGAGGTCTGTGATTATGACGTTGGCGCCTTCGGAGATGAATTTTGTGGCGATGCCTTTGCCGAAGCCTGATGCACCGCCTGTGACGATTGCGGTCTTTCCTTGGAGACGGCCTGACATGATGATTGAATGTGAGATTTTGATAAGACTTGAGTGTGTAGAATGAATGAGAGGGAGAGTGTTATCTTGCTTGGTCTGTATTTTTATGTGGTGATTGGCTTCCCCACGTTTTAGTGACTTGGTGGGAGACTCCGTTTCACTCCCTTCCAGAAGAGGAAACCAATGAAGACCGGGGCAAGAACGAGTGAGTGCGGGGTAATTTAGCAGTCACAGGAATAGAAAAGTCTTGGCTGTATCCATAATCACATTCAGCATCGGCATTAACCACCAACGGACATAATTATCAGTCCGAGATCGGCAGACCAGTACTAGACTGTTTCCATTATCTTGTAGGCTGCAGTCCTCCTCTGAGTCTCTCCCTATCTCACCATTCACTTCAACTTGTTCACTCCCATCATGTCAAACAGCAAAGTATTTCGCGTCCTTATTCTCCCCGGCGACCATGTCGGTCCTGAAATCATGGCCGAGGCCCTTAAAGTCCTTGATATAATCGAAGCAAGTCGACCAGATATCCGCTTCGAGCGAGACACAGACATCGTCGGCGGATGCAGTATCGACAAACACGGCACTCCCGTCACAGACGCTGTCCTCGAAAAAGCACTAGCCAGCGACGCCGTTCTCTTCGGCAGCATCGGCGGTCCAGAATGGGCGGGCGTCGAACCTACCCCAGAATCAGGACTCTTAAAGCTGCGTCAACGTCTTGACGCCTTCGCCAACTTGCGTCCTTGCGAGATTCTCGTTCCATCGCTAGTTAGCGCATCGCCTATCAAGGCCGAGCTTGTAGCGGGAACAAAGTTCATCGTTGTTCGAGAGAATTGCGGCGGTGCTTACTTTGGTAAGAAAGAGGAGAGTGAAGATGAGGCGTCTGATCTTTGGGTCTATTCACGACCTGAGGTTGAGAGATTGGCTCGTGTGAGTGCAGCTGTTGCGAGAATCCTCCACGCGAGCAGTGAGAAGGCGAATGATGGAAGTAAGCCTGTTGTTTGGAGTGCAGACAAGGCCAATGTCCTTGCTAGTGGTCGTCTCTGGAGGCGTGCGACTACAGATATCTTCAACAAGGAACTCACCGACATTGATCTCCGCCATCAGCTTGCCGATAGTCTCGCCATGTTAATGGTTCTTGACCCAAAGCGCTTTAACAACAGCGTCATCCACACCGACAACACTTTCGGCGACGTGCTCTCCGACATCTCTGGTGGCATCACAGGCACTCTCGGTGTTCTCCCCAGCGCAAGCCTCGCTGGCGTTCCAGGCGAAGGATCCTGCAAGGGCATCTACGAACCTGTTCATGGTAGTGCGCCTGATATCTCGGGCAAGAACCTTGCCAATCCTGTGGCGCAGATCTTGAGTCTGGCGATGATGTTACGATACTCATTTCTTCTGGAGAAAGAAGCTGATGCGATTGAGCAATCTGTTGCAAAGGTCCTGGATACCAAGGAGGGTGGTGGGTTGGAGATTAGGACGAAGGATCTTGGGGGTAGTGCAAAGTGTAGTGAGGTTGGAGATGCGGTTTGTAAGGTCCTGAAAGATTTGTTGAAGAATTAGTAGGCGTTTTGACAGGAGAACCACGAAGCAGTTGGAGACTTTAGTGTTGTATTAAACAGCGCAAGCCTGCACTCAAATAATTATCGCTCGTGTCAGGCAGATCAGATCAAGTGTTGATAGCAGGAAATAAGATCTCGGCGATACTTCCCCACTCTGTGATACTGACAGCGAACTTTATGAGCTCAGCCACGCCACCATTCAATAGCCATACAAGTCATGTTGAATTGTCCCACGAACTGAGACTAGTGTTCAAGCTACACTAACTAGTCACGACGGCCAGAGAATTCAGTAGTCACGAAGGAAAGTGAAGATTAGGCATGCAAAATCAAGGTCTAATTAATAGCTCGACTAGAAGGTCATTATTCTAAAAGGCTCCCGGAAGAAGAAGAGGTGAAGGAGATGCTAGCATCTAGAGAAGAGCCGCAAAGAGAGCAGCGAAGAGGGTAGCAGCTCCAACGACCTGCTTGCCGGCACCGTTGACGATAGCGGGGACGGTGCCAGTGGGCTTGGGGCTGCTGCCAGTGGCAGTGGCAGCGTGGCAGTCAGCACCGTTGCAGTGAGAGCCGGTCTGCTGAGGAGCAGTGGGCTTGGCGGGGCAGCCAGATCCGCTGCACTCAGGGACGAGGGTGACAACCTTGGTGCTGGGGCAGCTGGGGCCAGAGCACTGAGGAGCAGGGCTGGGGCAGTTGGGACCAGAGCAGTGAGGAACAGGCTTGGGGCAGTTGGGGCCGGAGCAGTGAGGAACAGGGCTGGGGCAGTGGGGGCCAGAGCAGTGAGCGGTACCGTTAGTCCAGGTGCCGTTGGTAGGAGGGTAAATGTAACCACCGTGGGTAGGGACCTTGGGAGCAGGGCACTTGGGGCCAGAGCAGACAGGGACCATCTCAGCCTTGCAGTTGTTAGGGGTACCCCAGCTGTTCTCCCAAGGCTTGTAGATAACGGTCTCCTCCTTGCAGCCGCAGTCAGCAGCGACGAAGAAGGTCTCGTGGTTCCACCAGTCGTGGCACTCCTGGGTCTTGTAGACGATCTCGCCGGCACAGCTTCCACCGGAGCAGAACTTGGGGACGTACTGCTTACCACCCTGGCAAGAGCACTCCTCAGTGATGTAGACCCACTCGTTGTCACAGTCGCTGCCGTTGACCTCGATGAAGATGAAGACGGTGCGGTCAGAGCCCTCAGTGTAGCACTTTCCGTTGACGCAGATCTGGACGGCGGTGACGGTAGCGGTGGTGGTGGTCTGGGCGCCAGTGATGGCGGTGGTGAAGGTGGTGGTGACAGTGGTCTGGTCGGTAACGGTCTCAGTAACAGAGTCAGTGACAGTGGCACCGGCGCCGGCAGCAGAGACGTAGACGGTCAGAAGACGGCCGGCGGCAACAGCTTGACGAGCCCGGAGACGGTTGAGGCGGGTATCACCACCACAGAAGTTGTCCTTGTCACCAGGGCACTCAATGTCACACTGGTCGATATCAACACGGCTAGTGTTATCGGCATCGATCTCATCACCACAGTAGCAAGTACTTGAAAGGTCAGTATGATGAAGATTAGTAGAAGTAGTAGAATGAGACTCACGTATCGTAAACACCGAAGTAAGCACGGCCAGTGCAGAGAGAAGCGCAGCGCTCAAGATCCATCTGAGCGTTGGTCTCAGCAAGCTCGAAGGTGGGGAAACCAGCAGAGGAACCGACACAGCCGAAGAGGGTGAAGACACCGATGGAACCGGGGAAGCCAGCGGGGGATGTAGCAGAGGCAGAAGCAGAAGCCTCGGTGCCAGTGGCAGTACCAGTAGGAACAACAGTCTCGCCCTCAGAGTTGGTAGTGGCACCCTCGCTGTTAGTAGCAGCGCCAGTCTCAGTACCGGTAGGGAAAACGGTCTCACCCTCAGAGTTGGTGGTGAAGCCAGCGCTGTTGGTCTCGATAGCAGTCTCAGTACCGGTGGGGATGACGGTCTCGCCCTCGGAGTTGGTGGTAGCACCCTCAGAGTTTGTACCAGTAGCAATAGCAGAGCCAGTCTCAGTGCCAGTGGGGATCACAGTCTCACCCTCAGAGTTGGTGGTAGCGCCCTCGGAGTTGGTGCCAGTAGCGACCTCAGTGCCAGTCTCGGTACCAGTCTCGGTAGCAGCACCAGTGGGAAGACCAGTAGAACCACCATCAGTAGCCTCAGCGACAGCGAGGTTGGAGACATCGAGCTGGACGGGGTCAGAACCGCAAGACTGCAGGAACTGGATATCAGGCTTGTCGGAGTTGAGGGCAGTAGGGTTGCTGGATTGCTCGACAGCGGCGCCGTTGGTGTCGGCGAGGGGCTCGGAGTAGACAGTCTCGCCGTCGAGGGTGACATCGAGAGTGCAGCCCTCGAAAGCACGCTTGCGAGCCTCGATAATAGCACTGACGCTAATGCTGAAGCGGAGCTGGATCTGAGTTCCAACCGAGAAGATGGTAACCGATGGGTTAGCGCTGAACTGAGCGATACCATTGGCTCCGGCAGACATGCGACTAAAGATAGAGTCAGAAGTTGTCCCGTATTCAGGTTGTAAAGGTATACTTACACGATAGTCTCGCCATTGGGGCCAGTCACGAAGCTTGAGCCGCGGCCAAGAGTGGCAGAGCCAAGATCAACGGACTGAGAGGCGGGGCCGGAGGTAGAGCTGGGAGCGGCACTGGTTGTAGTGTCGACAGTGGTGGGAAGAGTGGCGCTGGACTCAAGAGCAGAAGAGCTGCTGTTGGAGAAGCGCGGGAAGTTCTGGGCGAACGCACCCGAGGCAAAAGCCGCGAGAAGACCTGAAGACAGACGCATAGTGAAACGAGTGACTATGGTTAAAGAATGACTAAAGAAAGAACGAATGAATGAGTGAGTGAGTGATGATGAAAAACAAAAAGAAACGTCAAGATTGATCAGTATATATAGATAAAGACAGTGGGATCCATTGTATACGACAATGGCATTTGGTGTGTTGTTTGGGTTAGTGTAGCAAGTCTAGAATTGCGTACCTTGCATTAGAGCATTCCTCTTTGGTTGGTTCACCGAGCATCCAATAGTGACGACTAGTAAGTCAAGACATCTTCAGTACCGACGTTCCGCCTCTCACTGGCCTCCCAGAACGAGAAACCTCCATAAAAAGCGTTCCTGGATCCAGGCTATTGGAATCTAAAGCATGCAAGGGAATGTGATTGAATAACGGGCACGGGTGGCGCTAGCGTTATAGCGTTGCCGTTCAACCACGAACCCCTGACTAACTCCTGATTGAGTGGATGGGGACTGTCACGTTAATCTGGTGTGGAATGCAATTATTGGGAGTTAGTCTGCATCTGTCAGAAATGTTTCGCCCCAAAGCTTGACTAAAAGCTTGATCTGATCCATAAAGTGGAGTGATAGTGCCAAGGGAGGCTCAGCTACGCCATGTTCGGGGCTTTTGCTTGGCATGTCATTCATTATCCGGAAGAAATTGAGGCATTTTGTGTGAGTAAACAATTTTATTGTTATGTGGGTTGATTAACTCAAAATACGTTCCCGGCGATTTGTTGTTTTTGTGGTCCGAAGCTTTTGCTGCAGAGATCGTATCATAACAGCGAGTGCCATCGGTGGATTGTGGACCAGCCTGTCTGGGAAATGCTGATGAATCATGACTGAGACTTCCAAATGCTTCGTGTAACTGCGGCTATCTGACCGCGGCCGTTCCAGATCGGGTAGAAACCGACCATGATGAGAGTCCACCAAAGCCAGATCAGAGACACGACGATCCACGCGGTGAACAACTGTAAGGAACAATTAGAAACATATTCATGCAATTCAATTGAGAGACAGTAAAAGGGGAATGAACGACTGCAGGGTAGGAGATGAGAATAAATTACCTGTTTGCTGTAGACGAATTTCGCTGCGTACATTGGCAATGGCCATAAAACCCAGTGACCGAGAAACGTAGCGATAGCCCAATAAAGAGCATATTTAGTCCACCGACGTTGGTTGTTCTCGTCAGCAGTTCTATTCGATGCCGTCTCGGTTGTTGTGACCTGTTCAGTGCCTTTACCACGAGAACTCTTCGATCCACTCGAGTTATCATCAGGCTCAACAGCCAATCTCTGTTCCTTGAACTGACTCCAGTCATAATTATCAGGTCGCACGTAAGTGACAACCACACTGTACAGCAACGGACTGAATAAAGATGCGACGGTGCCATACATACAGGGTAAGGTTCCACCTGTAGAGGCGACCGTTACTTCTCCGGAAAAGGCGTATGCGGAGCCGAGCCAGACGCCGAGGCCCGTTGCCATTCCTAGGAATGCGGAGCTAATAGCGGCGAGCTTAGTCTGTTTGCGCCAAATTATGGTGAAGATGAGCGGAATAACGCCGGGACACGTTAGAATTCCTGGAAAGCGGTTAGTAAACAAGCAATTGAGTTCACGCGACGGGAGGTCTTGCCGAGCATGTACAGTGTCCAGCCCATGTCGACTCCAATATAATGGAACATTGCTGTGAAGGCAGCTGCTGCGATACCAAAGAATACAACGCCAATGTGTCCCCATCGAATAACTTGTTTGTTGGAAGCTTCTTGATTGAAGTAGACGCGATATATGTCAAAGGTGAGAATGGAAGAGACGGCAAGAATTTGTGCTGACAAAGTCGAGGTGACAGCCATGAAAGTCATTAGTAGGACCGCAACGGCACCTCCTTTGCCTGCGACAGCGACGGCCACGTAAGGCAAGGCAAGGCCATTTGTGACCTCGGCAGCAGTCATAGGCTATCATCGCGTCAACTTGATGTCTCCGGTTACGAAAGAAGGAGCATTGCTTTGCTTACTCTTGGATACGTCGGAAAGATTGGAAGCGCTTCGAGCCCCAGTGAAGCCATACCCACGATGGTACCCAGCGACCAAGGTATGCTGAAGTAGGAAATACCACCAAGCACATAGCCTGGGACAACGGCGCTTGGCGAAGCCGCAAATGCCTTGAGGAAGTATCCTGTGTCCATCTTATCATGTTAGGCACTACTTGGACCACGGTGAAAGGGATTACATACGACAACGGCTCCGAAATTGGAGGTGAGCAGGATTATAGCGAAGTATATACCCTGCTGAGAAGTCATGGTGAGGAGAGAGCCCTCATAGTTGCCTTCAACATAGTGGTTCGACTCAGCGGCGAGGACGAGGTCATATAGTCGTCCGATTGAGCCGACAGATTCTGACGTTATGACCTTGGCTGTCAGCCAACAGCTCAGAATGAGAATAGCGAAGGTGTGAATGTAGTCAGTGAGAAACCTAGATCAAGGTCAGCAACTGTCTCCAACATGGTTTCCGGGTGAATTACGTTGCTTTGATGCCGCCAACGAGCGTATAGAGGACTACACCCAGAGGGAGGAGAAAGGTCGATGCCATGATGTGCATCCCGGTTCTGGGCAAAGTCAGCGGTGCATCCAGCCCATAGAGTAAGATGTCCTACAAGAAGGAGATGGCTGCCGATGCCCCCAGAATCATGTTGATGGTATTGAGTAGATTGTTCACGATGGCCAAGAATGTGAAGCTCAGATGCGCGACAGTGCCTACACGGTTGAGTATGGGAGATTGACACCCGAAAAAGGAGCGACTCACCGTATCTGATTCGAATGACCTCGAGAATAGTATGCGCTTCAGGAACACGTCCCTTGCAAACGGTTCCCAGGTACCCAAAGAAGACAATAACTGTTGAGCATCCAGCGCCGTACCAGAAAGCACCGCTGATGCCGTAGCTGTATGTTACTAGGACACAGCTCAACAGGGCTGTACTCCATAGCCATGACTATAGTACCATCAGTATATCTTGGCAATAGAGAGCGAGAGTGGCGTACCGAAACGACAGCTGATGCGACTAGACCGGTTCGTACTGTTCTGTTGGCGACCATGAAACTGCAATGTCCTGTTAAAACTTATGCCTTTGAGGCTGTTGAGCGAACCTACGTCTCGACTTTAGAATTATCTTCGTTTAACGTCTTCTTGAGAATCGCCGTCAATCCCATCATGCCTGTCACCATAGTTAGCCTTCTTCACTTCCGACTCGACATCAGCAGGATAATCACCAAAGGCAAATGCCAAACCAGCAGCGACCACGACGCCATATCCGACTGATTGGGGTAGAGGTGATGGGACTACAGAAGGCTCGTCTGAGCGGTAGTTGAGGTCCATTCTGGCAGCCAGGGTCGGGACATGCAGTTCAGCTCCTTGGGAATCTTCGGTATGGATGTGAAGGGCCTTTTATGGAAGTCCGACTTTGGCTCAACATGGTCAATTGCTCAAGATCAGCGGCGATGGCGAAATCGCGCGCTTGTACAACTAACCTGCGAAACTAGAGACGGGTGACGTTGCACAATCTTCAAGTGTCGTCCTTGCGATCAATCAGCAGCATGAGACACATCGAACTTATCTATCAAGGATATAAGACTAGCCAGACGCTGTATCCTTCAAGGGATCTGACTGGTCGATATCTTGCCCCGGAATTGAATCGGAACCCGCATTGACAGGGTTCGCGTCCGGACTTCCAGATGCGGTTTAACGTCGATCACCTCATCTTGAATCGATATGTTCAACAGTTCGAGTTTTGTCGAACCCAGGTCCATAGATCCTCGATTTCATAAACGGAAAATGAAACAGACATTAACTCCACTTACGATGCAGGACGCACGTTTTGCACCTAATTCATGCAAGACCTGTCGACAGAAGCGGGTCAGATGCGACAGGCTGCTCCCCAAATGTCATCGCTGTGCATCCTCACTGCTACCATGTGCAGGTTACGAGCGCAAGGAAAGACTTGTTTGGACCAACAGTATGGCTTCCAGAGGGAAGATGAGGGGAAAAGCCACTTTTGACTCGATCGAGGACAATGCTGGTGGACATGCAAATATCACTGCCACTGAGCTTTGCGCAAGTTCCCCAAGCGAGTCGTATCTAGTATACTCAGGTTTACAAGACATACCCACCAGCTCTCGAGATTACATACGATACTGTGAGTCATCCCAGAGACTGTTCCTACGTTCACCGACTCATGATACTGCTAGTTCATCAAGAGCTCTCCAAAGAGTGCGTCGTGTACAACAACTCATCCTTCAACCCCTTTCTTTCTCTCATGCCTTTAATGCCATCCAGCAAAGCGCTATCCCATATAATGATCTCCATATCAGCCTTCCACATAGCGCACCGACTAGACATCAGTCAGGCCCAGCTACAGCCAGATCATAGTGAGGTACTACGCATAGCACTCATCAACAAACAGAAGGCGCTAAGGCATCTCAAACATGAGCTACAAGTCCAACCTGAGATTAACACTGATCCGGTAATCGCTGCGGTATTGCTATTTGTCAATCTGGATGTAGTGGAGTTCGGCGGTCGAGGTTGGAAGTACCATCTACGGGGAGCTGAAGAGCTCATCAGAATTCGAAAAGGGCTTGTGAAATGTGATTCCGAAACGTGGCTGCAGTATTTTGATACTGCTTGTACGGCGTAAGGAACCGACCGCTATTCAAGAAGATTGATTATCTTACTGATAGTTTTAGCTTCGGTATACTTGGCAGTACCCTTCTCCCGTCACATTCACTATGTGTGGCACCAATGCCTTTGGACGCTGGGTTACTAGATACACTCCGGAGATCCGAGCAACAAACTTGGATCGGCTGTCCGGCAGACCTCCTGTCCGTACTCCACGTCATGAATACACTACGCACTATATCAGATCATCCCAGCCACGCGGATAAAACCGTCATTTCAATCTTCGATCACTTGGACAATTTCTCGCCTCGATCCTGGGCACATGACTTTCCTGATCCCCAGCACCATGAACCAAGACACCATCTCGCCCACGCATATAAAGCAGCTGTCAGCATCTATGCCTACTACATCATCAGCGAAATACCTGGCCAACCACCATTACCTGAAATGGATAGTTCTAGAATCACAGATCTTGGCATACTGCACATGTCTCAGATACCAGCAAGTGACTTCCATATCAAAAGCTTAGTGTGGCCTGCTTTTGTTCTGGGTGCTGGAGCTCGAGATTTGCGTACGAGGGCGGAGGTCAGGATGATTATGCACAATATCTGGCGAGCCTCATGTTGCTACAATGTCAAGACTGCTACAGGGATGCTTGAGAGAATTTGGGATTGGAGACGAGAGAACGACGATGGGAAACAGAGTTGGTTGAGATTTATCTGGGAGCAAAAGGAAAGCTGGCTATTCCTTTGAGATCCAGAAAACAGCGAGGGGGATTGAAGACGGGCTCGTTAACACTTGCACTATATAGTAAATTATCGAAAAGCATAATAGTCACAAGTTTCATCAAGATCACCTGGAAAGCCACGAAATTATGCTTGTGGACTTGGAGCATTAGTATTTTCAGTATTTAGTAGCACTAAATCTTCCCCGAGTAATTCAAGTCTGGGTAACATGAACACCATTTTCTCTAGCAAGGTCTTTAATTTCCTGTATCAAGCACTCCCTATCCAGCATACCAACGCCTGCCGACTTGTTTTCGCAAAACTTCCTGAGAGCATCCTCAAATCTGCGAGCTTCGCTTCTGTTTTAAATATATTGATAAAGCCGGAGCCCATACTCTCCAGCTGCGACGCCAAGAGCAACAGTTGCAATGATAATACCTCCAACTTGGACTTCAAAACTCAAATCCGGCATTTCTTAGCTCTTTTATTAGTAGAAGGATTGTCTAGTAGTTTGGAGGGTTTGATTACCTTCGAAAGGATGTTTCCGGACTATAGAAAGTGAGGAGGCTGTTGATGATGTGTATAAAAGATTGTATATACTTTGTAGAGGTTATTGAAGTAAAGGTCCAGGTACGAGGGTAGAGGTCAATTATTCTTCATATAATTGTAAACCAGGCTGTAGCATCTTAGCAGAACTTCCGAAACAGCGATGCTATACGGGTTGAAATGAGGCCCGACATTATGCAGCGACAGGAAATAGATGTCCAATCACAAAGGGATACAGGGCCACAAACGCTTAAAAACTACAGTATTACTTGGAACTCCTTAAATGAGAACCCTTATAGTATATAAACCTGAGGCTCTGCTTATTTTAACAGTTTAGTCGGGCGGAGGGACATGGCAAGTGCTTACGAGGTCGTTGAAAGTTCAGCTGGCCTTCATCATCCATGTTCTCCGAAATCTGCTCCAACCGATTACTTTTGTGCATTAACGGTGTCATTCTGGATGCTGCTTGATAATTCACTCGTATGTGGTCTTCATCCGCTGGCCAATGCTGCTCGTTGCTTGTAGATTCGGCTTAGAGAAGTACAGCCGCTCTCTGAATACCCTCCAATGATTCGTGAGAATGCTTGAAAATACAACGCATTGGCCTACCGAACAGTGAGATCATTTAGTGATGGGTTTTGAGGCTACCGGTCTAATCACAATGCGGTTTGAGGTCTTATGTTGGCCAAAAATAATATTTTTATAATAGATCCATTCCAGATCCCATAACTCCTTCATGCATCGGTCCTCAACGCCGGGCTACCCTTCTACCTACAATCCTTCGTCTTGACCTGTCCGCTAGTTGACCGAAGCCTGGCTAAGGTTCTGGATAATGTTGCCACCATCAAAAAGACCGTTAGCGGCCTTGGCGCGGCAAAGATCCTTTCCGCGCTCAATGACGTTGGCATCACACTGCAGGTTTGCCTGAGCAACGCAGCTCAGTCGGCCACCACCTATGACTATCGTTAGCTGCAAACTACACTCAGTATTCACTGATATTACTCACAGTTGTTTCCACCGGGAACGCAGCGACCGGCCTGGCCGTTGGAAGCAGTGCAAGCGTCCTGCTTCAAGCTGGTGTTGGCGACACAGCATTCGCCGCTGGGAACAGGTCGGCCACCGTTCTGGCCATTTTGACGAGTGATCAGAACAGCGCTGCGAGGGGCGTTGCGCACACCCTCAGTGTCGACGATGCCGGCGGAGGCAACGGCAGCGAGGCCGAGAACAATGGCGGTGATAGAGAACTGCATTTTGGATTGTTGAAGAAGGGGTTTTGTAGCTGGTTTCTGGGCGATTGATTGTGATGAAGAAGATATAGGATGCGAAATGGATTAACCGACCAGCGGAAGAGAATTGAAAGTAGTGATTAGATGAGATTGTTGAGTGAGTACTGAAGATCCAAAGACCGACGACCCGAAGCCTGGGATTTATACTTTTCTCATGAAGCAAAACACCTCCTGCGATGCCTCGTTTAGCGCTGTCATCCAAAACGCATGCGGCGTAGTTTCCCCTTGCCAAGTCAGACTCCTACAATAGCATACCGCCTATTGTCGTGAGGCTGGGGAAGGTTTGCAGAGATTGGATGAGACGAGCAACGCCTGGTGTTCAGGTCGAGACCAATGAAACGGTTCCAAACAGTGAAACAGGTTACATCCATCTCTCGCTACCCCTGGTCTGGGCCCGGTGGTAGCCGCTTTGGGGTTAATTCCGACAGTTCGCTTCCTCCGACGTCAGAGAAGTCATAGCTGGCTATATCCGCTATTCCCTTTCGAGCAGAGATGCAGGGGTCAGCGTTTGTCTAAACGAGCCAGGAACGAGATGTCCAGACAGATCTGAAATGTCTCCTTGTAAGACCAGCAATTCTGGCTATTCTCTTGTTTTTAGCCGGTTTATAAAACATTTTCCAGCACTCCTATTATTAAATAATCCGATACTTAATTAACTCCGTACTGGAAGTCCTCTAGGTTCAGGCCTGGCACAGCAAGGCTCCACTCTTCCTTATTCCGGGGAAAGTTGAGGTGCGACTGGACTGTGCAATAACATCTTTGGGGACGAGGGTCACTAGTATCATTAGGGCCCATAGCATTAACAAGTAAAATAACGGTATGCCACCAACAGGGCCTTTCCGGGTTTATCGTTGGTAGATTCAGCTCATGCATTCGTCTGAAGAGAACTTCCAGGAGTCTGAAGGCGCAGTCGAAATCGCAACTAATGGTTCCTGCGATCACGTCGTCTTTCAACTTATAGATCTGGCAAATCATGTCATCAATGACTGCACACCGCTGATTGTTGATTGCTTCTAGTTTGGGTCAGTCATTGTACCTGTAATAGGGCACTTAGGTATTTAAACCTACCGAGAACTTGAGCGGGTATAGGCAGAGTAGTCTCGATAGGTGCATTTGTGCTTAGTACTGCGCAGATAGTCAATGCATTGAATCGTGCATGGTCCTGGACTAGCCAGGCCATGAATAAAGCAGTCGCTGCTTCGTGGCCAAACGGTTTTATATCCATGATGCCATTATCTTCAAACAGCCGAGTCGAGTATTTCTCCCAAATCTTCATTGAGAAGTGCCAGTGCTGGAAGTATGTTTGAACAACCTCGAGGCAGTCATAATAGTCGACTATAACACCGATCTGTGCTACGACTTCTAGACTTGGTTGGGTGGGGATGCAGGAGTGATGGCCATGTATGATGTCAAGGACGATGAGGAAAGCTTTGGCATTCCACTCTGATGCTTTGATCTCCAAGAGTCCTTGCTTATTTGGTACTGACTCTTTGAAATGGCCTTGGATCATTTTTCGGAAGACTGGTGACGCAAGACAGAGGTGCTTGGCAGAGACGCGAAACACAACCTGGTTTGGATCGCCATTCTCTAAATACGGCTCTAACCATCTCATCTCAGCCATTTCATCTTCTTCCGTTTCGAACCAAAAGGGATTGGGGCTATTGAAATGGCAAACCATGCTTGACATCGATGCACTCTCCTCATCTGTTGGTTCGGGAGGTGAATGCAAGTTCGGCTTCTGAAGAATCAGCAAGGCGTCTGCTCGCGGATCGAGCTCAAGAAGAGATTCCTTCATAATGACTTTCGAATAGAGGTGATTTGAGACAACAGTCGGGCAAAATGAGAAAACACATAGTATCTAGGACAAAGACCTTTTCAACTATTGCTTGGTTGGAATCAAGGCGTCGGAAGAAGTTGTAAGCCATAAATAATATGTAAAAAACATAAACATATCTTGTTTATATCCTACGCGGTATAGAACGCCTCCCACATAATTATATACAACTGCTTTCGAGAGACTACCGGGTAGGGACCTGTCTTTCTTGGTTGTGGCGCTATACTCATTCTGTAATGACATGTCCATTTTGTTGGTGGCAGAGTGGAGTAGGATTTAATGCCTGAGGCAGTACCAACAACAGAGCAGCATCTCTTAAGACTTGTCTACTCGCAAGCTAGTATCAATGTAGAATTAGCATACTCCAAACAACGACTATCAAATGGCATTTTATGGATCTAGTGGCTCGCAAGCTTGGATAACCTCGGCTGTGGAATTGTTTAAATAGCCCATGTTCTCTCATCACAATTGGGATAAATAATGTTCGCCCTTGAACAATCTCAAACAATTTTCACCACTGCCATAACGCGCGTCGCGTACCGTATTTAACCACCAATTAGCCGAATTCCATCACCATGTCGACGCGCTCACCAGTAAAAATCACGGAATACGCGAGACCACGCGGCATCACCGCCCTCGTCTTTGGCGGCGCTGTATTCTCTTACTTATGCTTAGCTGGCGTCACCTTGATATCCGAAAACAACGAGATCTGGCAAACTCTCGATAATATCTCGCCGGGTAGCGCAGACACGTTTCGCTGGATTGTCAAGACTGGAGTTCCACCACTTGTCGTGATACACTCCATCGAGGCTGTGGCATTTGACCGCACAAGATTAATGCCACATGGCGTTCCAAGATGGGGACTACTTTGGTGGAAGTGGGTTCTGAGCTGCTGGATTGAGGGAATCGGATGTTGGCAGCGCTTCGCTTCAGTTGTTAACGCGAAGAAGGCGGCGGCAAAGTAACGTTCAGAAGAAGAGGAAGCGCGTTGGGAGACTTTGACACATTCAACGCGTCGCTGATGCGGAAAATACGCCATGGATGCTTTGCGAATGTTTTTGAATGAGAGTTGAGACGCGCTCGAGCTCAAAGTTTCTTATCGCCACTCGAACTGTGTAGTGGCATCATGTTATAATCCACAAGGTCAATGACAGCTTCAATTGCAGACAGACTTCTAGCTGGTCAAGGCCCAAAATGAACTTTCACGAAGTCATACTGAATTAAATGTTCACGTGCGATCTTTGCACACATTCATGCCCATTTCTCGATAACATATCGATAACATATAAATTAAAAAACTATGGAACTGATAGTGATGTGGACCCAAGACCTAAGTCTCACCATATAGAGTTCTCTAAATCAAGATGGAAACAGCGGTGACCTCTGGCTGGAGAACAGGGTACTCAATAGAACCAGGAGTTTGTATCGCAGAGACATACTCAAATGCCAGACTTGCGTTCTTAAGCCGACTGTAGAAAACCTCAGCAGCATCCTTGATAGCCTCCGAGTTCAACTCCTTGTTCTCAGTGATGGTGCGGTCCTTGTTAACATTGTACAACGACTTGGCGTAGGTGATGAGATTGTATCGGTCCTCAACCTTGAAGCTCAAGAGCTCGGGCAACTGCGCAGCGAGAAGCCAGTCCTTCCACTTGGCGTCCTTGAGACCGATGGGGAGAGCATCGGTGAGATTTTGCTCCTTATAGCCCTGAAGATCGCTGAGGGTCTTGGGCAGAGGAGTACAGAGCGCGGGGGGCTTGGAGGGGACGAAGCTGTAGTAGTAGTCCTGGAGGTAGTTGACAGCTGTGTGCTGGGGTGATGCAGTGTGAATGCACATGGTTACAGCGTCGATGAGCTGATCCACTGTGGTGATGGTAGGGAAAGAAGGAATCTTGCCACTGGTCTGAATCTCCTTGCACCAGTCGGCAATACAAGCTTCCTTAGCAACGACCTCATCCGAAGTATACTTGGTCTCAAGAACAGACTTGACAAACTCCCTGATAATACCCCAAAGGAGATACATATCAGTAGCATAAGGATAATTGCGGTACTTATCACCCTTCTCCCCCTCGATGTCGAAGCCTCGCTTCTTGAGATCATTGGGAATGTACTTATCCTGAAAGTTGAAATTCTCATACGACCAGTTTACCAGTCCAAAAGCACCGACCTTAGGATCACGCTTGGCCCCGGAGGCGAAACCGGAGATACGAGCAATGACGAGAGGGACCAGAAGTTTGCGCGCCGCGTCGTTGAGAGCAAGGGTTCGGAACCAATGCGGGCTAAGGATCTCGTAGAGAATGTGACGCTCGGGGATGGTTCGGTTGGTGGCCACGATAATAGCCTCCTCGACCATGTGTGTATCGACAAGATGGGTAGCGACCTCGTGTCGTGCCCAGTCCGCTGTTTGGGCAACGGTCTTGGCGTATCTCCAAGGCCAGTCGTCCTTCTCAGCGACTTTGCCCTTGTCATCGGGGTTCAGTCTCTGGTTGAATATGGTGACGGAATTATCGAGAGACCCCTTGTAATCAAGAGTGATGGCTAGTGGGTGAAGGCGGCCATCCTCGTGGAGCTGGAAGACAACGACCGAGGCGGCAGCATACCGATAGCTGGGTTGTCCGTTGGGATCAGGGTTCGGAATGGTGTTCTTGAACTCTTCGTCGGTCTTGACGCCAGTGGCCTCACGGAAATAGGAATAATCCTGAATCAAAAGATCCTTGCCTTCCTCGAGCAAATTCTTCACCGCGTCGAGACCTTGCTTCTCTGCCTCGGCAATGTAAGCCTTGATCTTCTCAGCAGGAGCAGTCTCGATGGTCGATGGGTTAACACCGCTAAAGTGCTGCTGCGCGAACTTGGCATCAGAATACCAATCATCATGTTCACCCATGTTTCTGCCCTTCATGATGTCTGCGTTCTGGCTTTGCTTAACGCCATTGACAACAGCACCATTGGACTTCGCACCCTGGCCATCGGCTGTTTCTTTATCTGGCTGATTGTCCTTGCTCCACTTCTCAACATCGGCAAGAGTTGGGCCGACGTAGGGACCATCGGTTGATGAGAGTTCCTTAGGAATGATGAAGGAGAACATGAAAGCAAGCTTTTGGACAAAGGCAACCTCGGTCTGGTTAAAGATCTGTCCGACGCCGTCTTTTCTGGGGCCTCCATCTGCACTTTGTTGCTCTTCCTTGGGAAGGGTGTTCAAATGGGGAGGGTAGGCATCGCTGGGGTCGCTCCATTGGTAAATGTCCTGCTTGACAGCGAGATCACGCTTGACGGGGAAGATGGGCTCATATCCTTGAGTGTCAAAATGAGAGGCGGCCCTATCAAACGTCAGCCGATTGAATAATAAAAGAACGCAGATGGTCTTGCTTACGCTTCTTCGAGAATCTTGTACAGCTCAGTCAGGGCCAAGCGTGTACCCATATAGGTGCCAGTCTGAAGACCCTTGCGCGCAACAAGCTTGCCATCGAGGGCGCCAGTCTTGTCAGTGCTGAGGACGATACCCTGTCTGAGAAGCTCGTTCAGAAACACGCCCTTGTCCCAGACCTCGAGAGGATCGTCTTCAACAGCGTAGTTGACCTTGGAGTTGAGAATCTCGTCCAATGTCAACTGAGGAGGGCGAGGCGCAAGAGGAGGTGCTGCTGCCATGGTGGAAGATGTGCTTGCTTGGTAAAGAGGAAGATGGAATGAGAGGGGATGAAGAAAGTGAATAGAGATTTTGGTCGATGCTTTATCAACTACTTTATATATCTTATTTACCTTTCAATCTTAGTTGCTCTACCAAATATGGAAGCTCGCGGCCGCTGACCGAAGACTGACCCTCAGCCAACATCGCCTTGGCGTTGAACACAAACAGTCCAGGTCCGTAAGCAGATACTGGTCCATACGGGTCTAGAATATGCGATGTTTCGGATCACAAACTCAGCTCGCCACAAGAACAGAACCATGTCTCTCAGCCAGCCACGGGCACATAGCTGCGTCTCAAGAAGACGGTTGGGCCTCGTGAAGGAACTCTCTTCGGCTAGTTAGCTTCGGTAAACGAACTGATGGCCCCAGACCGCGCGGCCCGAGCCTGCATCGAACTAGGTATCTAAGCGTCGAAGGCCATTCACCTCACCACGCACCAATGCTAGACGACAATACTTGTCCAAACTATCAACTGCAGGAAGTAGCCAAGCGGGTAAGCCGATCAATTTAGAGTGTCAATCTGAGTAAGCGCGAAATCATACAGGGAAGACCCTGCTCTTAGTCCCTGCTTCAGCAATTCCTAATAAAGGCATATGCATATAATCAACCGGGGCTATACGAGCGAGCTGGACACTCTCAGAGGGGACAATTGACAGCTGCGCAAATGAGCGGTGTGCATTTGGTCATCACGCTCAACAGATCTAGGCTCTGCTAGATCTCAGCTGTTTCAGTTAGCACTAGTTCGGCATGTTATCTTCTGCAAAACGGCTAGACTTTTCTATTGTGGCTGGCTAGTGGTACCTGAATTGGCATTGGGGCTCATTCTAGCGCGTTTTAGGGTCTCAGACGTCGCTGGAATAGGCTACGTGGCCTGAACTAAGAACAAAACGGCGGGATCCGTAACTGCAGCGACTATTTGGTCTAAAACCCATTAACGCATGTTCTATGCATTGCTATACGCAAGGTTGGTTGTGCAGCCCAATCACGGCTGAAGAAAAGGTGCTGACGTTCAAGCTAGGCATGTGTGTCTTGAATTTCGTCACTAAGCCACCTTATTATCGCAATGGCGATAGAACCATCCCCGCGTATAGCATCCAATGTTTCGGACCATTGTTTCCGCTTCGCCAAGTCTGCTCTGGCAGCTGAATACTTTATCGCGACTCTACACGAAGCTTAAACTTTACCTAGTTCCGTATACGAATAATACATGTATGCCGCTATTGAAGGGGCGAGATTCTTGTCCAGTCGACAGTTGACTAGCGTAAATAATCCCTGGTGATATCGAGCTTTCCTGCAGCGCAATATAGGACAATTCCAGGATATGCCGCACGCAGGCTCTACGCCTCCTGTCAGCGTAAGCAATCTTGGCATCGTTGTGGCTGGCTGAAATGCAAGCTGATGGAATCTTCGCGATGGAAACAAGCCTAGAACCTCAATCTTGCTCCATGTCTTGACTGCCGGATTACTAGTGGTGGACGATAGAGTCCGGAACGCCTCGCTCAACTTGGCAGCGGCCGCTCTGGAACAGCAACCCTCCTGTCGTGATTATTCTGTTGGGTTGCGAGCTAAAAGCTAGCAGGTACTCGTAAGAGCTGTGTGTGCGTCTCACGCTGAGTCCCTCAAGGTCAGCTTCGTCTTATGCTCAAATATCCGCTCTTCTCGCTTCAAACTCACCATCAGACAAATTTCCCATTACCTACCTATCTGCAAACTGCTTTCATCATGTCTGCGCAACTCATTTACCCCAGCAATGGCGTGACCAGCACGCCAGACCAAACATCCAAACCTACCCCAACTGTTTCATCAACTGAGACTCAACAGCCAAAAGACGAGCTCCCTCAGGACTTGGTCAATGCTATGCAAGCAATCTTTGGCAAGCATCCTGGATACCGAACAAGTATGTATTTCCAAACAATCCATCCCGATTCAGGACTTACAATCTGCCCCTACAGCTCATGCCAAAGGTCTTCTTGTCGAAGGCACCTTTACGCCAACAGAAGAGGCTAAGAAGCTTTCCACAGCTGCCCACTTCAACACCCCTTCGACCAAGGTGATCGCACGGTTTTCTGTTGGCGGCGGTCTCCCCCATGTTGCAGACGTGGCCGATGGTGCTACGCCCAAGGGCGTCGCTATTCGCTTCCAGATTGATGAGAACACTCACACTGATCTCATCAGCCACTCCTTCAATGGATTTGCAACCCGAAATGGCGAAGACTTCCTGACCTTCCTAAAGCTCTTTGGCGCTGATGGATTTACCGACGCGCAGCTCAAGAAGGCCAAGGCTGGTGGCGGAGACTACTCCAAGGAGCAGAAGGCTTATGACCAGGCTCACGCTGCGTTTTTGTCTTTCCTTGGAAACCCCGAGCACAAGTCTGCTGCTGTCTTTGTTACCTCGGAGAAGCCCAATCCTCATAACTACGGAACAATCACGTACTACGAGCCCAACACTCATGTCTTGACCAATAAAGACGGTGACGTTACAAACATCCGCTATCGGCTTGACCCTGCTGATGGGGAGCACCTTTACCCCAACAAGACACCCGAAGACAAAGAAGTGCTTGCAAAGCTAGGCAATGACTACTTGGAGGATGATCTCCGACAGCGCTTCCCAGATAAGCCAATCGTGCTTACCATTCAAGCGCATATTGCTGGTCCGGAAGATGTGCTAGATGACGCTACGATACCATACAAGAGCAAGACTTTCATCCCTGTTGGCAAGCTGGAGATCAACAAGGTTTCGGATGACAATGCTGCCAAGCAGCAACAGATTGCATTCAAGCCTAACCCGGAGAAGGGCGGTATTGAGGGTATCAAGTCATCCAACGACCCCTTGATCCAAGCACGGAAGGGTGTTTACTGGATCAGTGCGGATCAACGAAGACATGAGAAGCAGATTGAGTAGAACACTGTTCATGACCAGTTTCTAAGTATTGAGTTAGATATGTTGTTGGCAGTTGAGACTCATGGCTGAGAGCTTGAATCAGAACAGAGAACTAAAAGTTACTTTGATGGCCCTGGCCCCTGATCGGCTTAGACCAATCGCGGCCCGCAACCTTAAAACTTGGTGGCAGATAAGCGCAGTGCATGCCAATCGCTACTAAATAAAATTAGATAGTTTATACAATACCGTATAAACTCATAAAATTAGGTAGCGCCTGTAGATACTACGCTAGTTAATACTGCTATACTTATTTAGCTAATAATACTAAATAGCAAAGATATTAGATCTTTATTTAGCTTATAGCTAATTAGAAGACTTAAATCTACTTAAATTAACCTATAGGCGCTACCTAATTTTATGAGTTTATACGGTAGTCTAGTCGTATACAGTCTTGGTATAGTTTAATTCAAGTAAGTGCGAATCACATACTAATTAAGGTGACGGTGGTATAGAAGCTTACGTAGGATACATGAAGGAAATTAGTAAATCCTTGACGGAACAACCCCACTTCCGCTGGGACATGGGCTTATTCGCAAGTATAGGGCATCCAGTGAACCCAAACAAGTTGGGTTTCCATAACTTACGCCATTGTTGCATTTGAATAGAGGGGGCATTAGATGCGAGAAAAGGTAAAGAATATAGAAGATCGGAATGAGAAAACAAATCTGATATTAATTGGTAAATTACCATCCCTGCTCTAGAGGCGATTCCGCATTGGCTGCGGCAGCTTTGACATGCCTGGCCTTTACAGAGAACATCGGAAGAATAGAGCTAAAACCTCGGAAGACCCTCGGCCGGTGAAAAATTTATGATCCATAAGAAGATTTCCCCGCAATCGAGGTTTTCCATGGCAATGAGGATCCGCTCTTTCTTATCTGCCCATAACATTTTCGGCCCTTTAACACCTGAATTAGGATGGCAACACTAGCGTATCCTATGGAGTGCCCTTGCTGCGAAGCCACTCTTCATTCACTAGATGAGCTGAAAACACACCTACGGACTCGTCAGGTCTGTACGTTCTCTAGTCCATGTCAGGGTTTCTGACTCTATATAGTCCCAGGTTCAAGCGCTCGAAAACGAGCTTTTTCGCATTGTTGAACGAGCTGAGCCTAGTGCCTCCGAGGCTCTAGAGGATACACAAACATCAGGCACTGCAGACACGGAATCTGATCAGACGGAATCTCTATCAGAGACGTCTCGGCTAAAAGAAGAAGTGGTGACACCGGAGGATAACCTCCGGGTCGACCCTGACTCTAGCCACATCAGCGATTGTTTCATCGACCAGTCCGAGAAGAACTTTATGCAATTGCTCAAGAATGGATCTCCGCAGTATATCGATGGATACAGAGTATCTACCGACCAACGATATTTCGAACTACGTGTTGCTTTCAGAGAGAGTACTAAACAGCCTGTCCATCACTGGATTCCAGAGGCCACGGTTCAAAAGTTTGATAATTCGGCTGTTTGCACATACTGGCACGCCCGTGTGGGCGCTGACGGAAAGCCTGCAGGGCGGCCCTATGACCAAGTTGATGTTCAAGTTCTCAAGATCGTTGGACATAAGGACAGGAATCAACGAGACTTTTGGGTTCAGACTGTAGGAGATCCTGTCCTCCACCCTGATCTCATACCCACAATCGAAAAATGGTCAGAGGATCCAGAAGAACCAGAAGGCAAAGCCTTGTTCCGATATAGACCTACCTATCTACCCGTTGCTGAGGTGCGAGACAAATGGCCTCGCCAGTACGAGCACTGGGTGAATCGACCAAAGCGACGAGAAGATCGCAAGTCTCTCCAATTACTGTATGGTCACCGAGAAAACCCCAACTACGAGCGATTTGAGATCTCAAGGCTGGCTTTCAACTGGGCTCCGACATGGTGTGACGAGAGAGTTGTCCATAATTCGCATCCCTTTGCTCTTCTTACCTATTTTAAGAGCGACCCAGAAGTGCGAACAGGGGGAAATAACATGTCATCGATTCCACCAAGACTATTCAAAATTGTGCGATGGCGTCGGGGTGATGATGGACAACTTCTTTTCACCTACCAAAAGGTAGGAGAGTCTGAGCTTGAGGATGATTTAGAGGAGAGAGATTTGAAAGGTATGGAGAAACTTGATAAGAAGATGCTGGGTGTATATAGGAAGAAGAATAGGTTATAGGGGGTAAACTTTAATTAGATATTGAAACTCAAATCATTATACTATAAATAACTTCTATTTGGCTTAAAGAGGTATATAATAAGCTATTGTGTGTTTCGCTACAGGAACCTAGAGCATCACGCCAAAGGCATCATGAGAGACCAAGAAGCGCACTGCCAAGCCTAAGGGAAAGGGCGGCAAAACTGGCCAGTCTCATAGCCCAGTCCTCACGAGGTTGAAATCCGTACGTTCTACCTTGGTATTTGCCATAGAGGGTAATGGCTCGCAACTTGGAGTACTTTATCAATGCTTCACTGCCACAGTAAACGAGGCTGATTTGGTAATATCAACCACCGAGTATGAGACCTTAATTGTTTGCTTACCTTTTCTACGTGGGTCAAAGCCAGAGACCGAATAGCCGCCATAACCCTCGAATACTTCGTCATCTGTGATACCGTCCGAGTATCGTGCAGATACAACCATGCCCTCGAGGTCAAGAGACTCGCCGATTCTGTATACGCGCTTCTTGGGGGGAATTATCTCAATAAAGAGTAAATCTGCACCGCGAAGGGCTGCATGCTCAGCAGTCGTGAGGGACCAGATGTGTCCATGTCGAATAACCCCGAGTGACAGATCGTAATCAGGCTTCTGCGTCCAGTCAATTGGCTGCCAGTCAGGCTTTCCAACATCTGCGGTCCAGTAAGGTTGGTATTGCTCCTCCATGAACTCTCCCGACGGTGAGCCAGCCTACTTTTGGTCTGCATACATGTAGTCGCCTTTGCCCCGAGGATCCCCAGGGTTTGCTTTGAAGACTAGCGGACCCTCGGCGTATGTGGTGTTCATTGTGCGATGGGTGATGCATGTTGCAACGAGCTCCCATTCATTTGGCTGTGCGAGGATGGATCGTGCTCTTTCTTGGTAGAGGTCTTCCGAATCACACGGTAGTCCGTACCAAGTAAGATTTACTCCTGTGGAGTTGCGGTCGGAAACTATGCGTTGGTAGTATCCCTTCCCGTCTGGAATAGTGACTGGATCCAACGCCCCGTGCCCAGGTCGTGCTGTCATCACCTTTGCAGGGCTAAAGTTGACAAAATCACGAGTCGTTGAATACAATGTCTGTCCTCCGGTCAACGGATAACGTCCATTGGGATCGCTTTTGTTACTGGAGTAGTGCGTTCCTCTTGGGTACATGCTCGAAGTCCAAACAAATTGTCCGATTTCGGGATCCCAGATAGCCTCTGGGGCATATGCCATTCCAGCTTCCTCCGGCGACACGAGGACATGGCGTTGTTGGGACCAGTTTCGCAGGTCGTCAGATTCCCAGACCTCAATGTAGCGACTCGCACCACTTTGAGCCCAGTCCCAGTCCTTCCATCCGTACTCTACAGCGTCAACATTGAGATCAGATGCAATGAGAAAGAATCTATCGCCCTCTGGTGTGCGTACAACCACGGGATCCCTGGTGCCATGCATGCCTTTGGTAGAGTTGAGGACAGCTTTACCATCATTGGTGGCCACCCAAGCGGTTGGATCGTTACCCACACTCGTTGCGAAGTAAACTTGCTGGCCTACGTTGGAATTCGACCTTGCGAAGTTTGTCATGGCGTAACGGGAGAACTGGGCAACGTCAACGGATGGTTGCACCGTGACTGGAAACTGGCGACAAAGCGGCTGATAGCCGCCATCTTTGAGGCAAGCAGTCAAATGGACCGTGACAGCATCAGAGCCAACGGCCGGTCGCTTGACGACGCCCGCAGCAATTCTACCGTGAGGCTTATCCGACACTACATGTGGATGGGACGATTTCCAACGTATGTTTACACCTGGGTATGCCGGTAGTTCGGTTGGGAGATGCAGATAGCCACGAACATTGTCGGCATTGGGAATAATGAGAGAGTCAAGTACCTTTGTCCCAGATACAGATGCGTCAATGGCAATGCACAAGGACGATGTAAGGAGATTTGCGAGTACCAAAGCGCTTCGGATGTTGGTAACGTGGAGAGCCATATTCTTCAGAGAATACATTTGTGATATTTCGAGTTAGCAGTAAATTCTGGGGCCATCGGGTGGCCAACGTAACGCACTCTTATCTCAGGAGAGGGTTCTTCATGATACAGTGAGGATGGAAGTCATTCAGGCTGCGGTGAGAATGCCGATCTTGCCACAATTTTGACAAATGACTTGTTTCTGATCTACGACAATGAAGGATTTATCCTGCGGGGCTTTGATAAGACATGCAATATTTGCCAAAATACTATGAGTACGAGTCAAGAGTTGGAAATATTTAGGCAAAAGTCAATTATCATTGTGTACCGTCCGGCATGCAGTTGGCTCATCTCCAGAGGTTTGGGATATCCGGAGAGCACGCCGAGGTGACTAAGCGGCAGTTGCTGTGAGAAAACAAAAATGATGCACAGGCCGAACAGGATCTGATATTCATTATTCGTCCGGCTGTTGGCTGCATCTTTAGTGTCTCGGGTCTTGTCGAATCTCCCTGCATACCCCGCATTCTTGTTTGATCCCAAAGATTTGTTTGTTTGTCAATTTCAGTGGCTTGAGATTGTTTCCCGGCTATACCATGATCTGCAATGAGTCCAAATTCCACCAATTAAAAAGCCGTGTTTGAAGAGCTCATGTAAATGGCGACGATCCTATCCAAACTGATCCAGGAAGCCAGCCCTGCCATGTGGGTTATTTCTTGCCTCATCATCGCGTTGATGGTATATTAGGCTGAATTCGTTTTGTGCGAGGCTTGTCTCTTCGGGTTCCCATGAGCGTCGTGCCCAGCCTTGTGCGTAGATCAATGTAGGTGATAATGCACTTCTCCAAGTTAAATGTTAGAAGTAGGTTATCCTTCGCGAGTAATAAACCTTGAAGCTCCCATGTCCCTTTATCACCATTCCTGTCGTCTCTATCCTAGTGGCCTCCATAAGGTCACAAACTGGCAGTATGCTTTTTCGGACAGCAGTGGTGTCGTCTCTGGCACTATATGGCCTAGCTGTGGCTGAGACTGGCCTTGATGGCTGGCTTCGCTACAAGAGGCTACCATACAAAGCCCCCGACGACTTCAAGCATCCCAAGACCATCATCACACTCAATGCAACCAAATCCAGCCCCGTATACACTGCTGGCACTGAGTTACAGGACGCCTTAGCGAATATATTTGAAGAGCAGATCCCGCGTGAATTCAAGGGCTGCGACCACCAGAACTCCATCGTGGTGGGCACTCTTGATGCCTATCAGAATGCGTGCGGCAAAGCACATCTCCCCGCGCCTCTCGAAGAAGATGGGTTTTGGCTCAGTATCAAAGCTGGTTCCGTCAAGATCGTCGGTCACAATGAGAGAGGCGCACTCTATGGTGCCTTTGAATACGCGGCCATGCTTTCCCAAGGCAACTTCTCAGACATTTCCTACGTCTCCAATCCAACCAACGCTATCCGCTGGACCAATGAGTGGGATAATATGGATGGCACTATTGAACGCGGCTACGGCGGCAAATCCATCTTCTTTGCACAAAACAAGACTATGCCTGACAGGGCCCGGGTGAAGCAGTACGGCCGTTTGCTGGCGTCCATCGGTATAAACGGTGCCATCCTGACCAACGTCAACGCCAACCCTATCACACTGAAACCGGAAAACATTCGTGGACTTGGCGAAATCGCGGCAATACTGAAGCCGTACGGCGTGCAGATTGGCCTTGCACTCAACTTTGCTTCCCCGCAGACTTTGGGTGGACTATCGACGTTTGATCCGCTCGAGCCATCCGTTATCTCGTGGTGGGAAGACATCACAAACCAGATCTACGATGAAATTCCAAATTTTGCAGGGTTTCTTGTCAAAGCCAACTCCGAAGGACAACCAGGACCGCTCACCTACAATCGCACGCTGGCCCAAGGCGCAAATCTCTTCGGAGATGTCCTTAGACCGCATGGAGGAATCGTCCTATTCCGCACCTTTGTGTACGAAATGCTTAACATTACCGACTGGAAGGCTGATCGCTCCGCAGAGGCATATAATGCGTTCCAGGGTCTTGACGGAAAATTCCATGATAACATTATCCTTCAGATGAAGTATGGTCCACTCGATTTCCAAGTTCGGGAAACTGCACATCCCTTATTTGGGTACTTTAAGAATGCCAACGCTGGTATTGAACTTCAGATCGCACAAGAGTACCTCGGGCAGCAAGCACATACCGTCTACCAGGCTCCTCTCTGGAAAGAGATATTAGATACGGATCTTCGTGTTGATGATAAGCCATCATTTGTACGAGACATCATCTCGGGCAAGCGGTTCAATCGTCGGATCGGTGCATTCTCAGGTGTAGCGAATGTAGGGATGAGCCAGACATGGACTGGTAGCCATCTCTCTTTGTCTAACCTTTATGCATTCGGCCGCTTGGCCTGGGATCCTACCGATGATCCCGAAGCAATCATCAAATCGTGGAGTCGTCTGACTTTCGGTCTTCATCATCAAGTGACAGATATCGTCACGCGCATCGCCATGGAATCGTGGCCGGCATACTTGAACTACAGCAGTGGAGACCTGGGGCTGCCGACACTTACAGATGTTACGAATAACCACTTCGGCCCGAATGTTCGAGCTGGCGATGATAACCCTTATGGTATTTGGACTCGATCTGATGCATTCACTATCGGTATGGATCGTACTGTGGCGAATGGTACAGGCTTCTCCGGTCAATACCCTCCCGCACTTGCAAAGAAATTCGAACACATAGAAACCACACCGACAAACATGATCTTATGGTATCATCACGTCAACTACACACACAAGCTTCCCACTGGAAAGACAGTAATCCAACATCTCTACGATGCCCATTATGCTGGGGCCGAAACGGCACATACCTTCCCCAGGTTATGGATGGGAGCTCAAAACTATGTTGATGAAGAACGTTTCAATTCTGTTCTTTTCCAGCTCACTTTCCAAGCCGGTCATTCGATCGTGTGGAGAGACTCCATTGTGGACTATTATCACAACCTTACAGGAATTCCTGACGAAGCAGGACGTGCTGGACACCATCCATGGCGCATAGAGGCCGAGACTATGTCTTATAGCGGATACAAGACCGCCGTACTAGACCCTATCGAGTCTGCCTCTAATGCCACGGCTCTCGTAACACTAGGCAATAGTACAGTGGCCACGGCCAGTACAAAACTCGACTTTAAGCCTGGAAGATATGACATCGCAGTTGTTTATTTTGATATCCTCGGTGGGACTTCACAATGGGAAGCGTACTTGAACGGAAAATCGTTGGGGAAGTGGGTTGGCAATCTGGAATCAACCATCAGTCGCGCAGCAACGACAGAACCTGATGGTGCTTCCAAAGCCCGTACCACGTTCCCAAATGTCAAGATTACGAAAGGGGATATCTTCAAGGTAGTAGGAAAGGCGGACCGCGCGGAATTGGCACCTCTGGACTTTGTAGCATTTCTGCCCCAGGGAGTTATTGATTGAAACGATATTAGCTTCGAATCCCAGAATAATGCAGAGTATTTAAAGTAATAAAGTATGCTGTTATGCTTAAATGTTACTGGTAAAGTACCGTTGCCTCTTAGGACTCTCTCCAGTGGGAACAGCCTATTAACCAGGAAGATTTGCTTGAATCTCCATCCTTTGTATTGGGTTTCAGGGCAGCCCAGGGCTTTCACGCCATTATTTGGATGTTTGAGGAACGGCAAGATATATTAGTAACTTTCAAAAAGCGGATTGTGGTGCCTATGGAATCTATGCAGCCCCGAGTTGTTCGGGTCCGTGCAAGGCGAGAATAGCCTGAAGCGGGTATTCAGGTAGCATTACATATAACAGCGCGCTTACAGAGACAAGTAGTTATCATTACCGCCTCTTCTAGTTATCGCGTTTATGAAAAGATTCAGTTCACTTATGAGGACTATTCTACCCGGCAATACTATTTACAGGTATAGGCTGGTTCGCAGCAACCATGGGCTTAGGTGGCCACTTTCCAGCATCGAATTCGCATTCCAACGAATGATGACCAGAGTAAAGAATCCTCGTTGCCTCCTCCTCACAGCTAAAGTCTCTTCGCACTTCGGAAGGTAAAGTCACCAGAGCCGAGCAGTTGGGAGGAATAGTCAACGACATCGTGAACGTTTGACCTTTGAGCTTCCATTCACATGCAACAAGCCCGTAAGGTCCATTGAATGATGCCTTGGCGCTGTTGATGTTGCCTCCAGGAATAGGACGGACACGAATGACGCGCCAACCTGCCTCGTGAGGGGAAATACCACCGACGGTCGCGTGAAGCCAATCGCCTACTGCACCAAGAGCATAGTGGTTGAAACTCGTCATTTGACCGGGATTTATTCGCCCATCTGGGAGCATACTATCCCAACGTTCCCAAACTGTTGTTGCGTCGTGGGATACCACGGCGTATAACCAACTAGGACATGTCGTCTCTAGCAACATACGGTATGCCAGCTGTGAGCGGCCGGTCTGAGATAGTGCGTGGGAGATGACCGGGGTTCCCGCGAAACCTGTGCTGATATGGAAGCGAGCGGTTCGGACCAAACTGTCGAGGGCTTTTCCAGCTATTTTACGTTGTTCCTCGTTCTCTGGATAAAGACCGAATCTGATGGCGAGACCGAGACCGGTTTGGGATGTTGACATAAGGTTACCTTCTGGTGTGATGTATCTTCGCTGGAACAGAGCCTTCAGTCGCTTCCCATTTTGGGCATACTTGGTGGCTAGTTCCGTCTTTTCAAGGACCAAGCATAGCTTAGAGAACACCAGTGTCGTATGTACAAGATAGGCATTCGCCACGAGAATATTGTCAGTTCGTCCATTTCCAGGATCTTCAGGCGGTGCGCTAGGGTCTAGCCAATCCGCCAGCTGCCACTTATCAGGGTTCCAGAGTCCATCCTGGGCTCTATCAACCCCCATTTCAAGCCAAGCATACATACTATCAAATTGTCTTTCAACAAGGCTTTTGTCAGAACTGTACTGGAAAAGAGCGTCCGGGGCCAAAACCGTGATATCATCCCATATTGCTTGAGCCATGTGCGGCCAGTTTGAACTGATGGCGTTGGGACATACGAGAGGAGGTATACCACCTTTGCCTTCCTCCATCTGTTCGGCTGAGACGTCTTGTAACCAGTTGCTGAGGATACCCAGTGTGTCATAGAGGTATGTCGCTGTTGGGCAAAAGACTTGTAGGTCGCCGGTCCGAGACGTTCATCTCCCTGAGGGCAGTCTGTTGGCAGAGAAAGGAAGTTGCCGCGCATTGACCAGACGATATTCTTATGTAGTTGATTGACATATGGGTTGGAGCACTCGAAAAAACCTCGTCGTTCCATCGGTGTGAAGCACAATCGCTTGGACGTCATCAGGCGAAGGACCAGCGCCCGTCCATCCTTCAACTTCGACATATCGGAAGCCATGGAATGTGAACTTGGGTGACCAATCCAACAGAGTCTCACCTGAACCAATCATAGTATCGCAACATTTCGCGTCACGACGTGGTCGTGTTCCCAACTCTCCATTTTCCATAACTTCAGCATGACGAAAGGTGATGCATTTGTCCTTCTCTGTAGGAAAGCTCGGTATGAAGAGCTTTCCCACGAGGTTCTGACCAAAGTCCAAGATTATCTTGCCGCTCTGACTTCTGAAGACACGTTTGCAGGATATGGTCTCAGTGACACGGACAGGAGGAATGTCGGGTGCCACAAGTTGGGCTGATGGTCTCGGAAGAATCCTCGTACCCAAAGGGCTCGGAAATATATGGTTCATATCGTGAACCTCTCCATCGTAGATTTCGCTTGCTATAGTGGGAGTGGTGGTGCATGACCAAGTATCATCTGAGACAAGATCCCAACATACTTTGCCAGTTATATCTTGGATCTCGAGCTGAGCAAATACACCTAGCTCGTCGCCATATCGAAACCGCTTGCCGCCTTTGAAGCCGAGCCTTCCTGCATACCAGCCTTCAGCAACCTCAACACTGATGATGTTCTTCTGGCCAGGGAGGAGTAAGGAGGTAACATCGTAGATACGATAAATCAGACGGTGGTTGTAACTTGTCCAACCTGGGGCCAGGACCTCATCACCCACACGTTGGCCATTGATGGTTGCCTCAAAGACACCAAGACCTGTTATGTATAATCGAGCACGAGACAAGTCCTTTGCATCTTGCGGTAAAGTGAACTCCTTGTAGAATCGGACCGGCCGTAAGGGGCCATAAGGTCCAATTCGTTCAGCCGAGGCAATGAAGCTCGCTTTGAAGTCGCTGCTCTCAAGAAGAGCGGTCTCAACGGTCGCAGGAGTCGACCAAGGGCTAGGTTCAAGCATGGGAGAGTCTTGCTCGAGGCTTTTACCGTATACTCTCACGCGAACTGACGCAGATTCGCGGGATGATAGTGGCCTCGCTGGCCATGGCACCAAAACTGATTCTTCACTTTCGATGGTGAAGACGTGTGCATCAGATGTGCCAGAGAAGGTGACCTCAACTTCGTGTGAAGTTTGGACCCATGATGTAGCTGTCGAGGGCGATGTTCCAAAAGACCATGAAAGTCGAGGCCTGGACGTGTCAACACCAAGACCGCTGTGGTGATGCTCGAATTTGAGCCTGGAAACTTGGGGACTGGACATGATGTCTGCTAAGGGTTCTTTAGGCGATGTTGAGTGGGATTACCGCAATTATTCGTCTGTTAAATATGACCCATCTCGGTTGTATCATTCCCTCGGAAGTCGGGTCAGCTTGAAGCGAGTTGTAGTCGCCCGCAAATCATTATTGACCAACTTGATAGGAAAGGCATCTCAATCTGGCATTTCGTGAAGTAAGATTCAAGTCAGGCGGGTGTAGTTTACCGGAGCAGGTTGACTGTGACTGACCCTCGCTGTCTCTGACGATCTTGCGGCTTTGGAAGCATCCGATTGGCCACCACTCCGAGAGAGCCAATCATGTCTCTTCAAAGCCGGTTGGAATCACAATCCTTGGCCTCAGAACTCCAAAGTTATTCCCCATACAAAGAAGCCTCGTTTCTTGGCATATTAGACGGACGGTTCCATTCCGCAGTGGCAACGCATGGAGGCTTTGACCCAGTTCAAGGTTCGTCACTCTGTTTGTCGTCTGAGCCTATCATCAGTTGTATAGCTAGTTCTGACCAGCAGCAAAATATCGCTTGAACCAACTGGTATACAGGTCCTTCGGTCGAAGGATGGCCGAGAGTTCGGTTTCTCGGGCTGTTTCTGGTACAGACTAATGCCACCTATGGACCCAAGGGAGTGGGTGACCTTGGTGTAGTAGCGTTGCAGAATCTGGGGCCCCGGATGCGGAGAAGATGAAGAGACGTCCTGATCACTACAAATACACAGCCAACGCTCTCCTGATATCCCAAGTCCATATCCAATACCACGAGTCGAATGAACAACATGGGCTTCCTCGCAACTACTGTAGCTCTTGTAGCTGCCCAGGGTGGCTTTATCTACGGTCTTGATTCAGGTATGTTCCTAATACTAATTGGACGTACTTCTCTCCTGATCAGCGGTGTTTATGGCCTGATGGGAATTATAGGTCAAGTTATCTACCTTGTCTTTGTCGCCGATAAAATGCCTCGCACTCGCACCCTCTGGTCTGGATCTATTGTGCTTTGCGTGATGATTTCTATCTGCATGGCTCTTAGCGCCGAATTTGGATCTTCAAACAACGAGAACCAGGCTGGTGCAAGAGGTGCTATTGCTTCTATCTTCCTCTACTCTATGAGCTATGCTATCTTCTTCAATGCCATGATCTGGGTGGTTCCTTCAGAGCTCTTCCCTTTCTTCTTGAGGACTAAGGGTATGGCCCTAGCTGTGGCGACTAAAGCGATAGTGGCCATCGTTTTATCTCAGATAACGCCATTGGCTATCGCTAACGTCGGCTGGCGGTACGTTCATCCCGTATCAGTACGTTACTTTATCGAGTAGCTAATCATTTACAGATACTATTCACTTTTCATCTCATCTAATGCCGCTGCCGCAGTGTTCTACTTCTTCTTCCTACCCGAAACTGTGAGTAGTGTCGACTAGCCTTTTGGCGACACTTACTGACCATAAATAGTCTGGTAAAAGTCTCGAAGAGATCGCAACTTTGTTCGGAGACGACGTTGTTATGTCATCTTCCCAAGCCGAAGCGAAGGTTAGTTATACTGCCGATGCCTATCAGCTGGAACATAGGGTCAGCAACAGACAAGATGAGTAAGGCTTTTCTTGAACAAGATCGACGCACAAGCAAAAGAAATAGATATACGGGTCAGTCTTCTGTGGAAGATGGTAGAAGGTATTGAGGGTTGACAGACATGAAATACTACCTTGAGGGATCTACCATTTCCCTCTTAACCATCCCTCATTTTAAAAAGTGACTGTGTGCTGCCAAGAGTTTTGAATGTTGCGCCATGACCATATGTTTGAAGATGTGCTGGGCCTGAAATTTAAGTAAGACAACTTGCGGTCAATCTTCATCTTTGAGCAAAGTTTTGTGCAGGTGGACCGCTGGATCTACGCTGAGAGGTCGACAGACCTTGCGAGAGAATTTTCTGTGTAGGGGAATGTAACTTGTATTGGCTCAAACAATAAGTGGTATACCAAGAGTGAAAAGCACGGATGTAACCTTTGATGGCTGTCTGATGCTGCGGTTGCTCTGTAGCAAGATGTTGTTAACGGTAAAAGATATCCCTACAAACTTTTTAATTCTGCAGTAATAGAGCCCTGTAATATTTAGGCAAGATAGGTACAACTTAAGAAAGCATACTTTAAGTAACTCTTAGTAGGTAATAACCGAAGTAGAATACCAGAGCCCCCTTATAGCTGAGCTGGGCTTGTACGGCCAATCCTTCTATGCCTATAGAACTTCTTACAAGCTATAGTACAACTGCCTAGACTTTTAAATTATCATCCGTGGCTATAGTGCCAGTGAAAATATGCTGAGGCCGCCATATTGCGGGTGATTGAGCTATATCATGTTTAGCTTTCAATCTAACATTGCTGTGGTAATGTCGAAACTCACCCATACTTTCTCGCCAATGAGCCATAACTCCAGGTGAACGTGACAAGCAAGAAAGTGACAGAATAGTATCAGTTTCAATGCCCCTGATTATAGAGTCAGTACGGGTAGGATGAAAAAGCAGGGGGTTTACAAACAAGGCAGTATATAGGAAGCAGCCGTAAAGATCTGCGTTGGCCTTGAGGTTTCGCGAGATGAAGTACGAGTCTTCCTCAGCAACACGGTCAATCTCCATAGCCACTCTAAGAAACGAATTCTTGTAGACATCCTCCTTGTACTCTTCGATAAGCTGGCGGACGAGCTGCCCTCGAGGGTCCTTAACCTTGTAAATGCGATGCCCGTACCCAAAAAGACGGTACTTCTTGGCTTTGACATCAGAAATAAGCTGTGGTACGTTTTCGACGCATTGGACCCTCTCGAACTCCTTGTAAGCCATCTCAACAGCGCCTCCGTGAAGAGGCCCGTATGCTGAGGCCACGGCGGCAACAGTACACGATAGAGGATCCTGCAATGTGGAAGCTGCGGCGAGGAAGACGGCAGTTGAATTGGTCATTCCATGATCGGCGTTGAGAACCCAAAGGCGCTCAAGACAATGTTCTATCTTGCGGTTTGGAGTGCTGCTACTGCCTTCTTCCGTAAGACCCATCATTAGCAGAATGTTTCCGATATATGATTCATCTGGGTTAGCTTGGGTGAAAGCGCGACCTCGGCGATAGCAGTATACCATAGCCACAGTGGTGGCTAGTGCAGCCAGTGTCCTAATAATGGCATCGTCAACCTCTTCCATGTTTCCCAGATATGCAGGCTCGCTCGATCTATGCACCGCTTGAGATCCCTTGTCATGAGCTGCAAACGCAGCAATGCCAGCCAAGAGCATAGGATGTGTCAGTCCATCTGGACTATATGTTGTTCCATGTTAGCTCAAGGATTGAGCGTTATAGTTGTTGAATTGACTTACGGAAAAGCTTTGATTGCATCTTCTACTGATTGTGGTGGTTTCATGTGGGAAGCAAGTTTGCGACGAAGATTCATCTTTTGTTCTTGTGTAGGAAGAGTTCCCCAAACAATAAGATGAACCACTTCCTCATAGTTGTTGTTATGGAAAAGCTCATCAATCGTCTTGTCTCGATACTGCATATGGCCAGCTTTACCATCACTGAATCGAGGTTAGTATACAGATTATAGACGCCTTTTTCTTTTCTGAAGGCTTCCTCACATGTAGGTGATAGATGTCTCGGTAACAGCAGTATTCCATAGCCCCTTGTCGAGAATGCGGAGACTGTTGTCATAGTGATCGGCTATCTCAGCGCCAAAGCCTGCTGTTGTGATTTGAATAAAGTCCAGAGCTTTTACGGCATTATTCTTAATCGGAATGCTATAGCTTCTGCCTGTACGACTGTCCGTGACGCTGAGAGTACCAGATGAAATTGAGTTGTCGGCGTGGCCCATTGCTTTCTGATAGACCCATGCGCCTGATAAAACCAATGAACGAAGGATCTTGCGGCACCTTTTGATGATGGGGGAGAATGAATTGTCCATAACGAATAGTTGTGCCTTGACGACGAATCCAATCTTCTTATTTGGCAATACAAGTCTTGGACCAGTTGCAGGAAAATGGGAAAGCTGCTAGGAAGATAGATCCTTAATCCTGGGAAACTAAGGTTTGATAGAATACAATGAAAGAGCGTCGGGTCAAAGACACTCAAGACTTGTACTCTAATAGCTGTGATTGTACGACATCAAGATTTTGCATTTCTTATCCAACATTAATATTAGGTCATCTTCCTATCACAACTGACCTTCCAACAGCAGGCATTCCTCGCATCCTAGACAAGACAGTGCCATCAGTGGAAAACGTTTGCCGTGTTGGTCGCAAGTACTAGTCGCAGAGGGGGAGCTTTAGTAAGTGTTTCCCGATCAGGTCAAACTTAGTCAGATTGGAACAAGGATATCAAACGTTATGCATGTCGGTACGCGGCAAGTCAGATCAAAGATAATGTCAGCATTAGATAATGTAAGTTCTGCAGTCGGGTAACACGGCGACGTTTTGCTAGCTTTGCGGAAACTCGGCACTACTACATGATTGGCGGTAATGCTCGCCGACTAGTGAAATGGAAGGCTTTGTTAGTAGTAAGGAATAGCTGGGGAGTCGCTACGTGAGGCCATCACTACTCGAATCTAATAGAATCAGAACGGGATAATAAAAATGACCCTCAAGTAGAGGGCGTGGCCGTCAAGATTTGTCTGTTTCACTCTGCCCGCAAAATGACTACAGGCACGACATACCAGTTTTTAGGAAACACAAATTTGGGCACTATTGCTGAAGTTCAGGTAATTATCTCCTTCATTTGGGGTACAAAGTAGAACTAATTAGTTATACAACTACAGACATCGCCGAGACACGAAAGTGAGCCTGATGCGTCCTTACTCATCGGAGACCAGGAGGCGCCAGTCTGGCAAAAGATCAACAAATGGTTGCCACGACGAGACGCTCATCAAGACTTTTGGTGGGACGTCACAGGAAGACACCTTGTAACAATGCTACACGAGGCCGGTTACCCATTATCCCGCCAGTACGAATGTCTTTTATTCCACTACTACATCATTGTTCCTCGCATGGGTCCGAGGCCTAGCTTCTCTGGTCAGCCTGTCTTCAAGAGCTTCATGACAGACGACTTTTCACCTATCGAGTATAGCTGGAAATGGGGCGATACCAATGCTGATGCGCCTAGCATCCGGTTGAGTGTTGAGCATATTGGACCAAACGCGGGTACTGCCCTAGACCTCTACAATCGGGCATCGACCATTGAGGTCATGGATCATCTACATGCCGCAGACCCTTCCATTGACCCCGTGTGGTTCAAAACCTTTCTGCATGACTTTGACCCTCATAAGAACGAGGCTGGGCAAGGAAACTGGGGAAGTTCGCTTTTCACTGCATATGAGCTCGGCGCGGACAAAATCGCCGCCAAGGCCTACTTCATACCCAGGGATATTGAAGTCTGCCAAGATTTCTTCACCCATGGCTTTGAAAGAGCCATGAGAAATGTCTATGGCAACGATTCAAGCTATCTTTCTGCCTTCAAAATCCTCTCCAACTTCCTTACCACCGACCCCAACGGCCAGAGGCTGCGGATGCTGATCCTGGGCATTGACTGTATGGCCCCAGAAAAGTCACGGATCAAGGTCTACATGCGAACTCCAGGTACCTCGCTCCGTCACATCATTTCTATCTTGTCGCTAGGTGGAAGGAGGCCTCTTTCTCAAGACTCTATCGATGAAATCAAGGAGCTGTGGTGCGCTACGCTGGACCTCGATCAAGACATATCTGACGACGACGATCTACCAAGGATAGACCACGAAACGTCTGGTATGCTGTTTTACTTTGACATAAAGCCTTCGTCGCATTTGCCAGATGTGAAAGGATATATCCCCGTACGGCATTACGGGAGGAGTGACCTAGCTATTGCACATGGCTTGATTGGATTCCTTGAAAAACGTGATCGGGCCAAATTCAAAGATCAGTATTTGGAAATGCTCAAAGGGTTTGCTGAGCAAGCCGAGTTGTCATCCTCGCGAGGCTTGCATACTTACATTTCTTTTGGGATTGCCAAAGACGGTCATTTGCAGTTGACATCTTACTTTAGCCCTCAAGTGTATCACAGACTAGCTAAAGCAAAAGCAATGTAGCTTATCAATTTATTGCAACAGCCTGAGACTCATTTAAAAAGCATTTCGAGATCTATAATCATGTAGTAAATACAGGTCTGATCTCTATATGGCCATTGATGTTAAAAGTGTGAGAGCGTATGCTTCTAACAGTCGTCATCGCATCCCACAAGAATAGGCTCAGCGGAAACTGTGCTAAACCACTTTACCTGGTTATCGCGAGTATAGGCCCAAAAGATCCACAGTGAGGGCAATGAAGAATATTTAATAATAGGCAACATCAGCATCTAGTCTTGTCAATTAATCTAATTAGTCGGTTCATCTGCACGGGTTTGCTCCATCTCCTTTTTACGTGCAGTCTCCGCTCGCCAGCCCGGCCCATGCCTCATAACATGCCACAGAAGTGGTAAAGATACGATATTGAGGAGGGCGAAGACAGTCAAAGTCCAACCAGTTCCAATAGCGTTGATCATCGGGACCACAGCAGCAGTCGCGCCAGCTCCCAGTAAGCAACGCAACAGGTTATTTGAAGCTGTAACAGTGCCCGCCTTTCCCGGGTACAGGTCCAGCATAAGACATGTAGCACAATTCAGAGAAGCCGAGAGGCAAAATGCAATGACAAATAGCAATATCAGCGGCCCGGCTAGGTTGGTCTTGTAGTGCAGCGTCCATCCAAAACCGACCATGCACGCGCTGCCAAGGAGTATCGTCGGCAGCGCGACCTCGAGCCTAGCGCGCTCGATGGGGAAGTTGGTGAGATCTGTCTGCTTGTTCTTGTCGGTAGTGATGCCGAGACGAGTTGCGTGACGGCGAAAGTTGGAGTCGAGCATGCGCCCTCGGTTGAAGGCGGCGACGAGGCTGCCGACTCCAAACGGAATAAAGCATAACGCGATTTGGAGCTCGTTAAAGCCGTAGATTGCGTGGAATTGAGAGGGGATGAGAGTGAGCGTCGCATAGAAAGAGCAGCAGAGTAACGAGCCGTAGAGTAGGGTGAAGCCACACTCCCTTTCCAGTAGCAGAGTGATGGTGCTGAAGGGGTTTGGAATCCAGCTATAAGCATCCCGCGACCCACCGAGCCCATCGCGTTCACCGCGTGGTACGTCATTACCCTCTTTCATCAATCTTCGTTCCATGTGTACATTTGTATAGCATCGATTCCATTTTTGTGGTGGGATAGACCCATCGCCCACAATTTCGCGGCACGTTTCGGGGAACAAGATGGCCATAGGAACCGCTACAGCGCCAGTCAACACGAATAGAAACCAGAAAACGGAATGCCATCCCCGATATTGAGCGAGCAGACCGCCAGCTATAGGGCCCTGATGAAGAACCAGTTAGCTCTCGGCATCGATGGACGCACGTGGAGATTAGAGACTACGTACAAGCGTCGGTCCCAGCATCGGAATGGCTGCAGCATATACTATGTAGCTGCCGCGTTGAGCAGATGTCGTGATATCCGTCGCCACTGCATTGGACAAAGCGGTGGTCCCACTGCTGCCAGCGCTCTGAAAGCATCGCAGCACCAACAGCGCCGCATAGTTATTTTGCAGAGCCAGTCCGAGGTTGGCTGCCATGTATAGCACAAAGCAGGCCATGTATAAAGGTCTTCGACCCACGGTGTCGGATAGCTGGGCCGTGAATGTCGGTGCGATAGCTTGAAGGACCAAGTATGTTGTGATGGACAAATTGACCTGGCTATTTGTAACGTTCAAGTCCTTTGCGATTGTGTCGAGAGCCGGAAGGTATATTTGACTGGAGAGAGGAGAGAGTAGCGATGCGAAAGAGGCTGTCAGGATAATCAGCTTTCTCTGTTTGGGGGACCATATCGACCATGGCGCGTCGCCACTTTGCACAGCAGCGTTTGAAGGTTCTCTTGTAAGAATTGGCTCGCTATTAGGTGCTGATCTTAGGATTTCGTCTATGCTAGGGCTTTCGTTTTCTGCAAATCGCGAGGTCGCTATTTTTTCACTGGGGTGCTGCATCTTCAATAGCAGTAGACTGCTGAAGGGAGTAAAAGAATGAGTAGTAATTTCTGGACAGTTGAGCTCTGCAACGTAAAAGGAGAGGGAATTATCACCAACACCACGGCCACTAAGATACAACCACATTCGTTTGCTCCGAATTACAAGGTACTCAGTTTCTGATGCCTGAGGCAGTAGCTTTCGTGTTGGTTGGTATGCGTGTTCAACCGTGCGCCGAGGAGGACCGAGCGGCCACCTTTAGTCAAGCCTGACCTCACAGTGAGTGGGTGATAGTTAGCTGCACGGGGGTGTAAGTCGGGTATTCACTGCCGATTACTCTGCCGCTGCCAAACTGTGTTGGATGCCCGTTTATCCGTGTCCGTGTCCGTGTCTGTGTCCATTGCAACCGGGCCAATCGATCAGTGTTGGACATTTTGTCAGGCCTGGGTCGTACAACTTCAGCCGATAGTTATATCCTGTGAGAGACAAAACGGGGTCCAAAGCTTTGCTAAACTTAGTCTTTAATACCTTTTTTGGTCTTGAATTGAAAACGGACAATTGTGACTGAGCAAAGACAGCCAAAGGATGCGTTTAATTGACCAACAGCCTGAACCACCGAAAGATGGTACCAACATCGAGGTCCTTGTTCTGGGCATGCCACGCACCGGAACGCTCTGTAGGTCACACCCTACCAAGATATCTAGCACTGACTGACCCAGTGCTACCAAATCAGCGATACTCGCTGCTTTCCAAGTTTTAGGGTACAAGCCGTTCCACGCCAGCATGATGGAGCAGTATCCCCATCTACTCCCACTATACATGGAGGCGATGCAGGCCAAGTTCGAACATACAGTAAAACCATACGGCCGAGAGGAATTCGACAAGTTGTTCTTGGGCAAATGGGACGTCTCGTGTAACATGCCCGGGTCGTTGATGGCAGACGAGCTTATCGAAGCTTACCCCAATGCCAAGATCATCCTCACCACGCGCGACGTCGACAAATGGCAGCATTCTATGAAAGAGTCAGTCGATGTAGCTGCTAAATGGAAGACGTTTGATTACCTGGCATCTTGGGATCCGGTTAGTTCACGCCCGCTTTGGAATCGCCGGCACTAATACTCGTCAACAGGATCGCATTGGCCTTTGGTGGAAATACCACAAGTACCAACATTCGCTGCGGCCCATTCTGGCCCCCAATGGGGAGAGGCAGGCATATCTTGACCACTACAAGCACATAAACAAGATAGTTCCCCCTGAGCGCTTGCTGAACTACCATGTCAGTGAGGGCTGGGGACCGCTGTGTAAGTTCTTGGGAAAAGACGTGCCTAACGTTTCTTTCCCAAATGTCAACAACAAAAACTCCTTCCTTGCTGGTCGTCGTCGACGTTGGTTCCAGCTGATACGGATAATGCTATGGGTACTTTTCAGAAAGATTCTAGTACCATTTTTGCTTCTTGTTTTACTCTATCTTGTATGCCAAACAAGGGTTCAGTCCTGGGTACACCAGAAGCTACATCTCCTTGATGAAAGGTTCTTTACCCATGCATAGGGTTGTATGGATATTGGCTATGGGACTGTTGTCTAGTGAGTAAAGGTTTTGATGTGATGGAAGAAGAGATAGACAATTCCTTCACAACGTCTCCATGCATGACCTCAAATAACTAGATAACTATAAAAGTCGAACGGCATAGTTTTCGAAGTTATCTGTTCGGTATCCCGAGTGTCCTTTTCTCATGACGACGTATAATCGTAGTATTAACACCTGTTCGGTGGAACATATAGTCTGGCAGTAAGGTATTCTTAGAAAGCATGAATAGCTGAGGTGAAGGCTTGGTATATGTCCAAAAAGAGCTTGATGGCGGAAAGCTTTCAATGGCTTGTAGGCATCTTCACCGTGTATCTGTTGTGCTGTTGAATGACTTTGCACATAAACCAACTTCTTTGTGGCCATAGAAGCTCTCAGGCACAAGTCTCAACTACAAGAACACATTTGGTCACAATTCTTAGCGATGCCCGGGAATGGAACAACAATTGACAAAAATAAAACGAAGGTACAAAATCAAGTTTCTATTGGTGTTCAAGCAAGAAAGAGAAAAATGTAACATCTATGGTTTCCAATCAAAGAACAGAATACTCGGTGGTACCGGTAAACGTGGGCAGTCCTTGCACAAAGTCATTAAATAGACCCTCCTGGGTAATTGGTGCCGTAACATATGGCTCCATATTGAGCTCATCCAAGAGCTCATCCAGTCGAGGCTCAATAGAATCGAGAGCCCTATTCTCCATGTCACGGAATGTTTGCCTCGTCAGGAGACCCTTCTCAGTGTACCAATCCAGATTCTCCTTGACAGCGCCTGCTTCGTAAAGAGCAAGGAGGCCAGAATCCACGCCAGCATCAAGAGCAGTCTCATAGACCATTCTATGGCCAATTCCCAATACCAGTGGCTTGCATCGGGGGATGAAAAGCCGGTTGAACTCTTGGCTGTGATGCTCGGCCGGAATGGAGCTGACGATGTCCCAGGCTTCTTGTGCCAGGCCAGCTTCGTATTTGGCCAGTAGACAATCGGTATTTGTTACAGAGGGCATTTCATACTTGCCTAGACAAAGCTCAACAGCAAGGCCTGTATAGAAGGTGTAAGCTTCGCTCTAGGGATGTGTAAGGATCAAAATTGGTCGACTTACGAATGCTGACAACCAATGCATCTCCCTCTGAGATGGCACATGCACGTATCATATTCTTTTGGGAAAGCATTAGTACTTTTCTAGGAAAGGGAGCCCTAGTTAAGCAAAACTCACGTCTGCGTCACAGATCTGATTGTGTTGAAAAAGACCTTGGGCACCGCATCGCTCTACCATCTCGGGAATACTCCGCTGCGCCATCTGAATAAAGACCGCTTTGAGGATGACAGCGAATCCTTGGCGAACTTGAGGCGTGAAAGAAGTATCTTTGAACCACTCAATGCACTTATTTGCAAAAGGCGTCATTACTGCAAGCTGGGCCAATGCATGCAATATCGGCATCTGTTGTGTGCGGAAGCAAATAATAGGGATTCTTGTTTTGTTGGCGACACCGACGGTACGGCGTAAGCTGTACTTACCAGTGATGTAGGTTACGAGCTTGAGTGCAGGGATCATTATCATGCTCATTGCGAGTGTGCCTGGTGCAATCCGAGCGATTTGGTGGAAGAAGTTGTCTCGCATACTCGTTGGCCGTTCAAGGCTTCCGAGAACGGCTGTGCTAGATAAAGTGACGTTGTTGAAGGAAGTGATGGCGTATGGGGCTTGAATTCCACTCATATAAGGCAACAGACTGGCCTCTTATGTTAGCAAAAGAGTAGATCATGGACCTGAGGAAGATCGTACCGGGACGTTACACCCTTGCACATTTGTTTACCGTCACTGAGAGCCACCACGACAGGGCGAAGACCAAAGTCTTCGCCGTGCACCATGAGTTTTGCCATGACCACAGCAATGCGTGGAATACCAGCCACGGGCATAGATGGGGGAACGAATCTGGTACATGACATTAGTCAGTCACTTGGCAAGTATGAAGAGAAGCAGATGTGCCTACTTAGAAGCCTCAAGTCTGGGGGTATGGAGAACAAAGCTGCCATCGGACTGCAGTCTAACTTCTGTCTCCAAGTTCTTGGCATCAAGACCGTGTCCGATCTCTGTCAGCATAAAGCCCGCTCTAAGATCTGTTAGTTATCTGTCGGAGCCGGTATTCAGATTGCTAAGATAGAAACTCACGAGACTTTGAATGTCAATACGTCGTCTAGCAGTCCCTGAATTCTTGTTGACTCTTTGGCAAATGGAGCCAGAGTGCCCGCCACTAGGTTGTGTTGTATTGACAGCAGGGCATGAGCGCCGATATCTCGAATAATTATGTCATCTCTATGCATATCAAAGAATTTGGGTGAGAGATTCACAATGTCATCAATTGTGAGTCCTAAGATGAGGTTAAATGATAATTTTCTAATGCTTACATTGATACGCCAATACTTACCATAGTGTGCATTGAGGGCTTTCGCCCTGATGTAAGAAAGTTCGAAGGCATCCTTCCGGCTAGTCGTTTGTCTGGGCTCAAATATAGGAAATTTGGTCAAGGGAGCAGTCGAGGATGTCAGTTCAGCTAAGTCGGGCTTTTGGATCTCAGGTGTCCGGGGCTGATGACTCTCTGCTGTGGCCAGGCCAAGCTCAACTTGTTCTCTCAGAGTGACAAGTGGCGCTGGAGGTAGTATCTCATGAATGGTCGCCATCTTTCGTCCCGCAGAGACTAAAAAAGTGGTAAAAGTAATTATCACTAAAACAAGCTGAATGGACACCTATCTTGCTGGGCGTTTGTTTTATTACTCTTCACTCTATAAGTCCTGTCGAGATGAGTGTTTAACTACATGAATGAAGACCCAATTATTCGTGTCTAGTCTATGTGGGTATACTCAGTAAGAGCGCACTCTAACAAGGCAATAAACGATGCATGCTTACATAACTAATGCCACGGCCATCATGATTTGGAGCTTAGGGGCGTAAGTGTAAGCCTGCATTATCAGGGATGTTCGGCACACCTGAGCCGTGGAAGAATATGCCGCAATATGCAAGGTGCGTGTAATCCAAAGTGGCAAGTGAGCTTACTCACGCTGTAGTCAGGCTCAACCCGTCTTACTCTCTAAACGCGGGAGTCGGGACATGTTGGCTCAACACCCCAGTCCAGCGATACCAGAAGATCTGTCCATACGTTCTTCTCCGTAAGCGCATCATGCCTGACTCGATCATGTAAGCCAAAGTAGTAGCAGAAGAGATTTGGGAGAGTCATGACGCAAAGTGCATATTGACTATTATTTCTCCTGTCCAGAAGCAATCTCGCGCAGTGAAGAACCATAAACGTCCTTTTGAAACAAATGACTATTTTCCTACAATGTCGTTATCATGGTCAATCATACCTATCTTGACCGGAGTCTCGGTCGTGCTATTCGCGCCCCGCTATTCAATCATGCAATCGTATTTGTGGACGATTGTTGCATCTTTGACATTATCTATTATCCTCAGAGTTCGATACCTATGTACTCTATATCCTGTTTACTTTTCTCCAATCCGGCATATTCCAACACCAAAGGTAAACCGATCGCTAGAAGAAAATATAAATTAAATGCCTAACTGTAATGGTGTCAACAGGGAAGATCATGGCTAAAAGGCAATTCAAGGTCGATGGGCTTAGACTACGATCAAGCCCGCAGATGGGCGAAAGAAATCCCAAACAAGGGACTTATCAGATATTATATGGCTGGAAACATTGAGAGGGTCATAGTTGTAGGCTCACAAGCACTGAGCGAGATGATGGGTCCCAAGGTTTATGACTTTCCCAAGTCAGAATCGCTGAGAGTCAAACTTGAACGATTTACCGGGAATGGGGTGCTTCTAGCAGAAGGAGACGAACACAAGGTAAGCCAGAAGATAGGACATATTGGACTGGAAATAGTGTTAACCATACAATGACTAGATGCAACGTCGAGGTCTATTACCTACCTTGGCATTCCGCCATATCAAAGATCTCTACCCTATCTTTTGGTCCAAATCAGTCGAGATGGCGAATGCCATTGAGGATCAAAGACAGCATGGTTCAAAGCAAGTCACTATCCAAGTCAGTGACTGGGCAGGGCGGGCAACATTGGATATAATTGGCCTCGCCGTCATGGGGCGTGACTTCAACTCGGTCCAGAATCCCAACACAGAATTTCACCTGGTGTATAAAAAGCTGAACATGAAGCCAAACGTGTGGACTAGACTACTTATTCTACTAAGCTTGCTCACCTTTGGGTTCAAGATGTTCTTCCGACTCCCTACGAAATGGAATCGCGATTCCAAACGAGCCGCCAATTACATCCGACGATATGCTCGAAAGATCGTTCAAGACACAAAGGCACGTCTGATCAAGGGCGATCATGATAGCAAAGACATTGCATCGCTTCTTATGTCAAGTGGCATGTTCACGGAGAAAAACATGGTAGACCAAATCATCACCTTTCTCGTAGCTGGCCATGAGACCACCGCGGCATCGCTCCAGTGGGCAGTATATGCCCTGTGCATACATCCAGAAGCTCAGGCCCGACTGCGCGACGAGGTACGCAGTCAACTGATCTCACTACCAAGTCAGACTATCAATGCCCAAGCCATCGACTCCCTCCCATATCTGAACGCATTCTGCAACGAAGTTCTGCGTTTCTACCCGCCTGTTCCTTCAACTGTGCGAGAGGCAGGAGTCGACACATCGCTTGCTGGGACCTTTATCCCCAAAGGTACAACGCTATTGATCCTAGCTGGTGTGACGAACCTGGAAGAGACTCACTGGGGTGCCGATGCTGCCGAGTTCCGACCTGAACGCTGGCTAGCCAGGGGACGAGCAAACAGTGGCGGGGCTGATAGCAACTACGCCAATCTCACTTTCTTAGCCGGGCATAGAGGGTGCATAGGTAAAGGCTTTGCCAGGTCCGAGCTTTTGTGCCTGGTGGCGGTTTTAGTGTCTAGGTTTGAAATGGAGCTGGACAACCCTGACAAGAAGTTGGAGGTTGTGAGGGCTATCTCGGCGGCGCCGGCTGACGGAGTGATCGCCAGGCTGACATCGTTAGAATGACGTTGTTGCGCGATTTAACCTCGGCGTACCAAACAAGAACAAGTAGTGGAAGCGGCGACTCAGTAGAATTTATAACGATACTTAAATATGCTACGAAATAAAATGGGGATAAAATGTAGTTTTTGTTTGCTCAAGGTGACTGTGCTCTTATTTAAGATACAGAGCTCCCTGTCATGTCCTTCTATATGATAACTACGGAGAGCTAAAGGCACTGCTATACGCCAAATGCCCTGAACTTAGCATGGCCAGCCATTTAGAAACCTGGCGATTCATCTGAACGAGTAGCGTGATCATTGAGGTTCATCCCGCACAAACCATCTGCTATCCTGAGAATAGCATCCTGGTAATGGGCTGCTTGTTCCACTGGCCATTTCGTAGACTCGCAGCTGAGGGTAGTGAGAAGAGGCCCGAGTCTCTTTCCACGACTCCGTTTCTGAGCCCAATGTACAACAGAATCATAGCGGAACTTTGCTGTATAATAAGCCTGGACCACTAAACACGAGGCAAAGGCTGTCAGTATAGAAACGCTCAAGTATGAACTGTGGACCACGACTTACTAGCGTCCATGTCCTCAAAGCCTGCTTTTTTCATCAGGAGCAAAATTCGTGTAAAGATTACTTCGGGGGATGCTGTTGATAGCGGGTCGGCTTCTAATGATTCTGAATCTGATACTGGGGCCAGACTCGTCAAGTGTTGTGACGATGACAAAGGGCTCGGCTGTGTATAAGCGAGATCTGTGTCATTTGTGCTGCCATGCGGGGCGTTAGGTCCTGACATATCCTTACTTGGCCAGCTACCAGAGTCAGAAACGGGATTGTATGCTTGATTAGGGTCTCGTGATGCTGCTTGAGGCCCTGTCAGTTGTGTGATAGACCGACGCCTTTGGCCCATAGGATTTGTATCAGGTGGCATTGTTGATGGATTGGACATCAATAGTGATGGCAAGGAAGATACGCTGCCTCCACTTGCGCTATGAGAATTTGTTCCGCCGAATCCAATCATTCCTATAAATTGTCAGATACGCAAGGCTTGCAAGTTAAAGTAGCTCCGGATCCCCACCTTGAAACTCATTTTCAATGAAATCATCCGAGTCTGGGTTATCCACAGGAGGTTCAGCCCATCTTGCTGTCACTTGCATAAGGCTATCAATAAGTCTATCCGCTGATTCAAATGTCGATCCTGGTTGAGAATTGGCTATGGATGCTGCCTTTCCATTGGCAGGCTGCGTCTCGTTATGCTGTTCTATGTCCTGTTCTGCCGAAAAGACATGGCAGCCATGCAAACGTTCGAACGTCGGATCAAGAGCCTGCGGCTAAGTGTAAGAAAATGAATCATAAGTGAGCACATGTAGCTAGTGAACGAACCTCTTGATTGAGCCCAAGCATAGCTCGCGAGGCATTTCTTTCTCGCTCCAGTGTTTGTATCTTGGCCTTTAATCTTCTACCTATGCAGTTATTGATTAGTTATTCATTGCTAGATCATAGTTTTGAAGACTTCAGCGACAGGTACATACGGTAGTTTCTCTGTGACACTCGATTTTGAACACGTTTTCGCTCCCGAAGATCTGTAATATGAATCCACTCTTCTTCACCGCTCCCGCTCCTCAAATTAACATGAGTTGCTACACGTTAGGAAAGCGAAGAGATTTGATACTTACCTGGAGCTAGGTCTTTGTTCGAAATTCGGGAACGACATAATCCTTTGTTTCTTTTTTCTTTTAGCAATTATACGAATATTAGATGGAATAAGAAGAGCCACCAAGCCAGGGAGACGTAAGCCGACCCTTAAAATATCCAACTGGCTGTATACAACTATTCGAGAGTTTGCTTGTCCGATAAGCCTTAGAAGCAACCGTTGCATTGCAGCTGCAAGTACAAGGGGGGCCAATAAGTTTGAGTGCAAACCCAAGTATACATACGTTGTAAGACCAATTTCCTACGTAGCAATAACCTAACCGGGATAGCTTTTTGCCTGATTCCGCTTAGCACTCACACTGCCAAGCGACAGCGGAGTATTGATTACAACGTGTGGTTACTTCAGCCTGGATTGAAACATATTGCATCCCACTACAAGAAAGATACGCGCTCAGACGAAGACGAACCCGTCAGTGGCATGATTCCGGCAGTGAGCACGTCTGTGCGCACCCCTTACAAGTAACCCGTAAGCATTAGCACTCCCACCGGGTAAAACTCGATGATGTTGATTGGTGAGATGATCGGGGACAGCGGCAAAGGACCGGCCCGTATAGTGGAAACCATCCCGTTTTGGGGAATTTATTGGAAAGAAGCTTTGCAAGGTGAACCTAGCATGTCGTATCCGAATACACGTAAGCGCCTGCCGTCAATTGCGTTGCAGGAGACCCTTTGAATTAATTATTAGACTTTATACTAATGAAAGGAACCTGCAGCCCGATACTCTTGTCGGTCCCGAGAATGAACATGTATATAAGACTTGACTGAAAGTGGAGAAGCAACTTGGCGCATGGTACACACATGCAAGTGTGATAAGACGGCTGAGATGACTTAGGATTAGCGGTGGTTAATGCTTGACAAGGCTTAGCTCCAGGGGTGTCTGTTTACGGTTTACGAGGAAAGTTAAGTCTGTATTAGTGGTATCTGTAAAGCTCAGCTATTAATCAAGATATAGAAATATAATATATAGTAACTAAAAATAAACATAAGTTAAAGATAATTAAATGCCTTATATTTATAGTATAATTAGTATATTTCTATATTACCTTTTTAATTATATATAGTTTATTTTTATTTTATTTATTAATAATAATATTTTTTATATAACTATATATAATTATTTAAAAAGAAAATAGTAATAAAATAAAAATTATATTCTATAAATAATTTAAATACTTAATTTATTATAAGTTTAAAATTTTTATTATTAAATATTATATATTTATTTACTTAGGCAAGCAATAAAAATTAAAATCTATATCTCTTTTTATTACGTCACGTAATACATTATTATAAACTTCTAAACTATGCCTTTATCGTAGCCCATTGCGTAAAGATTTTAGTAACTTTAGCCAACTTGGTCAACGTTCCAGCGCGGGTTGTATGTTTAACAAGGTATTAATAAAACTTGCCCCCTTGCAGAGAATGCCTACCCTGGGGAGGGCAGCTTCGGCGTCAGACATGATGCAGACAGCCTTTAAGGCACGGGAAATCTGAAACCTAAGTGAGATTTCTTTAAAAAATAGCAGTGAAGCAGAGATGAAAAAGAGAGGTTTAGCCGAGAAGAGGTGCGGGGGTGCATGAAAAATGAGGCTGCCGAATCAGGCTGTGCAAGAGCCAACCGTTGTTGGTTGATAGCTTTTAATTGCATATCTTACATACTCGTGTCTAAAACAGACTCATTTTTATAGGACGATCAGTAAAACTTTGCCCCTGTAACAAGTACTTTGAGTACACCATGTATTGGACATTAATCAGGCCAACTCTAAAGTATTCATAGAGGAATTGCCGATATGAACTTCTCTACAGATACCGCCTGCCAGCTACATTCATAAACTAACACTGCGTACTAACATGTCATCATTTAATATGCAATTAACAGTTTTGAACGAACAGCTGTCAATTATGTCTTGCTCAGCCTGATTCTGTCGCCTCATTTTCAACCCCCGCATCCGTCCTTTGCCTAGCCTCTTTCGCAAGAGCTGATTATCCAACAGCTTGATTCTTGTCATTCTTAGGCACTTGGTTAAACCAGAAACATCATGACTACCACGCAGCGCGCCTTCGAGGCAGCGATGCTTGACTTTAAAGACAAGCTGAAGGGCCATAGTTTCTACGATCAAATTATTCAAACGACTAGCATCGAGCAAGTGTACCAGGACATCGAGAAGCTTCAAGACAAGCAGGCTAAGTCCGGTCGCCTTCGCCACTTATCTAAGATTGAACCGTTTCTAGCTCGGCTTCGCGAATACAGTAGTGTCGTAGAGACCTTTGTACAAGCCAAGCCTGACATCCTAGCGCTAATATGGGGCCCTATCAAGCTTCTGTTACTGTGGGCCGACGTCTTGAAACAATCATTCGATGCTCTCGTGAACGCATTGGAGGAGATTGGCAATGCTCTGCCTGACTTTTGCGAGCTGGCCGAGATGTTCGCCTGCAACAATCGCCTACAAGCATTGTTGGTGCTGTATTTCCGCGACATTCTTCACTTTTACTTGATCTCTACCAAATTCTTTAGTATGCGCCGTAAGTTTCCGAGAGTCTCAATCTTGCAACCCAGGTTAACAATAAACAAGGTCTCAAAGTTATGTTTGAGATGCTCTGGCCACGCCACAAAGACAGGATACAGGTCGTCGTAAAACACATGGCAAGCCATCGCGACCTCTTCAGCAAGGAAATTCGCATGGAGGAGATACGCAGAGCAGACGAAATGCGAAATCGGGAGTTGCAACATTTCGTACAGACAGAGGAGAACAATATCGCTCAGGAATATGCCAGTCATCGGGCCCATATCTCACCCAGGAGCTACGATGCCGACCTCTATCGTTTCAGCGAAGCTGTTTGTAACGGAACCGGGAAATGGCTCTTCCGGGACCAATCATTCCAGAATTGGCTCGCTGGTAAAGAGAAAGCGAAGCCTATTCTATGGCTTCGGGGTATCCCAGGAGCCGGTTAGTCTATGCTTCTGATACAAGCCAAAGTACCTTTACTAACTAGCTACCCATGCAGGCAAGACGTTACTCGCAAGTAGCGTGATCAAGCACACTCAGTTGTTGAAGGGCACCCATACCGTGTTTGCGTTCCTCACGTACCTCGACAGTCACATTTCTGCACTCTCCGTCCTTCATTCGTTGATATTCCAGCTAGCCTCTACATCTCTCTCCCTCAAGACAATACTCTCCCAATCGGACCTCCAACATCTGGGAACCGATTTCAGTATCGCTGCAACCCTGTTTCAGACGCTCATAGAAAGTGCAGGCATCGTACGAGTCATAATTGACGGATTAGATGAGATCCAGCCTGCACAACGCTCAAGGCTCATTAAGGAACTCGTGAGACTAAGCAGCAAGTGTCAAGAGTGTCGCTTCATGTTGACTAGCCGTGCTGAAAGTGACATCTCGCGCGATTTGGATGGCAAGACCGTAGATGTACAGGTCGACAGGAATAACGCTGGCAGTATCCAGACTTTCATCAACCAAACCATGCGTGAATGGTTCAAGGAGAGGGGCTTCATTCCAGACGTCCAACACCAGCTCCGAGGATGGGCGGCACCACTAGCATTCCGAGCCAAAGGTTTGTTCTTGATATCCTGTCGAATTTACAAACACGAAGACTTGCAAGCAGCATGTCTGACATTATGATAGGAATGTTCCTCTATGCTAAGGTTATCCTCAGGATAATATACTACATCAACGATATTGAGGATATAGAAAACCAACTCGAACATCTCCCAACATCTTTAGAGGATGCGTATGCGCCTTTTTCCACATTTGCGTTGCCTTGCTAATACTTTCATAGTTATGGTAGGATTCTTCAGCAGATTCATGCATACCCAGATCCACAAAGAAGAACACTTGCACGCTCGATACTTGGCTGGGTGGGTTGTGCGCCATCACCAATGACACTCAAAGAAATTGAGCAGACATTGCTTGTTGACCCCAAATTTCCATCCAAGCTACCAAAGGTTCAGGCGACCCTTAATGTTGTGCAGATCTGCGGCCCGATTGTCGATGTAGTAGATGGTTATGTTCAATTCGTCCATTTTACAGTTCGAGAGTACGTTGAATGAAAGCACTCTCCATTAGTAACTAATACCAGTCAGATACATCTTCAGCAACAAGATCCAGAACTCCATATCACTCCCTGAGACGGCGCTTGACTTGGGTATTCGCTGCCTGGTATACTTGTGCCAGGATCACCATGACCCTGATCTTACAGAGGATGAAATTGATGCCAACATTTTGTGGGGGGCATATCGCTTGCATCACTTCTCATCGAGCTTCTGGCTGGACTTGATTAACGAGTATTTAGCTTTGTCTAGCTCAGAAACCATGCCTGATACTCTCGCCGATCAGCTAACAATATTGCTCGAGACACGATCATCAGATGCTTACATTCAGGGTGATGAATTCAAAGGTTCACTACATCCAGCCATTCTTGGTCTGGAGTCCGAGGAACCTGATCTGGTACAGATGGTGAGGGGCTGTGTTGACTTTCAGACATCATCGACCAAGTCCGACTTTCGGATCAATAATCGTGAGTTCGTTGACTTTGAGATCCAGTGATAGAACTAATCTCATCAACAGCGGAACAGTGGTTGCATACCAGCCAACTCTCCGTTCCCCAAATCTCAATTGCTCTCCATGAGCGGCTGGATAGCCTCGAGGATGAGAAATTTGCCATTGCGAAATCACTTGATTACCATTATGGGCCCCGACACTTCAGATGCGGGGTTTTAGGCTGTTATTACCGTCGTTATGGCTTTGAGACAAAGGCGGGTCGCCGAACTCACGAAAAGAATCATCAAAAGCCATGGAACTGCAACTTCCCAGGTTGTCGTTTCGCGACCCAAGGCTTCGTGTCACGGAAGATGAGAGATGAGCATTTGAAAAATGGCCACTCCCATGCTGCAGATCTTGGAACTTCAAGCACTATCCTCCCTCAAAAGATTGAAGACGAAGAACTCCAGCCTATTATCTTTGATTTGATTGAAGCGAACAGGGTCGAGATTATAACGCCATTGATACCTCGTTTACGCAATTTAGAGGGTTCAGTGCAAATAGAAATCGCAATCCACGCTGCCAAAATGAGTTCTCACGCAATCCTACAACTGTTCAACGACTCTGGGTTACTCACTGGAGCATTCTTCACGAAAAATGGCCTCGATTGGAAGAGGTTCGGTGCTCTCGCGCAGCAAACAGTGCGAAGTGAGAGTCTCATCTTGTCCAAAATTCTGCTACGTTGGGTTGCGACGCTGGACTTGCATGAAAAGGGGGCTACGGTGGATTTTCAACTAGCAGTGAAGAATGTATTCGCAGTAATAATTGCATTAGAGTCTGAGGAGCTTTATAGCCTATGGAAGGCAACACTCGCTTCAGGCTTCGGTATTGCAGGGACCACCGAAAAGGTTGCACGGGCATTCACGTTTCAGGGCAATATAGGCACCACTAACAACATACCAAGCCGCGAACGGATGCTGCTGCGAGTTTGGCAGGAATACAAGGTCTTGGATACAATAAGTTCGCAAGACCGGTCGAGGGTTTTTCGAAGTATTGCCGAGAGTACCTGTTCCGTCAATCTGGCGCGTTATGCAATTGAACATGGCTGTAAAGTTGACGGGAAGGCCCTGTCTAGTGCTCCAACAGCTTTGCAAGTTGCAGCAAGAAAGACCACGCAACAAGCAGCAGATCTCATGAAGTTTCTACTTCTCCAAGGAGCAGACCCTTACATGCGAACCTCCAAAAATATGATTAGGGACGAGAAGGGGGCACGAGGAATCTCAAAGTGGCTCGGGATGACTTGGGAAGAGTTAGTTGAGAAGACTACAGAAGAACGTCAGAGAAACGGGAAAACCGAAAACGAGGCTTCTTAATGATTGAGAGTTGACTTGGATATATAATTGAAATATATTCCGTCATATGAAGAGCTCGGAGTTCTTATTTGGAACTATGCTTACGTCTTACTTCTCTGGGCGAGCCATCGCTCTAGTTTCTAAAATGAATTAGTCCACGGTCTCTTTTCTTTGGTACGAGCCTACATACCCTTGAAGCCCCATCGTCAACATCATTTCCAGCAGTGTCAGTATCGATACACCATGTATCATGAATAAGCCGTGTCTTTTTAAGTTGAATGCTTTGAACATACTAGCCAGTGGAGTTAGAGTATGCTTACTAGCAAATGAGCTGAGTAATATAGATTAAAGGATACCACTCACCTCCTCGATCGAGTCTGGAGTAACATACTTGGTGGCAGTGACTTGCCGCTGCTGCCCCATTCGATGAACACGTGCAATAGCTTGCTCTTCAGCCATGGGGTTCCAATGAGGCTCCAGAAGATGCACATGATTAGCCGAGGTTAGATCAATACTAGACATTGGTTAAACTGTCAGTCTTCGCTCACTCTGGGCGTCCGGACACCTACCCTTCTCCACCACTACCGAGGGTGGCCAGCATTACAGTACAGTAAGGGTCGGTTGTGAACCTAGTCAGCGCCTTCTCTCTTTGCATGATGGAGTGTTTGCCATCGATTCTCTCGCATAAGAAACCAGCTTGTAAAAGTGCTGCTTGAACAAGATCGAGCATCTTCGTCCAGTAACTAAAAACCACGCTGAACGCAATTAGCACTGTTTGTGTGTTTTGGCTCGGGGTTGTTACCTTTTTATCGGTAGAATAGAACACTCTGCCGAGTTGTTTGTTTGCTCTAATCGAATGTTATATATCAATCTCTGCACCTTAGCAGACGGTGATGTTTCGCAGTTTGAATCAATACTATAACTCGTTCCAGGCTGTTGTTTAGCACTAAGGTGCATCGTCTGCAACCTCCACACTTCCATGTCCGAATCAGGTAAGAGGTCCTCTCCGTGATCGCAAATCCGGCGAAGAGTCTGGATCAGAGACAAAACATTTTTCTTTTGACCCGTCTCTGAAGTATTAGCAGGAAAGCTGGTATGAGAATCGGCGGCGTTTGTAGCGGCTTCAGATTCGAAGTAATCGTAAAGAGCGCGATCATATGGATCTAGGTCGACCTTTTCTTCTCGGATTGTCGGAGGAGGGAGTGCTTGTGAAATGCTGGATTTAGTCCGGCGGAGACATGTAGCTTCAACTAAGATCCGAAGCTTTCGAAGGCCCTCTTGTCCATTATCTCGGATCGGATTGGAAATCCAATGATCGAAAATGGCCTTTGCGTCGAGAGGCTCCATCTTGATAAAGGCAAGTAACGCTCCGTAGTTATCAATGGAATTCACAATAGGAGTTCCCGTGAGACACCAGCGTCTCGGTGATTGGAGCTCACATACGGCCTGAAAGATTTGGGTCGACCTGTTACCGATACGATGCGCTACATTCATTAACCATATGCGATGTGATAATATACCAATACTGACCTTCGTCTAAAACAACGCGGAACCATTGCTCCGTATACAATGGACCTTTGCTGGTCCACTCAGATCTTAATGTCTGATACGTTGTTAAGACAATGTCACTGTTCCGGAACCGCTCGGCAAGATTTTGTCTACCAGGGCCATGATAAATGACAACACGGATCTGACCCGGGACAATGTGGTTGCTTATCTGAGCCTGCCAGCCAGGAATCACTACTGACTATTAGTGAAAGAACTAGTGCACCGTAGGCGCTAAACTGACTGCTCTTAGGTATGACAACCAATGTTACGGAAGGCTCAGAACCATTCCTTTGAGCTTCGATGTCTCTCAGCAAGTCCAACGACCAGCAAATCAGGGACAGTACACATAGTGTTTTCCCAAGACCCATCTCCTATAAGTCAAACCTAGTTAGCTCTCTCTGACAAGCGAATCGAGGGTATGAGGGTCTCCTCACATCAGCAAGGATGCCTCCAGCACAAATAGGCACAACATCAGCCCTATGCCCTGTTATTCTGTTTCGGTATTCTCTGGTCGTTCTTAGACTTCCATCCACACGTTGCGTTGTGATCACATACCTGTATTTGCCATTGGATGTATCCCGTGCAACCCAGAGCGAAGGACACTGAGGACTCTCAACATTGGTGCATTCCTTCTCGCTCATCACTGTGAGAGCTTTGAGCTGATAGCTAGATTACATTAGTCCCTGATGACAGAACAAGGATGTCATCGCGCTTACTCTTTCAGGTGAGTCTGCAAGCGCGGGCTTGGTTCAGTCGTGGGTCGGATGGAAAGATCAGCCGCTGTGTCAAAAATACCTATGAGTTGACATTTTTTCTGCTCATCCAACGCAAGAGAAGCATTCGATGTACTGTCGTTGTATTCTATAGCAAGATCTTCCAACTGCGGCATACGAGATCCGGGGGTGACAAGGTAATGTGGATTAAAGTATTCCATCTCCAGCTCGAAGTATTCGATTTCCCGCGGTGACGGATGCTGAAGGAAAAGGTCGTTTTTAGATAAGATACTTCCAATCTCCGCTGCTTCCTCGATATGGCTCAATATTATGACGCGAAGGGATGCTGGTGCAGTTAACAGAGCGCTGAGCTGTACCGAAGGGCGGTGTAGCAATTCCGATGGAAACGAGTCCGTAACGATGCCCGCATAAGCACCTGTGTCTGCCGTACTCATTTTCACGATACCGCCAAACTGCTTGATTTTGACTGTAGCTTCTGACTCTTGCCGGTTCTTAAAGAATGACGATGTGGTCTTCAAGGTTATCTGCACCAAATCAGCGACTCCTTAATATAACTATCTTCAAACTAACCACTCCCAGGCACACATGGCGAACTTTCTCTGCCATAAAAGCATCGTCAACGATACCAAGCTTCGCCTCGCTTTTATCTTCTTCTATAGGTTCTAAGGACTTGGCGGAGAAATCGTCGTCGCGCGTGATCTGAGGAAACAATTCAGAGTCTGACAAGAGAAAGTCTTCGAAATTCTCATAAGTCACGTCAGGCTCCGGGGATTGCAGGCGTATCCTTTTGCAGGCTCGTTCCGCGTCTTGATCGTCCCAATCCATTTTGGAGACCACAAAGTCAACTGTGCGCGAATGCAACGTGATAAATTGAGAGCACTATCATTTGGATGCAGCCTGAATTTTGAGAACGCCTTGAAAAAAAGGCTGCCCTGTGTAACGCCTCGTTGGTGCACAGCCACAAGCGAATCCGCCTCGGCGTCAAGTGCCTTGAAACGATTGGCCGCCTACGAATATGCATAAAGCGCTTTGCATTTCACCCAATGAAAGGAGTGAAGTAAGCTGGAAGGCAACCAGATTGTGCTTATGCAGAATTGTGCAAAGTGGGTTGGGACTTGTGGTGTAGAAAATGCGGGGCAGATACCCTAGATTACTGCCAGCAGCTAATAAAACTCCATCACCAACTTCTTTCCACTCACGCTTTTGCAAATCATATCTACACCATCCTGGATCGGTGCATCGGAAGAAAGTTGTAGCCATAGATCTAGACCATAACCGGGTGTGAAGGTCAAGGCGAGCCCATAATCATACTGGACCACGCCAAGTCAAGGACTGAGGCAGAGTGAAAATTGCTGATAATAACCTAAGCAAACATGGATAATTTAGAAAGTCGACCTGGTGAGAACTATGCAACTAACTGTATGAAAGATTATACGACTCTTGTAATATGAATTGGATGTATGGCCTTGATTTGCCTAGTTGCCTCTCACTACCGTACTTAAGGGACGGTGCTTGTTGCTTAATTGTGCGACCTATGTCTTTTAACACTTTTAGACAAAACCGTAACACGCAGTTAAGTACCGTTAATGAAAAACCAGGTTAGGTTTATAGTTATAAAGTATAGTAAATAGGATTTAAAATATTATATATTTAAAATTATCTTTATTTACTTATTTAATATTTATAATTATATAAATATTTATATTAATACTTGTAAAATGTAGCATTTTCTTAATAATTTAGGGCTATTAGAAATTAATTAAACTTAGCATAATTAATAAAATAATTTACTATTAATTATAGCTTTAATAGTACACTTCTCTGGAGGGCATTACTAGCAAATTTCCACAAGGTTGCGCTGGGCTCTCCCTCTGTCTTGTATACCTCACAAGCCGTTGTGAGCGGGAACACAATAGAGAATCGTCCAAACAGCGCCAGACGATCCTGGAGCAGGAACTCTGCACCTTGAACAATCCTGACACACAGCTCCCTATAGGTTTCCTGAAGATGATCTTGTAGTTCGCAGTCTAAGGGAACTGGCCATGGGCAAGACACATTGGGGAACCTGGTCCGAAGCTTTTGAACCTCAATCAAGCAAACTACCTTGAACGCCCAAAGATGCATAATGAGGTTGGCGACAGATACGCTCGGAAACCAAATATTATAGCCTGCCCAGACCGACGAGCCTTCTGAGGGAACCTTCCAGCAAAACACGCCACTAGATGGCTCTGCATTTAACGGGTCACCCCAGTCTTGTAATTGATCATATGTTCTTTTGAGTAAGTAGATGGCCTCTTTAGCAATTGACTCTGCTACACAGGTAGGACTATCCTCAAGGGTATCGATCAATACAAGAACTGTGGGTATGATGGAAGCCTTACTAAATAGAAGGTGCATTTTCGATTCTTTCTGGAACTCGAAAGGCTTTCTTTTCCAGACCTCATCAGAAAGAAAGGAAGCTTTGCGAGACGAAAAAGCTTTAAGAATCTAACCAATAGTCAAAACTCCTAACAAATATCAAACAAAGAGTGATGAACTTACGGCTAGGGGTCTAAAACCGGCGAAAAGCTTATGGCGGATTCCGAGACTAAATGTTCCAGCAGGCCAGAGCCTCATCCACTCCGCAACGCCATCTATATGGCGCCACCAACCATTACTTGAACTTGCTAGTATCATCTAGGGAAAACAAATCATCAGATAAACCCTCCTTGACAAGGTCATGACAATACTCACCTCCGTTAATGTGAGACACATGATAGCCACAGCGACTTCATCTTTCGAGGATAAGTCTGTAGACGGCCCTTCTAATTCTCCTTTTAACAATCGCATGGCTAGACCACACTTTTGTAGCAAATCAGTACGTGTGGAATACGACCTCTGCCGCAAATCAGATATGGATGCTACCAGGCATCGTATTGCTGACGAAAGGGCGTGTCCTTGCCCACGAGTAGTTATCGTGGGAAGGACTTCAATCCAATTGCCACAAATGCGAGATTCAGTAGGTTTATTTTGATGGATGACATACAATTCACCTTCTGGCATGAAATTTCGCATGATGAGCAGAACCTGGCCCTGCAAGGGGTTCTCTGGTATGCCCGGGATCATAAGAGGTTGTCTCGGTTGTAACAATTGCTTGTCACCTATAGCATTGGAGGGACCCACTCTCATCTCAGACGTCTTAGCACGAGGTTTTGATTTCTTAGATGTGGGTTTGGGAACAAATAACAAGTCTGTAGGGTAAGAACACTCGCGCCGAGAATGAGTGCACTGCAAACAAGCAGGCTTTGCCCCATTGCACTAAGAGTGAGGTCAGCTGACGATGACAAGAAGTATGTGTATGGTGAAGGATATTACCCCTATTTTGCGCGATCTACACGTTTGACAGACTGTTCGGTTGCGTACTTTCATCTTTGCAGAAGGGGCTGGATAGATGCTTCACGGGGCCATAATGCGATGCTTGGATAACATGTAGAGAACAAGATTGGGTTGCTTACGAGAAGACGTTGGTTTAGTAGCTTGGGCTTGGCGGGATTACCCTCTAGTAGTAGCTAGTCTATTAAGCCTGAAGCCCTTGGTGCAGGACGGCCAATTATCGTAGTTGCTTAGTTGTAACGTTACGTTCTACATGCGCCCACCTTTAAATGGTCTCGATTATATGACTTAGCTGTGTCTTAGTAGACGTGCTGAGCCTTGGCGCATTTTGTTACTGCTTTGCGTTACTCTCTTGCCGGAGTTGCTACAGCATTATGTATGCCAATGCTCGATCATATCGGTGTCTGATGGATGTCCACACTATCCGCTAGTCTGCTACTCGTTTCAACTGCGCTGGTATACTGGACCATTATATCAGGGAAGAGCTGGCGTGATACGGAGCCAGCGCATACTGAAATGTAGCAAGAACATGTAGTTGGCAAACTCGAAATACAGGCGAAGAAGACCTTATCGTGCCCTTGTTGGGCCAAAAGTCTTGAGTAAAGGCTAGACCAAAAGCGTTAACCCATGTCTGTTATCTCACATACATTAAGATAATTCTGGAAAAACAGGGGCTTGGATGACAAAGTACATCGTAGTACCCATTGTCAGGGACCTGTCCCACATTTGCACCATTCTTGCTCAACAATTCGTGACTATCGCCGAACATATTATCATGCTCCTTAACGATCATCTTAACTACCTCCAAGGTTTCGGAATGCTCCAGCGGCATATAAAACCAGAAACAATAAGCATGTCGGTATCGTACCTCCGGTTGTTCTGGGATACGTGCCGCAATAGCACGAAAGGCTATGTTCAAGGCAAGAACATCAAAGAAACGGTATGCAATGCTTGCCATCTCACCGCGGTAGCAGTTGCGAGGCAGTTGGTCCAGAAGTATAATCAAGCTCATACAATCCAGGGCTGACGAAGGATTAGCGGCGCGAAGGAGATCATCAATCTGTGTCGCTTTGACATTGTCGCTCAAAAACTCCAGCATAGGCCCGAACTTTAGTCTGGTATGGAGCATCAGTAGCAAACATGGCTGGGGAGATGGGCAAATGATTATAAACCTGCCTGCATTCTTGATCAAAATCATCACTTTGTGAGAACCAAACAAAGGCTTCTTGTGTATCTGGAACCACAAAGTGACCGCTATTGACTAAGTGACGGAACCAGAACTCTCGCACATTGGCAAGTGTGCTAGGGTTGAGTAGTCGGGACAACTCGGCTGATGTTTCGGGTGGGGTGGTCATGAGGACTGCTGTGATGGATGCAGGCCGGGTAAGAAGAAATGGCATACACTTTTCCAATGGCCACGGTTATTCAGATGAGTCATGATGCAATTTGGAGGATGGAGGCGAGTTAATATAGCGCCATATTGATAATCGGGGACTTGAATAGATTCCGCCTGCGCTTTGTGGATGGAGTCGTATAAGCTACCTCCGCTGCGCTCAACCTAGGGTATCCGCCCTGCATTACTTGCTCTCGACGGTTCTCTCTATGTAAAGCCGTATGTCCGTAGTTCTGCATGGAAATCAGATGCCCGCAGTACAAAGTCGGCGTCATTTCAAGTTGCCGCCTATGAATCTTGCTTGTTTTGATAGGACAGAAGATCATGAGAATTCAGTCCGTGAAACGGTATTAATAATGATTACCAATACCAAACCTCCTTTTGTCCGGCACCGCGTCTCGCGGGCATCATCGGTCCTGTGTCATGGATATTCCGGGGCATGGAGCGGGGATATGACAAATTGTCCGAATGAACCATTGTGGCCAACCCCTCCCCTTCTGATCTTCGTTTATAACAGTACCCAGTAACAGTTTCTTAGACTACCCTCATAGATTTACAGCTAGACCCACACAACTATAGGAGATCAAATTCTTGCCCGCGGTTCCCAGACCTATCATGGATTATTACGACTTAGGGGCTTACCAGCGAACAATTTCTACCACGTCTGAGGATGCGAGGATCTGGTTTAATCGCGGGCTTCTATGGTCTTATTCCTTCAATCATGGAGAAGCGTTAAGATGCTTTGAAAAAGCAGTCGAATATGATGCACAATGTGCCATGGCTTATTGGGGAATGGCCTATGCAATTGGACCAAACTACAATAAGTCTTGGGCACGCTACGATCAAGAGGATTTGAGGGAGACGGCCAAAAAAGCCCAGGCAGCACTGTCATGTGCTCCAGCGGCTCAAAACACTCAACCCGTTGAGAAAGCCCTGATCGAAGCCCTATCGCACCGATTTCCCCCTAAAGAAGCAATACCAAAGGACTTTGGCAAGCTCAACAATTCTTATGTCAGAGCAATGCGTGACGTGTTTGACAACTTTGGCGGCGATATAGATGTGGCGGCTCTGTTTATGGACGCAATCATGTGCGTACGTCCTCGTCAGCTATGGGACCTAGACACTGGTAAACCTACGGGGCCCAAAACTCTGGAAGCCATGCATATACTCGAGACAGGCTTAGCTAGCCAGAATGGCCTTGATCATCCCGCCTTGTGCCATCTCTATATTCACATGATGGAAATGGCGCCGAATCCTGAGAAAGCCATTATTGCTGCGGATCAACTACGTCAACTGGTACCTGATGGCTCTCATATGCAGCATATGGCAACGCACATTGATATTGCCTGTGGTGACTATCGCAGAGGCGTGGATTCCAATCAAAAGGCTATGATTTCTGATGATAAGTTCTTTGCTAAGGACTCAGCCTCTACATTATACACAGCATACAGAACTCATAACATTCATGTTCTCGTGTATGCTGCCATGATGGCTGGACGATCTCGGGATGCAATTCAAGCTTCGAAACGGATAGCAGCTATCATTACCCCGGACTTGTTGTCTATTAGATCCCCCCAATGGTCGATTGGGTCGAGTTTCAGGCTGCCATGCCCGCCCACGTTCTTATCCGGTTCGGTCGCTCGGAAGAAACCCTCCAGCTTGAGGTGCGAGAAGACAAAGAGCTTTTCTGTATTACAAATGCCATGACACATTATGCTAAGGGTGTCGCCCTCTCAGCCCTTGGTAGGCTTCAGGAGGCCGAGGAAACCAAGGCCGAATTTGAAGCTGCTCGCCGCGCGATTCCTCACCATCGCCAATATGGAATAGCGTGCAATGCTGAGCCAGTTCTCGACGTTGCTTCGCGTATGTTGGAAGGCCACCTCGCGTATCGCAAGGGAAATTTCGACCAGGCATTTGCTCACCTTAGGGAGGGGGTCAGGTTAGAGGATATGCTCCCTTATGCAGATCCGCCTGTCTGGCTCCAGCCCGTGCGTCACGCACTGGGCGCTTTGCTACTTGAGCAGGGTCGTGTTGATGAGGCCGAGGAAGTATACAAGCAAGATCTGGGATTCAGTAAGGAGCTTCCGCGTCGAAAAGCCCGTCTCAATAATGTTTGGGCATTGCATGTGCTCTATGAATGCTTGGTGCGGAGTGGCCAGAGCGGGGAAGCTGACAGGATTCGTCTCCAGCGGGATATTGCCGTCGCTTCTGCCGACATCCCGCTTGGGGCTTCGTGCTTTTGCAGGCTTTCGACCGCAAACAGCAGTGAATGGTGCTGTTCTTAGTATGAATGTAAATTCCAGACCTTGCCACAGAGCAGCTGAAGTAGTGCAAAAGAGAGACGTGTAGGCACGATGGGAGCCATAGATCGACGACTTTAAGACTTTACAAGCAGGTTTAGGCATTAATTCTTCCAACACTGGTGGTTGTTAAGTCATCGTCAGTCATCTTTCCGTCTTCTCTATATTCTCTATACTAAATAAGGCAAAGGTTACATAGGTAACAGAATAACAGCCTTAATATATTTATAGCACAATGTTATAAACAGGCACTGTTTAGATAAGCAATAAGTGGTAGTCAATCTGGAAAACCTAACTAAGAAACAGTAAGAAATAATCAATCTGAAATCATCCCACTTTCCCAAACCGGAGGATTAAGACATGAGGGCCATTGGCTACTGCGACCACCGATGTGCCTGTATCAAAGTTAGGCTTCACCACGAAGGTATTTTTGTTTACCATTGACCGAGGAATCCACAAGACTCTCTTGGAACCTCTCATGAGCCAAGCCTCGTTATCGGTATAGACAATCCTCAAGAATTCTTGATTCCAAATAGGTGCAGAGCGTTTTGGCCTGTAAGTCCCTTTCTCTTGTTCCAGTTCTTCCCGCACCTGTTCGATCTTTGCGAGATCCAAATCTATGACACCATGGCCAACGTCAATTCGAGAGTTGGACCTCGAATCGAACTTGACATATTGGATTGGCGGAAGAACATATTTCGCAACCCAAACACCCTGGCTGACGTCCAAGATACCCAAATGGCTTTCTTTGAAGGTGACTCCCGATAGAACCGCTAGAAGACAATCAGAACTCCCTGACAGGTCTTCTACTCTATATAAGTTATTATCTTCGAATGTCTTTTCTTTCTCCCCACGTTTTGAATCCCAAATCGCTATGTTCACTCCCGGAGGTACATAGTAGTCCTTATTTCGGCGGGAAGAAAGGGCGAACCGGCCGTTGAGAAATGTTGAAATCATAGTAGGTTCAAACCCTGACTCAATTTTAAATAGACGCAAGCTCGTGCTAGTGGTCGGGTCCCAAATCTGTATCTTCCGTTCTGTCTGATGGAATGACACAAGCTGACCCGATGGCTCAAATTCTAAAACAACCTTTGATGAATCATCATAATCCGTAATCGGTCGCAGCTTGTGAATACACTCGCCTGTTTGAGTATCCCATATGTTTATAAGCCCATTTTTATCCACGAAAGCGCACTTGTGGTCTGGCCCGAACACTACTGGAAAGGTGGAATGGGTCGTAGCGACGGAGGATCGACAAAGTGTGATTCCCGTTGCCGTACTTGTAACTGCTATGTCTCCATTGCTTCTTTGTATGACAACCTCTTCGCTGGGGCCTGAAAAAATTCTAATAATGAGGTTTGGTGTTTGTGGGTTGACAGAGTCGGGATCGTTTGAATTTGAATCAATGCGCCACATTTTGAGCGATCCTGATTGCAATGAGGCGAGGCTAGTAACGCTTCCGTAGCGCACACCATCGGTAGGTCCTGAAGGTATTTGTAAGATTTCTTCGTTCTTTTCTGGGCTCCACAGTGTGATTCCTTCGCTTGTGGCCACAGCGAATGATTGACCATCGGGTGCCCAGGTTATATCTTGAACATCAGAGAGAACCTGTTCGCTAATTATACAAGCTGATTCAGTGGGATTCTGTGAGTCCCATGTCCAAACCCTGTTTCCGTAATCTGTCATGACCAGACGCTTGCAGTCAGGATGCAGAGATGCCTCGTGGTGACTCACGTCGGGACCCAAGGATGCCCTTGATATCACGTCGCCTGTCTCAAGACTCTGAACGACGATCTGACATGGCCCAAACGAATATCGTTCTACTGGCTTTTCGGAAATGATTGAAATCAAGCACACGTCTCCCGAAGTGCTTGTTCCAAAATCAACCCATTCAAGTTCACCTTCACCTTGACATGGATCTAAGGAGTATTTGCAAGTTGCAACCCAAGGATCCCAGACATGCACCATCTTACTAGGCTCAATTAAAGCTAGAAGCTTTTCATCCTGCGAGAGGACCGCAAACTTGGCGAGGGTAAAGTTGCTCTGAAATGATTGTATGTAGTCGCAGGTGTTCAAATCCCAAATCATGATAGTATCTCTGCTCTTCAAAGCGTCAGGGTGGATGGGAGAGTGAATTGTGACTAAATGTTGCCCGTCTGGGCTGAAAGCAATAGGCCGCATGTCGTTCGCATCCGCCTCTAGCCTACTCACAATTTCGCCCGTCAAAGCGTCTACTAAGAGGATAGTACTGCCGCCCTGTTGCGTGATTGCGAGTCTCCCACCATCAGGTGAAAAGCAGAGGGTCGGACCGTAAGTTGACCACATCGAAATGCCTGGGACAGTAAAGAGGCAGGAATCCCAGGTTTGGAAGGACGATGGCAACACTTCTATATCAGTAGACATCTCGCCCTTGAAGTTTTGCCTGACTTGACTCCGTTCGGGACTAAATACCAAAGCTGAGCTGTAAAGCTGGAGCGGCACATGATCTAGGATTGCTCTGTGTGTGAGGGCAAAACGCAGAGCATCATCCACAAGTTCGTGTAATTCCTTTGTTGCTGTTTCCAGCTTCATTGCCGAATTAGCCTAGAAACCTTTTTTCGGTAGAGTCATTAGCACATACCAAGTCAGACCCCAGGGTTCGAATTGATTTGATAGCTCTTGAAACACGGTCTAGCAAGCTCATCGCTTCCAACCAATACAAATACTTGGCCTTCAAAAAAGTTTCCACTAGGGTACAAGTAGAAGAGCGACGAATTGACTGTCGGGTCGATTTCCGTAGGTGGTCGACCCAATACATGCAACTGTACCGCATCGATTTCATAGGGTCTGATGCTGGCTTCGATATCTCATGAACATAAATAGAATCGTCATGTACATGGTAGAGATTGCGGTGGAGCTCTTCCATCACTTTCATACTGCTAATGAACAGCGAGTAGTGTTGCTCTGCAATACCTGAGGGGAAGATGTCAGATTGTGTCTGTAGGAAGTCACGCGCGGACTGGTGAACCGCAAAGACGGTACTGTTTCGAATGGCCAAGAACGAACCACAGTCCTTGACAATACTAGCCAAAATTTCGAGGTCTGGCTCCGGCCCCTTGATTTTAGTGACTGTCGCGATCTTATCATCAGAGACGGCAAGCTCTCCTAGGCTCAGAGGCTCAAACGCAATGGTAACAATAGCAAGGATGGCTTTGCATATATCCCTATCCATCGACTCAAGTACTCCATCCATCATTCTCTTGTAAAGCTTATCAAGACCTTCAGGGAAGGATTTCAAGATCTGCAAGGTGTGATGAGGCCGAACGTTAGGTTTGCCCAGCTGCTCACAGACCAACGAAACCCACAGGAACGTATCATTAGCGTTGGATCGCAGATGATTCAGAACCTGATTGCGAATCGATTCCTCATATCTCTTTCTCTTTGCCAAATCTTCAACCTTGCGTTCAATGAATTTCTCGACAGCATCATGGACCGCGGCGTGGTTGAGCTCTAGAGAGAGACTTTCTGGTCGCACATTGTTTGCCACACCGTTGAATTGTTCCTCAATCTCTGGCCAATTGCGGCTGGATACGATCCATTTGGACTTGTAGGAAGACGAGAGGCGGCATATAAGTGTAATAAGCCTGCTTCGATTTTCGGTGCATTCGTCTAGAGCATCGATGACGAAAACATAGTTCTGAGTGGTCTCGTCTTGTAATATTGCGGCAATAATGTTCGATAGAGCTTGAAAATCGTTATGATCGCTAAAGACATCTTTCCCGCCTGCGTCGTATTCACTACGTACGTAGGAGATCAGGTTCGGTTGTGTTTTTGCCAGAAACCAAATAAGGCCTCTAAGGACAGCGGCTGCAGTGCGTAACCGAGGCTCTGCAGCTTGACAGAAAAAGTAGTATATACTATTGGGGGCAATATCCTCAAGTTCTCTGATGATGCCGCACAGAAGCATAGTCTTACCCTTCCCTGGGTCGCCTTTGATCCAAAGCAAACGATCGTCATTATCCTTAAGCCATCTCTGGTAACTTTCGTTCTCGGTGACCCATTGGTAAGACTCTGGTAGAAGGCCACCTTTCGCTTCGAGAATATTTGCCTTGTCGTTTTTAGGGTTTGTAATGTGTAGGGCCTTCAAGCATTCCTCATCTTTGTCATTGAGTCGATCTTGTCGCTGCCTAGCATGATGTTGCTTGTTTTCCAAAAGCAGCTCGTGTAAATCGCTTTCGAAAGCTTGCGCAGACTTCAGCATGCCTTTCAAGCTTGAAATAATTGCCTGAGTATTATACTGGCTGGAATCGCGTTTGATTGCAACCTCCTCTTGCTTAATCTCTTTGATCTGTGCTTCCCAGTCATCCAACTTGGGCAAATCCCGCATAAAGACGCCAAATTTGCTGCGATGGTATAGGATAACACTCTTCATCTCATACAGAAGGAGCTTTCCGTAGAGACTGATGACATGAGTCTCGAGTTGAGCACGAAGTGGTTGGCTTAATTGGCCAGAGCGGTTTTCATCCAAGAGTAAACTTGACAATGCCCAGTACCACTCCATGCGCATCAATACGTACGTCATACCATCTCTGTTTTTCTGGGGTTCAGTGAGAGGACTGGAAAGGATTTCGAGCGCACAGCAGATGCCAGCCCAAGGAACAGCGGCCTCGGGAGCAGCCTTGATGCCCGTGTCAATTGCTTGCCTGATAGGCTTGATCATTTCCAACCACTGATTGACTTTCTGCTTCCTGTCTGCATCATTTGCCGTTTTTTCAAGTCCGAATTGAACTAAACGTTCCATTTGCTTCCATCTTTTGTCAGCATCTGATGCAATAACGTTCGTTACAGCAGTGCCGTTGTCAGGCGGTGGAATCTCCGTTGGAAGTTGACTTGATAGGATCTTTTCATACGCCTCCACTATACTTTTGTTCGTCTCCGAGCTTTTTAGTTCATCATAGGCTTGGTCCCAAAGTCTCCGAGGGAAATCCTCCGAAGCGTGAGTGGTTGGTTCATTATCCTCAGTTGGCTGAGTGTCTCTAGATGACTGATGGTTGGAGGCTGGAGGGGCTGGCGAAGTTGCTCTGCTCCCTTGTACCTTCGCCTTAATCTTCCCAAAGGTCTTTTTAAGACCCATCGTCAAGCTTTAGGCTCTCAAAACGAGTATTTCGATCGATGGGAAGTGGAAGAAGCCAGAAAAACCCCGCAGTGCAGGTGGTTATGTGCAGCCTGGTTTGGGCATTGTGCAGAGCCAACACATACATGCATAACCTCCACTATTCTGCATATCTGACGCCACTGTTTCAGTTGCCTATGCTAGAGCGGAAACGTGGACGTTATGAATGTCATCCAAATAGTCCAGGCGAAGGGATAATTACACCAAGATATTTTCGAATAAATCGCTGTTCCTGAGAGGTAAATCATCTTCAACGTTATCCGAATTCCAATGTCGCATCTTTTGAAACTCGGAACTCTGCATCCTATGAGCCGAGCCTTTTGACCAAGTAAAAGCAAATCTATACGTATCTGTTCAGCCTTGCCACGGTCCTCTCTTCTTACCTTAAATTCATACAGACTTCAAACAATCGAGTGTCGAAACAGCCCTTCTTGGAAACAGAGTTCATGCAAGGTCGGAGTCAACGAGTGGGGGGATTCGAAAGATTGTTCTTCGAGGTCTTGATATGAACACATCAGGAGTTGCCAGTCTTCGGTTAGACTTTTTATCCGTACAGGTTCTTCATTGCAGGGCCTCACTTGAATTCTCAAGCGCGATATAGAGAATCTGTTTATCTAGTATATAATCTAAGCCTCAATTACTAGCTTTTTCCCACTCACGCCTTTGCCAATCATATCTACGGCATCCTGAATTACCTCAAGTCCTTTCCCAACAATCTCTGGATGGGGCAAACATTTCATTGTCCCATCTTCGAGAGCTCCGGGAAGCCAATCAACCCATAGCCTTATCCCAGTCTCGGTGGATGCCAGAAGAACATGGTCATTGATCAAGACTTGCACGCCGTCTGGTATAGCTCCAGGGATAGGCATCCCAGGAGGGAGTATAGTTCCCAGACATTTCTTTCCCTGGAGGCTGTCTGCAATCGTGGCGCAAGCCGCGATAGCAGTGCCCGAGTATACGGCACAGTAAACTCCTGCCAGATCGCCAATGCCGCTCAAAGTCTTTATGATATCTTCCGCAATGTCCTCTTTCTTGTAGTCAAAGACATAGTCCACGTTCATCTCTCTCAACAACCCATGGTTATGCTCGCTCGCGGTAGCCGCAACGATATATCCAGCAGCTTTCACAGTCTGGATCGCATTCGAGCCAACACTTGAGCTACCTCCCCAAACTACCACGACTTTTCCTTTCGAGTTGATCTCGGTTCCAGCCACGGGTAGATCGAGACCCATCAAAGATGGAATGAACAGCATAGCAGATGATGTTGTAAACCCCAGAGGAAGAACTGCTGCTTCCTCGAAAGGTATGCGATCTGGGATCTTGGCCACCATGGGCTCAATCATGATGGAGTAGTCTTGGAAGGCCCCATACTTGTTGTCGCCCTTCTGCCACGCCATTGCATGACCTAATACACGGTCTCCGTGTTTGAATCTCGTCTGATCGGGTCCAACAGAGACGACTTCCCCAGACACATCGTTACCGTTGACGTAAGGGTAGAACTCAGGTTTGATGACGATACCGAGCTTCTGAACAGCGTAGTCGGCCGGGTTGACAGCAACGGCTCGTACACGAATGAGTATCTCAGTTCCAGTTGGAACAGGAATTGGTGACGAGACAATGATCATAGGATGAGCCTTTGGGTGAGGCAGTACCGCAGATCGATTCAGTGTTTCTGCAGTTGAAGACATGACGTGGAAGAAGTTTGTGATATTGTGGAGTCAAATCGGAAGATGCAGTTGATATTGTGTATGAATAGAATATTTGAAAGATAAATAGAGATCTTGGCACTTTAATACACATTGATATCGGCATCGGTTGTTACTTTTGTTGGTCGCCCGGTTCTGGACATAAGATTATCACCAAGCTTAACTCCGGGTACACTTGGAAGCTACACCCAATTGACAACACCACATCTCACTGGAGTGCCATAATTATTTTGTCGTCGATAACAGTGAGCGAGGAGATTCTCATAACTCCGTTTCAACACGGCTTAGACTTGTCTAACCCCCTGCTTAGATTTCAGTATAGTCACACTGAAGCGCTATCTCTTGCTAGGCTGGGTAAGACACATTGAATGCTTATCAGCTAAAAACTTCCAATTGCATATCTTGGATTCTGACTCTTCACTAGCCCTCCCATTTTGTGGCTATAGAACTCTGCGTTGCGCAATGCCTGACGAATATATATATTAGATTCATGAATCCGGATTAACCAAAACATAGCGGAATCGGGGCTTTCCAGCCTCGAAGTCAATGATAGCCTGGTTTGCTTCTGACATGGGACGCATCTCAACCCAAGGCTTGACATTCTTATCTGCGACTAGCTGCAGCATTTCCTTGATCTCAGCTGGCGACCCGATGCTTGAGCCTGCGATTCTGCGGCGTGCGCCGGTCAGACTACCAGGTCGGAACGGGAGTTGACCTTCAGGAAGACCGACTTGGACGAGCGTGCCGTCTAGTCGTAGGAGGCCGATATAATCAGCCAGAGGCATCTACAGGATAGCTCATTAGTGGTCAATCGGCGTACTTTGGAAGGGGCAGCATACCTTGGGAGATGACACGGTGGAGATAATCAGGTCCAGCCTTCGGGAATTCTTGGTTTCCCATCCCTCCTCATCCGCAGTTGCGATGTAATCTGTGCATCCAAGATCCATGGCTTCCTGTCTCTTGCTCTCTCTGCGGGAGATACCTACAACCTCATCGGCCCCAAGCGCACGAGCAAAGAGTACAGCAAAATGACCTAGGCCCCCAACGCCAACTATACCGACCTTCTTACCAGGCCCGGCACCGAACTGCTTCAGAGGCGAATAGACAGTTACGCCACCACAGAGAAGCGGCGCTGCATACTCCGGAGCAACACCTTCGGGGATGCGGATGACGAAGTGCGAAGGGCAACGGTGATAGCGGGCATAGCCACCTTGCGTTTTGTCGCCTGTTGATAGGAACTTTGAGCCGTAGGTGGGGGCCATGCGGGTGCAGTAATTCTCTTCTCCGGAAGCACACTCATTACATTTAGGCCGCTCATTGTTGTCATCCCCGAAATTGCGATTGAGGCATGCGTCGGATTGAGCACCGACACCAACAATGTCGCCGACTTTGATGCCACCTTCGGCTTGGCTTCCAACGCGAACGGCGACACCGACGATCTCGTGGCCTACCACGACGGGGTATGGGGCTTGTCGCTGTGGTATCAAGTAACGCATTAGTGATGTTTCGTGCAACAACAATCTTCGTTTGAACTTACCCAGCCTGAGCGGAGGACGTGAATGTCAGAGCCGCAGATACCACAGTGAGTGATGCGGATATCAACGTCAGTCTCCTCCCACTTTTTGGGCTCATACTCTTGCCATACCATATTCCCTTCCGCTGATCGTTCATCCTCTCCCATCCATCCCTCGAATTTGTAATCAGAAGTCATTCTAAGGCGTTTTCTTACGTATCAGCAATATCGTCCTGTGAAGTCTAGAAAAGAAATTGGGATGGCTTACGGAGGGGCTTGCAGATGCATTATATGCCGAAAACCATTGACGTAATGAGGGAAGTTCCGTCAAGGGATCGGTTCCGTGTTGTTGCGGGGACCCAAGACATAGCATAGATGATTGATTGGCCTGGAAGCTCTTCCGTCTTACATCCCCGGTTCCGTCGGAACGCTAATGGTATCTCCGTCGGAGTTGATAAGCAACACTAGCCAATAGCGATGTATCCGAAGCTCCCATCCAGGGACTAAACAAGGTAGCTAACGATTAAATCAAACCTTATCGTTCAGCGATATGCAGTACTCCTCACCTTGGGGCCGCCACGTACGTAGAGCTTCAACAGCTATAAGAAGACATCTTCCAACCGTCCGAAATATCTTGCAGCATCAATTAAGCTCACATATTCAACTCATCTCAGTCAGACAATCGACTATCTACACCAATTCTCCAAACACTTGGCTTCACAACTCATCACAATGTCCAAGCAAGACGACAAGACTCCTGTCCGTGACACAGCGGAAGATGACGCCTACTTCCCCTCACCCTTCTCCCTCACGCAGTACGTTACTGCCAAAACGGATTTTGACGGCGCCGACTACCCAAACAAATACACCGGCGGCAAGTGGAAGATCCTCATGATTGGCACTCAGGAGCGATATCTCAAAATGGCAGACGGCAAGTTCTTCTCCACGGGCAATCATCCAGTTGAGATGCTTCTGCCTATGTATCACCTCGACGCTGCTGGCTTCGATATCGATGTTGCCACACTCTCGGGTGATCCTGTCAAGCTCGAGATGTGGGCTTTCCCTCAGGAGGATGAGGCTGTCAAGTCGATTTACGACAAGTACAAGCAGAAGCTTCGCAGCCCTCTTAACCTGTCTGAGGTCTGGAATGGCACAGACGGCAAGGGATTCAATCAAGATACACCTTATCTGGCAGTCTTCATCCCCGGCGGTCACGGCGTGCTGAACGGCATACCCTTCAGCAAGACCGTCGGCGATGTTCTCCGCTGGGCTCACGCAAATGATCGGTTCTTCATCACGCTCTGCCACGGGCCTGCTAGTATTCTCGCCGCAGACGTCGGCAAGCCAGAGGGCTCCAAGTTTATTTATGAAGGCTACAGCATCGACGTTTTCCCTGACTCGCTGGATCAGGGCGCTAATATCGACATTGGCTATATCCCTGGCAAGATGGAGTGGCTGGTTGGAGAGCGACTGAAGAAGCTCGGTGTTACGCCCATTAACAAGACTATTTCTGGTGAATGCCATCGAGACCGCCTGTTGTTGACGGGTGATTCTCCACTGGCTTCGAATAACTTGGGCAAGCTGGCTGCCAAGACGCTACTGGAGGAGGTGAACAAGTAAAATTCCGAAGCGCTGGGGTCAGGTAAATGCAATGTAGTAAGAGTGCTAGGCTCTGATATAAAATTGATAATAAGTTTACTCCCTCAACCATTATTACGATGTTCTATACGCTATTGAAGGACCTTGATGTAGAATAATGGGTGTTTTGCATGTGATTCTTGTCTTATCCGAAATTCGATGGGAATAGTACCCGCCTTGACTTTGCGGCGTAGGGAAAACTTCAGGAATTCAACAAAGAGTATAACACAACACGTCATTCGCACTCTAGACTTTCTGTAGCATTGTGCCTTGTGTCAATCCATTAACCATTCCCTTCTGATCTGCGCACAGCTGGGCCATAAAAGTACACAAACAGCATAGTCTAGTGTGCTCCGTCACCGCCTAACCGCTGTGGGGGAAAATGAGGGGTATAGAGCTTCCGACGGACCTTAGCCCTAGCGAACACCCGACAAGCACTTCCGTCGGAGGCATCACGTCCAAAAACGACTTCTTCCACACGATCTCCCATGATGTCTTCGTCTGTGAGAAAAAGACAAAAAGTATCTTCCGCTTGTGAGCGCTGCCGCAAGCGTAAGCTCGGAGTATGTTTCCTCATCGCTACCAATCCCATAACTTGTCTCGCTGACCAATCCGTAGTGCGATGCCGAGAGACCTTGCATACACTGCATCCGAGCGGGTGCCCAATGTATCCCTCGAGCCTCAGTATCTAGAGACACTGCAGAGTCCTCGTCTGAACGGACGCGATATGCTGAGTCTCCAGGATCACCTATACTTCCAGAGTCTAGCATCGTTGACCTAAGTACCCTTGTGAGTCTACAGTCAGCCGCCTCCATTTTTAGGAAGGACCTGACACTCATTCTAATGCAGATAATTCGCGGAAATGGCCCCAACCAGGACTTACGCCACGATACGTCCTCACTGCCCGGCGGAACAAAGCTCCTGGAAACCAACACCACGCTCTCTGCCAAGCATTGGCGTAATGTAGTAGGCGTAGAACTCCCCGAAGACCATATTATTGAAGAATTAGTAGACAGCTTCTTCTCTTCAGTGAACTGGTTTATGATGGTCTTCCACGAAGATACCTTTCGCCGACGATACGCAGACATGCTGCAGCAAACACAGATCAAGTACCAAGATACAACGTTCTACTGGGCCTGGCTTCTCGTAGTAGCGCTGGGTGCTCACTACGCTGCACTCAAAGATCCTGGTGACCAGACGAGTCCTCAATACCGACAGCTTTCTCGAGACCTAATTGCCGTTATCGAGACGCGGTTCTTGCAGATTATTGGGTGTCAGACGGTAGAGACAGTCCAGATATGTATCCTGCTCGGCAGTTTCATATTTTACACGAGGCCTACAACCGGATTAGGTATCTGTGGTATGGGAGTCAAGATCGCTCAGGTCATTGGACTGCACCGTGAGAGCTTCTGGAAAGAGACGTCTCAGCTAGCACGGGAAGTCAACCGACGCACTTGGTGGACGTTGGAGGTCTTCGATAAGTAAGTGGTATCTCCATATCCGCGTGTTTCAAAACTTACCACGTCCCAACAAACAGATACGCCGCCGTTGCATTCGGGCGCCCCTGTATCATTGACGACTCTGACTGTCAAGTCGAGATGATCTCAGATATTGACATAGATGCTCACGCGCATGTCCCAGCTAGGCCACTCATCCTCTACCATCAACACAAGTTTCGTCTCTACAGGATCATGGGCGCATTCTTGGGACGGAAGAGACAACGAAATACTTTTGAGTCCGTTGAAACAATACATCAACGTATGCTCCAGTGGCGCCGCGAACTCCCCGAGATCCTGACTCTTAGCGGCCAAGAGCAGTCCACGGACCCAAGTGTAGTGAGACCAACTGAGATCCATGCACTCAGTCTTCAGCTGACCTACGACAACCTGCAAATAATCTTACATCGTACTGAAGTCTTCAACAACGGTAACGACATCTCTTCTATAACGACCAAGAGCAGGACTTCCCTCCAGCAGATCTTCGCCTCAGCCATGGATACATCCGAGCTCTCCCGCCATCCCCGGATTTTAGATGCTTGCAGAAGGACCCACGCAGACGTCCATGTCGGTATGACCATGTTCACAGCCGGTGTCGTTCTCTGCGCTATCTGCTTGTCACAGCCTCTTACTGACATGGGGTCACGCGCCAAGACCGGGGTTATGCATATCACACGCATGTGTCGTGAGACTACAGCTGGCGTTTATAGTGGCCAGCTTGTCTCGGAGCAGAGCTTTGGTATTATCGATAGCTTAGTCGAGGTTATGTTGCGAAAGGAGACGGATCTAATCACTGGAAGAACGACTTATCCAGGTCGTACTGATATCGACACAGCATCATCTAACCGGGCCTTTTCTGCAGCTAACAGGGCAATAGCGCCCAGACCAAGCACGATGACTGCAGGTCCCTCCCGAAGCGAAGGGGTCCTGGAGCCGATCCAGGAAGGTAAGCCAGCACTTTTGTCTGTCATACACAGATTGATCTCGTGGAAAGTGAGCAACTAACCATGTGAGAATAGTCTTTAGGCAGCACATTTCCACACCATCCACATTAGACGCCATGGAGCCACAGAGTACTGTTTCAGGCAATCATGTAGCATATGGAGACCAGGGCAATTTTAATTGGGATGGCGATATGTCAGCCCTTGTTGACTCAGGACTTGTTGACGCTAGCCAACTATGGCTATGGGCCGATAGCCTGGACTTTGACTCCTTTAATAATGCGGCTGGAGAGCCACACTAATACGTCTTTCTCAGCGATTATGATCTTATTGGGATATTTTGGGACGAGACATTGTTTTTTTGACAGAGGTAGATGTCGTACCTCGCCTCATTCTAGCTGCAGGGCACCCGGCAGGTCAGCAAACTGAAACAGGTTAATTCTAGTTACACTATTAGGCATCAACGCATCTTTAGGCATTGGTCTCACATGTGCGACCTTGGCCTCTCGCAGTTGTGTGAGCAGTTGCCGATTTTGTTTTGACTCTGGTCCGAGCTCATGCTGCTACATGAGGACCAGCGGCTTATTCAGTCAAGTGAGCATCATGATTCACTAATGTTAGTGATGTTTTGTCCCTATATCGTGGTCTACGGGACAGAGGCTGCGATCTTTACAGAAACATCAGACGGGTTTGTATGCCTACCAAGATCCTAGTAGCAGGCGCACGAGCTCCACCAAGAGAAGCAACATCAACGGTAAGCGAGGATTGTGATACGCTAAACGGGTGGAACTTTCTCCTAACGTGTGGTATTCCCTACTTGCGAAACCTCTTTTGGGTGAATATGAGGGGTCTTGCAGGGCGTCGTTGCACAGTTCCCCCTTGTGCGAACTCACTCCCACGGAAAGTCAGGTTTCTCTGGCAAGAACTCCTCGCTCCCCGGTGGCCATCAAGATGTGTATGATACGGCTTAGATAAATCGTCAAGACTAATCTAGACTAACAAAAGGTCCAGCGCCACGTCGCGCCTGTGATACGTTGAGTTAGTCGGAGGCCGAATAGAGGGGGGTCTTTGGCCCAATCTGCCTTGCAGGGGACGTTAAGCATACAAGAAGGTAGTTGGCTTGATGAATAATTGTTTTCCACCCCGCGCCTCAGATCCTACAATCTATATCCATCCCAGCTTCAACGGCATTGTCCTGACAAATCAACCCAGATCGTCCCTCGCTGCAGAACAGCACGTTCCGGTATCATGGAAGTAAATGACCAGCCGACAATGGTAATCGCGGTGATGGGGGTTACAGGCTCCGGCAAGAGCACCTTTGTGCGTACAGCGAGTGGCAATAATGAAGTAGTCGTTGGGCATAGTCTGGAAGCTTGTAAGCTTTTTATCTCTATTTCAGCTTTATCTACTATCATATTCACCAGACGCACAGGCACCCAAGAAATCACCTCATGGACATTCAGCGCTCGCGGCCATACTATCCTCCTAGTCGATACGCCCGGCTTCAATGATACATACAAGTCTGATACAGAGATCCTCCTTGACATTGCCAAGTGGCTTGAGGTAGTATATCGTCAAGACGTAAAGCTTGCAGGTATTCTCTACTTGCACCGAATCAAGGACGTCCGTATGGACGGAGGCGCGATGAAGAACCTGAAGATATTCCGAAAGCTCTGCGGAAAAGATCCGATGAAGAGTGTTGTCATTCTGTCTACCTTTTGGGGAGAAATCTCTCACGAAAGAGCCGTCGCTCACGAAGATGAGTTGAAAGCCAACCCCGACTTCTGGGGCAGCATGATTGAGCACGGCGCCCGGGTAGCGCGTTTCGACGGAACCAAGGAGTCTGCGTTAGACGTTTTGATGCTGTTTGCTGGCAAGGCCAAGATGACTCTCGATATCCAGCGCGAGCTTGTCGATGAAGAAAAGTCTCTGGGCCAAACTGCAGCCGGAAGCGCTGTCAACGAGGAGCTGCACCGTCTCGAAGCCAAGTATAGCGAGGAGCTTAAGCGGATTAAGAAGGAGACCGCTGAAGCGCTAGCTGAGAAAGACACGCAGTATGAGAAGATTCTCGAGGCTGAGCGGACAAAGACGGAACAAAGGCTGGAACGTATTTACTCTGACCAGGTAGCACTTCATCAAGAGCGTCAAGAGGAAATGCGTCGAATCGTGGCTGACAACCAGCGCCACATCGGTTTGCTCCAGAAGGAGGAAGGCGGAGAACGCAGCAAGCTGGGGAGCAGGTTTGTGCAGCTTGTAGCCTCTGGTACCGCTGCAGCTGTCACTCCCCTTGCCATACCTGTAGCTTTGGCATCGCTTGCTAATTTTATGTCGAGCGCGGGAAAGGTTGTACTTGAGAAGAAAGCCTATAAGAAGGGCTAGAACCGTCTGTAGGGTCAGATTACCGTACGGCGCAGGTAGCAACAATGCCTTTTGAACTAATGCATCCCTACTTGTTGATACAAAGAGAACCATAGTGACAGAACGAGGGCTTATTAAGAGCTCGAGAGAAGTACACGAGTTCTGTTTCTACACCACTATAGCAAGTGCCATCATACTCAGCACTAGAAACATCCTAGGTACAGATTGATGACTGGTACTTGAGGTCTGAGTCGAAGTTTGCGATGCTGTTACGGTCAACGTGGCACGTGTCGAGGCAGACAAAGTTGGTAAATCTTGAGCATTCGTCTCCGCGGGTTCATTCTTCGGCGACTGTGAAGAATGTCAGTATCCATACGATCAGAAACACTGAGCATGTCCTGCACTTACTTGCTCTACTCCAATGACTGAAGCAAAATTGTCACAAATTCCATACCCATACGCATTTGCCGTTGCAGCTTCTGTGGCCAGGCATGAGGTGTTCCCGATGTATTGACAAGTGTAAGCCTGCCGGAGTAATCTAGGCTGGCAATTGCAAGAGCTCAATCTCGACGTATCCGTGTCCGAAACATACGGCAGGCAATCACTGAGTATATTCCTGGCCGTTTGGCAAGCTTTTTCAACGTCGACACAGAGCTGCTCTGGATAAACGGTGTATGGTTCAGCTGAGGGAGTCGTTGGAGAAAATGTCACGTAGCTACGGCAAAGACTTTCCCAAAGCTCGAGCCCTCTATCAAATGAGTCTTGATAGTAATTGCCCCGATAGCAAAGCTCCAACTCATTTTCACAGCTGTCAAGCGTCAGTACCGAGATGGTGCCCGATTTGGCCAGCTGAAGTACTCACTTATACAGAGAGTCTAGATATTCTTGATTGCAAAGGCATTTCTGCTTCCCAGGGCGATCCAACACAGTCGCGCAAGCATTTCCGGAATTGAGAAACCCGTTGCAGGCAGGGAACGAAGTGATGTCTGATCCAGCCTCGCAGGTCCAGCTTGTTGAGATTGTTTGCGCGGCGCAATGCTTTAGGAAGTATGCGAATATTATGCGAGACTTCATTGTGAATTATTTCCGTTGCCGTTGCGTATCTTGAAGAAATATAGAAAGGTCTCTTCAGGTCGATGGTATTGAAGAAGGAAAGTCGGGGCGTACATAAGACTGGTCTTCTTGAGAGGATGTCTTGGGCTGAAGTTTTATCCTCCCACCTGCCGTACCACCAGTAGCAAGGTGAGCAGCTCATGACCAGCCACAGTCTTTTATCCTGGGTTCTGATTCGGCGATGAAATGGGAGCTGAAAAGGTGATAAGCCATTATCACCGTCTGTGATGAAAGATGGTGTGAAACTCGTGCAATCTCATTGGTGAATGAGCCGTGCTAAATCCAGCCTCACCGGTACTTCTAACCATTTTGGACTCCATTGTAACCCTCATAAATGACTTGAAATAGCCTGAGAAACTTAAATCGGTTATCTTATGAGTACATGCATCGGCTGCCAGAGATAGCTGTGAGAAAACGTGTTCCGGACCAATCTTCCATTTTGTGCTTCAAGTCAATATGCGTTCAAACACCACGAATCACGGCACCTTGAAGTCTTTTTGGACTTCTATCAAGCAATTTGAGTTATTTAGCATGCTCCTGTTTCTGTGTCTATCTATTCTCGTTTTTCCATCAAGGCAGCAAAACAATAGGTCGTCTCTGACAAAATATCCCCAGTTTTTAGCGACGCAACATCGTCCGTACTTGGTGTCATTAAAGGCTTACTAAATACAATCAGCAACAAACACAAGGCGTACAAGAACAGGATCCCTCCTCAAAAACCACCGCTGCTTCTCACAGAATGGGGCATGGTCCTTCAGCTTCTATGCCAGACCATCATAATTACAACCATCTCTGTACTATGGCATATATCAAACACAAACAATGGCCTGGTTACGGTGGGAGATAATCCTGACCCTTCATTTGACTCAAAAGGATTCCATCCTCCTCCAATTCTGAGCTCTTCTATTGTTTGGGCCACTGTCCCAGCGTGGATCATGGCGGCTTATTCCTCCTTATGGTCTGCAATGCTTGATTCACTGAAAAAGGTCTATCTTCTTCTCGAACTTGAAAAAGAGCACCAGAAACCTTTACCTGGTGTTAAATTCTTGATGCAGTTTTGTGAACGACACTTCCGTCATCAGTCCGCTCAATCTCAGTCTGCCCCACGAACGAGAGGATCTACGATTGAAAAAACCTTGTTACTGGACTACGGGGAGTGGCCTGTTATAAATGGCCTTCGTGCCATGCGGACAGGTCATGTTCTCTTGGGTATATGTCTCCTCCTACGAGCAGCTCTCTGGACTGCAGGCGGTCTTACCGCAGCAATCTTTGCGACAACTCTGGTTCCTTCTGAGACCCCCGCCACTCTCTACAGTAATCAAAAGTTTGATGAATATCTTGGTTGGGACGAGGGAAACGGCACTGACAACTCATCGGTAACACCAGCATTTGATCTCGTGAGTGCCACGGTTTTAAGAAGTGGAGAAAATTATCCTTGGACAACAGATACACATTCTTTCTTGCCATTCACGCCTGTTTCCAAGGACTTCCGTGGAAATTACACCTTCGACACCGAAGCGTACACCTCAAATCTTGACTGTACTATCGCTACCGAAAACGATCTAGCTAAGATCGGGGGGATAAGTCTTGATCTCGAGGAGGACTACCTGAATTCTGCTCAAATCCGTTTCAGGTTTAAGCATGAGGGCTGCGATGTGAATAAGTGGTTCACTCTTACAAACAACACGCTGCAATATGCGAGAACTTGGTATACCAACTGCGGTTTGAGAAGCGGCCGAGCGAGATTCGGAATGTTTTCAGGCGTCTTCAACGCATCCGAAAAATATCATCTGTCCAACTTAACGGTTGTGACTTGTCGGCCTCTGATATATAGGTCCAATGTCACACTGGAAATGTCATTTCTCAACGATACCACAACCCCCAAGGTGATCAAGTTCTCGGAGACAAGTAAACAGCAATTCTGGCCTTTTTTCGTCTCCGGCTGGCTGCGAAATATCCCTCGGTACTCCCTCTTCGATCCCACTATATACAATGACATGGATACCTTTTCGCGTCTGGTCATCGGACATGCTTCCGGGGAGGCTACCCTTGACACTTTGCCGGAAAAACAAAAGATTGGAAACTCCTTCAATGTTATCTTTGCCGCTCTTTTTGCCAACTTCGTGACGTTGGAAGCTTATCCCAGTACACAAAGACACGAGGTCGCCGGTACCATGTCGCGGCTAAGGCTCCGATTGTTTGTGGTCAAGTCTGCCGCTTTGGCTACAGTGGCTATTCTTGCTGTCACATTTGTCACCACTATCATTCTGGCAGTTCAGTTACATCGCAACCGACATATTATAGGTCTGTATATGGATCTCCTACTGGGTACCGCAATACTGCTACGAAATGGTAGCTCGAGCGGGTTTGACAGTTACTTGAATGACCGTGTGGTGTCAAGTAGTGCTCCCAGCTCCGGGACACCTGGGACTAATCTTGTGGAAGCTGAGAAGAAGAAGACAGATTTAAAGAGATATGCAGTTTGGGTAGAGGGAACACCAAGGACTCTACATATAAACCGGCCATAAGACTAAATTAATGAAATCGTCAAGCAGACTTAGGTAATTACCGAAGGATCGCACTTCATTTCGCATGCTCCCGGCGCATTTCGGCTGTTTTTGAGTGAACTGTATAAAATTCCTTATCCTATTCCCCACTATCATAGGCTCTCAAGCCATTTTCGATCAGGCGGTAGCTCAGACCTGTCGGCAAGCCACTCAATGGCAATTCCTAACTCTCCGGCCATATCTTCCAGATCCTCCGGCGGCATGGTGCTGATCTCTGATGTCCAAGCAATATACCTTAGCGACGGAAAGAATGCCTTGTTAGTAAGCAATGTTTTGATCAGTTCGTAATCGTTGGGAAGTAATGTTCCTTCTGGGATCTCCTCTTCTGACCAACATGGATAAATGTCCTGCAGGAACAGAACCTTCAGACTGGGCGGGACATGGTCCTTGAGCATTTGCAAGAAATCGAGATCCCGCTTATACCAGTACGGGCCAAACAATGCTGTGGGAGGAATAGCGAGATATTGCAGGGCTGTAAACTCTGCGAATTTCATGCCGGGACTGTCGAAGGAAAGGTGATCATGGCAATCCCACCATAGTTCAAGTATTTTGAGGCTACCCTTGCACGGTTGGAGTAGTTCAGAGAAATCCGGGGGGTCATTGTATGCGCGTACGTTAACAGGATGGTGAAACTCTAGATGTCTGAGTGACTTTGCGTTCTTGAGGAATTTGTTCAGAACCTGGTATGAATAGTCGCTGGCATGAAGGTAAAAGGAGTCGAGATTATCGTAAGGGAGTGGTCGGACAGACGGCCGTCCTAGGGCAGCGATGTTGACTTTCTGCAGCTTGAGAGTTGTGAGGCTGGGATGGGAGAGTAGTGGAACATCTTGCAAAGTCATGTCATAGGTCTCGCGAGGATTTTCCTCCATGAAACTCACTTGGCAGATGGTTAGTTATCACCATTCCCACCATTGCGACAGTCGAGCTTACATGTTTTTAATTTTGGTTTGGCAACCATGCGACTGTTTAGTTCTCTCTTTCGTCCCTCGTCCAGTCGTGAAAACGCGCTCTCCCGGAATCTCAAATGGATACCCTCTAGATTTGGCATGTCGAGAGACAACAGTTTTCGGAGATATTCGGCGTCTAGTTCGTTTACATTGAAGTGCCCGATGGTGGGAAGGTCTTCAGGGTGATGGTATAGGTCTCTGTACACGTCTCTCGTGCATGCACGGTTTTTGGTGATTGTCATTCTTCTATATTTGACCTTTGGCGTCTTTGACGCGCGTGGCTTCCTGGCGGATGCCTTCGCTTTGCTTGTCTGCATAGTTGATGTGTTTGAAGACATTAGGTAGGCATGTATGTGGCTGTCGACCCGTGAGTTCCTCTCTTCTGATGCGGATTTGACTGGGTAGGGATCAGATGCGGGTTCAGCGTCTCGCGACGCGTGGACAATATCATCCGCGCTAAAAGTCCATGACATAATCTTAGCCTTCTAACCAGATGTGACTTAGTGTGACTTCTGATAAGAGACGCGCGGATCAGGCCAATCACCAAGGTGCTCTCTATTGTTACTGACCAGGATCACATCTATCTACCTATTAAAGATAGCTCTATGCCCGTATTGGTAGCTATCTTGTACTTATTGTTACTTTGAGCTCTCACCCGAGTCTTCTACCGATGCGCCTTACTATAACTACCTACCCCGCGCCGGCAGTCCATTTCTCCACTAAACCCAAAATGGGTAAAGAATCTCAACCATGATCGAAAACACGATAAGCCATCAATTACTTAAATACTGGCCTTGTTCCCATGTCGAATGTTGGATCATAACAAACATCAAGAACTTTTCTCCCAAATAAACCTAAAACGCATTCCAGATTTATTCACTTCCAAATAAGCATCATGTCAAACACAACCGGAACACCTGCCACCTGGGTAGTGGTTGGTGCTTCACGGGGCATCGGTCTTGAATATGTCAAGCAGCTCCTTCAGGCAGGAAACCGAGTAATCGCCACAGCTCGGAACCCAGAAGCGTCAGGACTGTCGGAAGTTGTCAAAGCTCATGGCACTCCAGACAATTGTATCGTCGAGCAGTGCGACGTTACGAGTAGCGAAGGCATTGATGTAAGCCCAACTTATTCCCCGCCAAGTCATTTATTACAGACATGTCTAATAGCCTTATTACAGGCCTTTGCAGCCAGGATGAGCACTCTTGTAACCAAAGGAATCAGAATTGACAACATCATCATGAATGCAGGTGTCCTCAGATACCCTAATCGAGCAACAGAACTGTAATGCCCCGTCGATAAGCATTCTCCTGCCAATACAATTGCTAACTTGAGCTCCAAGATCATACGACAACTTCAAATTCCACATGGAAACTAACGTCATCGGCCCAATCATATGCGCACAGAAACTGGTCAACTTGAATCCCGATAGCCCTCCCTCGAAAGTGATCTTCATCTCATCCGACTCCGGGTCTACCACCAATTTCCTCGCATATGAGGACGGCTTCGCAGCATATGCGGCGAGCAAGGCTGCACTCAACCAAATGCTAAGACACATGGCGGAAGAGTTGAAAAGACGTGGCGGCAAGTGGGCTGAGATATGTGTTCTGGCTCTTCATCCTGGCGAGGTGCATACGTGAGTATTCATTCCATTCTCGAGTGTGAAAGCTTGACTAATAACGACTAGGGATATGAACTCTGGCGAGGTTGGCAGCTGGGATGTGGGAACACTTTTGGAGCCTGACGAGAGTGTCTCGGGTATGCTCAAGGTGATTAATGAGAAGAACCACACTGATACTGGCACATTCTGGTGCTGGGGTGGCAGAGTAAGTTTGTCTATTTCACGTTAAGTATAATACTAATAACTTACAGGCTTATCCATGGTAATGGGTGTCAGCTACATCAAAGGGCCTTTTTAGAATTCCATGCATTTAAGAACTAATGGAAATTTCCATTACTTGGAGTGTATGTTTATTAGATTCAAGAAGTAACTGATCTAGTAGTGATGTGAAGGTGAACTCGGGCTGAATAGCGAACAAACCGAGATATATTCCTCAAGCATGTTATCATACTTGAATATACTTCAGTTTATTACTCAGTTTCTATATTTCTCTCACGCTAGATCATCCCAAAAGTAGCTATCTTCAAGAGCCCTCGTTATCTGATTGTTCATTTGCAGCCAATTCCCAAGCTGTTCACCATACTGGTCGATATCAGCATCCATATCACGATTCGTCTCGTACTGCTGAGGCATCCATTCAGCTGTGCCCTCTAACGATATGCTTGCAGAGGTTTGTGAGGTTGGCAAGTTCAAGATTGGCGTAGGCAAGGCAGGCTGTCGATGAGCTGGTGGTGGCACGTATGTAGTGGCAGATGCAGTTTCCCACGAGCCAAGACCGATGCTCTCCTTACTCATTCTAGCTTCGAGGTACTTTCCAGCGGCATCGTATAAAGCTTTGAATAGATGAAACTCTTTTCTAGCACCAGATGAGAACGCCAAGTCTGTGGCAGGTTGTAAGGTCTTGATGACACTTTCGAGCAGCTCAAGCCCGTTTCTGTCGCCAGTCTCGATAACGTGACAAAACACGACAACGTATGGAACGAAGGGTGAATGTATGAGAGCCCTGTAAAGGGAAAATGTTAGACAAAGGTCTTGAGTGAGACCTGGAAATACATACAAGTTTACATAAGAATGTAGAAATTCATCCTGTAATGTAGCCACTACGGACTGCCATTCCTTGTGTGCTTCGAGAGCCCGGTGAGCACTATCAATACACTCACTTCCAAGCATAGTATCCTGGCTGGTCTCGGTGGGTATGGCTCTGAGTATGAGGCAAAAGAGGGATAAGTGAAGGACCTTGGTGGTGCAGACGATGGCCTTCACAAACTCACGACTGGTAGCCTGCCGCATCACATCCCAATAGAGCTTCTGCAGACTCGTCAGCAAGGGATGACCAAAGCTATTATACACCCCTTTTTGGGACTATCAAAAGGACTTTTTGTATACATACATCGCCAGGGCCAACTAAATTTGCGTGGACTTCGAGCTCCGATGCAAGACGTCTTGCCCTCGTGGCTCTAGCACTCTGCGGCTGTGCCAAGGCGGCAGAACTATAGAGTTGGTCGTAAATCTTGCCTTGTAAAGAGGCTAATTCTTTCATCTTGTCCAGTCGGCCTAAGTAACCTATATTCGGTCTCGCATCTATGCTTGGAACCGGGATGGTGATGTCGGCATCACGAATCGTTGACGACCGACCAAGCCGCAGAGAGAGACCCTTCTCTTGAATGTAAACTAACCAAAATATCCTGATCTTGTTCATTTTGAGGTCTGGAGGATCGACAGCCATGCTAGTTTTGCTATGCAGGCCTAGCGTCTGGCTCAAGTGTGATGCGGATGCGATAAAGTCCCATGCCGCAGAAGGTTTGCATTTTTCGAGGCAGTATAGGCTCTGTTGGAACTTAGGATGATACAAGGGCAAGTAATCGGCGTACTTACGGACATCATCATTGCGCTGACTGTAGTGATATCACAAGGCTGGTGAAAGGGCAGATTAGCCAATACGGTCTCGACGTTGTCCCTGCAGAGGAGAGCTTGCGCCTCGAGGTCGTCCTTTTGGCATGAATCTGTGACGATCTGTCTGCATTGGCGGAAAAGCCAATATAATCCTGCGTTAACCGTGATAAGTTCGGCGTGGGTAACATCTCCTGGCGAGTACACCTTGAGGAAGACCTCCGTAAACGAGGTCCCTTCATTATCCCAAAAGAACCGGACTCTGGGGTTTTCTATTGTAGGATTGTAAGCAATGGACAAGCACAGATGGCAGAAAAAGTGGTTACTGATACCTTTGGCCATTCTGAGGTAGAAGCAAGCTTTGTCAATAGGTGGCATGGGCAGGTTGCGCAGTGTAAGTCCTGATTCTAGGGCTCTAGCATGAGGATACAGGCAATCTGGTTCCTGTTGCTTCGAATCCCTCCCTAGCGACCTTCTCAAGGATTGCAGAACAGAAGACATCTCAGCTGCGATATCGATGCCATTCGGCTTGTTGACGATGGCATCCTCAAGGAATCTGTTAGCAAAGGCAGCCTGAGCTGAGAGAGAGGATTCTCCTTCATGCTCCAGCCTTGGAGTAAGAAGCGCGCCCCCGACGTCATTGCTAGGCGATTGAGGTGCTGCTTGGGGTGGCTGCGTTGTCCTGTTTGATCCGGCAGCTGGAAGTACAGTACCTTGGATTGAGTTTTGGCCAGCTCCCAAGGCATCGCTTAGCTCAGCGAGTTTCTGCGCGATGTTGTCTATCTTTTTCTCGCTGAGAGATTTCAGCACGGTAAGTACAGAGAGAAGAAAAGCACAGAGATGGAGGAATGCTATGTGTGTACTTACTATGTCTCTGAGATAAAAACGCGTTTTCGTCTATCCTTGGGTTTTTGTCTGGGTGGATATGTACAGAGATTCTCTGTGCGTACACAGTTGGCACAGGGATGTCTCCGGTCGCATCGCACCTAGGGTTCCGGTATATCAGCCAAAACAATAACCATTGAAAGGGTCTTTTCAAGCATGGATGGAGAGGTATAGTACCTTTCTGCGACGACACCGATCGCACTGATTTGATTTGGTCAGCAGAAGCAGAAGGGCAGCATTTGATTTGCAGGGGACTTGCTGAAATAGTGGACAAAGGGACGCCGGCCATGGCGTCATGCTGTTCGTCCTGGGGCACATGATCTACCTCCCGACTCGACAACTGCGAGGCGTCATCTCCCTCAGTGGCCATTTTTTCCAGGTGAGCTTGCTAGGGAATGCTCCAGTTTGGGTCAAGATGATGGCGGAGGAGGGAAATTGACATGTCCGCAAGCCGAAGACTTTGAACTTAGTCAAAGCTTGATACCGGCGCTAATAAGCTGTCTCTGACTGGGGCTATACCAAGATAGGCCTAAGGTGAGCCTTTGACGCGGTGCAGCGGAATCTTGGCAGTCCGCTCCGAGATGCGAATTGGGGTGCATGCCATCGCGGCAACGGGTTCTTGGCGAGCCGCACACCGCAGGCAGTGTAGGCACAGGCCACAGAAGAAGATGCATGGGAGCATGAATTAATCTTTGCTAATGGCTAAAAGTGATCATATTCACTCGCTTCTTTTCTGACTGCTAACGCGCATGTCTAGTTATTTGTCCGTTGTTACTTACCTTCTTTTCTTTCATTCACTACTGTTCTATACACACCATTCCTTCATCTTTCTCTGTCTCTTTATCCTTCTATTTCTTACTTCAACCGTCGTTTTGTCCGTGCCAGACTGCGTTCTCCTGATCCTTCATTTATGTCAACATGGAGAAAGCCAGCAAAGTCGCAGATGCGACACCTGCAGATCCGCCAAACAATAGCTCTGACCATCAGCCAATATCTGGATTCGCTGCATTTCTGGCAAGACCCCCAACAGAAGAGAACTCGATCCAATGGGCATACTGACCTTGGTATTCACAGCGCATCTTCACCTACTGCCAGCCTCTCGATTACGTCCTCGAAATCATTGCCGTCCTCGCCGCCATCGGCTCTGGCGTGGCCTTGGCAATGATGAACCTCGTTACAGGACAGCTTATGGACATCATGGCCAATCCAGCGCGCATAGCCACAGATCCCGATGGCTTCATGGCCGACGTCGGCAACAAATCGTAATCATCCACGCGACATGTACTCCTCTACACCCCATCATCTAATGTTGACAACAGACTCTACTTTGTCTATATCGGCATCGCTCGGCTCGTGTGCACCTATCTTTACTCCACGCTTTTCACATTCGTTTCCTTCCGAGTCACAAACAACATCCGGAAATCATACCTGCGAGCAGCCCTTAGTCAGGAGATCAGCTATTTCGACCATGGGACCTCGGGGTCTATCGCTATGCAAGGCACTTCCAACGGAAGCTTGATCCAGTCAGGCATCGCAGAAAAGCTTGGGCTCTTCTTTGTCTCATGTACTACGTTTTTCGCGTCCTTTATCATTGCTTTTATCAGTTATTGGAAGCTTACCCTAATTCTAATCTGCATAATGCCGGCGATTATGCTGGTGATCGGCACCGTGGCCACTATTGACGCTGGCATTGACAGCAAAGACCTGAAAATACTCTCCCAGGCCGCTCAGTACGCCGAAACAGCGTTGGCGAGTATCCGGACCGTCAAAGCGTTTAACCTCGAGCCGAGGATTATGCACAAGTATATATCCCTCCTCGATGCTTCCCGACAGCTATGCCGCAGGAAGTCTGGTGTATACGGGGTCATGTTTGCCTGGCAATACTTTGTCATATACGCTGGTATGGGCCTTGCTTTCTGGCAGGGAATCAGAATGATTGCCCGAGGGGAGGTGGATGGTATTGGGACCGTCTTCACGTAAAACCCTCCTGTTCGTGCTCCTAGCTTTGCTGTTTGCTGACCACCCAAAGTGTCCTATTCTCCGTCGTCGTCGGATCTACTTCGATCAATGGCATCGCTCCAAATATATCCTTCTTTGTTCGTGCCGGCACCGGGGCTGCAGAGCTTTTTGCTTTGATCGACAGAACCTCGGTTATCAACCCGCTCAGCGACTCAGGCCAGACCCCTACCAATGTATCTGGTGCTATCACAGTCAAATCCGTTTCCTTCGCCTACCCAACACGGCCTGACACACGTGTCCTCCAAGACTTTAATCTCAACATACCGGCCGGAAAGGTGACAGCTTTAGTGGTACGTGTGACGCTCCCAGTGGACTAGAAGAGAGTTAACGCTCCGACAGGGTGCCAGTGGCTCTGGAAAAAGCACCATTATAGGCCTTCTGGAGCGATGGTATGACCCTGCCACTGGTGACATCATGCTCGATGGAATCAGCCTGCGTGATCTGAGTCTCCCCTGGCTTCGTACCGCAATGCGACTCGTCCAACAGGTGTGTTCAACGTATGGGCCCAACATCCCACGCTGACGACTCCAGGAACCCGTCCTATTCAACGGAACCGTCTTTCAGAACATTGCCAACGGCCTCGTTGGTACTCCCTGGGAAAATCAGTCAAGGCAAGCCCAAGAGGAAAGGGTAAAACACGCGGCCGAGCTTGCATTCGCAGACGAGTTCATCCAAAGCCTGCCAGAACAATACGAGACCCGCATCGGCGAAAGGGGAGGGCTTCTCTCGGGAGGCCAGAAACAAAGGATTGCTATAGCTCGAAGTATAATTTCCCACCCTTCGATCCTCTTGCTAGACGAAGCTACTTCGGCCCTCGATCCGCACTCTGAAGCCATCGTCCAAAAGGCACTCAACAATGCTTCTCGCAACAGGACCACGTTGGTCATTGCTCACAAGCTTGCGACGATCCGAGACGCCGATAATATCGTGGTGATGTCCAAGGGAAAGATTGTCGAGCAGGGCAAGCATGAGGACCTCGTGGCCCTGGACGGCACCTATGCCAAGCTTGTGCACGCCCAGGATTTATCTACTAACACACAGAGTCTGGCTATGGAGACGTCTGACGACGAGTCGACAGCATCTACTAGCGCCATTGAGCCGGTGCAATCACTCGTCAAATACGATCCATTAATCAACGAGAACATATCCTCACAGATCAGGAGGGAGGATTTCAGTCTGTATGAGTCCACGGGGCTTTTACATACCATTTGGAAGATGATCAAGTCAGCTCCTGAGCTCAGAACTTGCTTCGTGACTATCGCTATTGCCTGTGCTATTGGAGGTAAGTTTCAACGCCCACAGCCCCTTTTCGTCATGTATCCTCTAACTAATGGATGTAGCTGCCGTCTATCCCGGACAAACACTACTGCTTTCCCAAGTCATGGATGTCTTCACATCCTCCAACCTGACCAAGAGCGGCGACTTTGTGTCTTTGATGTACTTTGTCGTCGCCCTTGGAAGCTTGGTTGTGTTTTTCGTCATGGGATGGATTTCCAGTGTTATTGCCCAGGTAGGTCCAGCGCAGCATGCTTCAGTAGACACCGTTCTGATCTGGAGCAGACTCTCAGCCACAATGTTAGAGAAGGGCTTTTCCGCAGTATGCTCAGGCAAGATCTACGGTTCTTTGACAGACCCGAGAACGCCACTGGCGCCCTTGTCAGCTGCATAGACTCCCAGTCTCAGGCTGTCTTGGAACTGATGGGGTTCAACGTAGCATTGGCTTTTCAGTGCATCATCAATATCATCGCCAGCAGCATCCTCGCTCTAGCCTATGCTTGGAAGCTTGGCCTCGTTGGAGTTTTTGCCGGCATGCCTCCTCTTTTGCTCGCCGGATTTGCCCGCATCCGCCTTGAGACGCGGCTAAACGCTAGTGTCGATGAGCGATTCTCGGCCAGTGCTGCGATAGCATCTGAGAGTGTCAATGCCATCCGTACAGTCTCGTCGCTTGCAATTGAGAAGAGCATTCTGACTAGGTACGCGGCTGAGCTTGACAGGGCAGTCTGGGGCTCGACAAAACCCCTGTTTCACATGATGATCTGGTTCTCTTTCACCCAGTCCATTGAGTTTTTTGTCCTTGCGCTGGGATTCTGGTAAGTATCTCTCTAGCAACCTCCCTCATTGCCAAGCATGGCTGACAGCTTCAGGTTTGGGTCAAAACTGGTTTCACAAGGAGAAATCACCTTTCCCCAGTTCATCATATCCTTCTTAGGTGTCTTTTTTTCCGGCCAAGCCGCGGGTACAATCTTCAGTTTCTCAAGCAGTTAGTATGTCCTTTCCCATACGCCCCAACATCTTCTAACGCAAGGACTCAGGTTTCACCAAGGCCAATTCCGCTGCCAATTACTACTTTTGGCTTACCTCTCTACAGCCGATCATCCAAGACACTGAAGATAATCGCGAGAAGGGCCCTGCGAACGGCGGTAGTTCAATCGACTTCCAAAACATTCACTTCTCCTACCCTCTTGCTCCCGAAAAACGAGTCGTCAAAGGCGTGTCTCTATTTGTAAGTGCTCGGCCGCAGCTGAATAGAACCATATTGACGTTTCTCAGATTGAACGTGGCCAATTTGTGGCCTTTGTCGGGTCATCTGGCTGTGGAAAGAGTACGATGATATCTCTTCTTGAGCGCTTCTACGACCCAACAAGTGGCACTATCAACATCGACGGCTCGGCGGCTCTCACTGCCATCAGCCCTCGTCTTTACCGCAATAGGATCGCTCTCGTTCAGCAGGAGCCTACCCTTTTCCCCGAGACTATTCGCGAGAACATTGCTGCTGGACTCGATATCGGTCCTGAGGAACAGGCTTGTGTCAGGGATGATACCTTGGAAGCAGCTTGCCGTGCCGCCAACGTATGGGACTTTGTGAGCTCTCTTCCCGAAGGTCTCAACACCCTGTGTGGCCAGGGAGGGAGCCAGCTCTCAGGAGGACAGAGGCAAAGAATTGCCATCGCGCGCGCTCTCATCCGAGAGCCTAGTATCATCTTACTAGACGAAGCAACTTCGGCACTTGACACCGAGTCGGAGAGGGTTGTGCAAAAGGCTTTGATGGAGGCTGCCGCTAGCGGGGATCGAATCACTATTGCAGTTGCCCATCGTTTATCGACAATTCGTGATGCTGACAAGATTTGTGTCTTCTATCAAGGCAAGATCGTGGAAGCTGGCACGCATGATGACCTCGTCAGCCAGAATGGTATCTATAAGCAGATGTGTGATGCGCAGAGCTTGGACAGAGCAACTTGAAGAATTGCAGACCCTTGCCTCTTGGCCAGAGCTTTGTCGTCATCGGCCCTTTCGACAATCGCAATCGGCTCGTAAGAATCAAATCCATGGTTTACTTCCAATATGTATTATTCCTATTTTTATCACATCGCTTATATATAGAAATACCATAGATGCTATAAGGCAACGAGCAGCTCTGCTTGTCTCAGAATAAACAGTTTCTACAAACTGCCGAACGCTGTCATGTAGCCTTAGCCGCCTCCCATTCTCAGCCTTCAGTGACACGTACTTGAAGTTATTGGGGAACCAGATTTCAGTCAGTCTCTGGTCGAGGTGAAATTCGTTGCTGAGAGCGCTCGACTTAACAAATGTTCCTGGTGAAATAAGCTGTAGGAATCCGAGGGATCTTGATATGTACGCGTATAACCCCTTGGTTGATAAAGAGCGTGTTTGGGGCTAACTAATCTAGAATGCTCACGGCATCTTTCACCCGATTATCGGAAACGCTCATTGGTGGATTTTTCTAGATTTGGTCGTGCCGAACCGTTGGGTCGTTTCATGAACCCTGCCATCAGGAGACGCAGCCCATAATGAAATGACCTTCATTAATATCCGATCATACTCCATCAATATCGAACGCTAGTTCGTAGACTTACGGATGGTCGCTGTAGAGCTTGCCCACTACCAGATCAGTGGTTTAAATATAGACCGAATCCCGGAGGCGCATTGTAGATCTTTGTTTGTTCCTATCTGTCGTTTCTGCTTGGTCCCCTCGCTGTCGCTCTTTTACACGTATTTTTATCCACACTCATTTTCTCTTCTTTCACTATGCGTCACTCATTTGTTTCGGCATTGATTGCCGCTTGTTCCGCCGTCCATGCTGCCGCGCAGCTGAACGGCAAGGTCGGGCCTCTCACTTCTGCGTCAGCCAAGGCTGCGATCAAGACTTGCAACATTGTCGACTACGGTGCCAAGGCGAATGCAAAGACTGATAATGGTCCGGCGATTCAAAAGGCTTGGAATGATTGCAGAACTGGCGGTGGAGAAGTCTACGTTCCACAGGGCGACTACGGTATGAGCACCTGGGTGACGTTGACGTCTTCGAAACCCATGTCATTTCGTCTTGATGGAACTGTCTACCGAATTGGCACCGATGGAGGCAATATGTTTATGTTCAAGCACCTGGAGGACTTTGAGTTCTATAGTAGCACCTCCAAGGGAGCTATCCAGGGTTATGGGTATGAGTTTCATAAGAGTATGTTCCATACATGGCCATGACTCTTTATTAAAGACACTGACGTAAAGTAGACAATGAATATGGCCCACGTATTCTTCGGTTCTCCGACGTCAAGAGCTTCTCCATCCACGACGTTGCTCTAGTCGATTGTGAGTATCACACGCCTTAATAAGTGACAAAACTGACATAATTAAGCGCCCGCTTTCCACTTCTCTGTCGACACCTGCTCCAACGGTGAAGTTTACAACATGGCCATTCACGGAGGTAACCGAGGTGGCCTCGATGGTATTGACGTCTGGGGAACCAACATCCAGTAACGCCTCTTGACACATTTTTCTTTTCAACTATGCTAATGCCATTTCAGTATCCACGATGTTGAAGTCAGCAACAAGGACGAGTGTGTCACCGTCAAGAACCCCTCTGACCACCTCTTGATCGAGAACATCTTCTGCAACTGGTCTGGTGGCTGTGCCATGGGCTCCCTCGCCACCGACACCGGTAATTATCGCTGCCATGTAACTTACCCAATCAACGCTAATTTATACCAGATATTCACGACATCGAATACAACAATATCTACACTCAGCGCTCTAACCAGATGTACATGTTCAAGTCCTACGGCGGCAGCGGCACCGTCAACAACGTTGCTCTCAAGAACTTCGCCGGCCACTCCAATGCCTACACGCTCGACCTCGATGCCCAGTGGAGTTCCATGAAGCCCATCGCCGGCGACGGTATCCTCTACAGCAACATGACTTTCTCCGGCTGGTCCGGAACCTGCGCCGATGGTCACCAGAGGGGACCAATCAAGTTCAACTGCCCGGCTGATGTTCCCTGCACTGACATGCAGGTCGATGACTTTACTGTTGGAAGTAACAAGGGCGATACCGTCGAGCATGTGTGCAAGAACGCCTATGGAACTGGGGCTTGTCTTAAAAAGGGCGATGGTGGTGCTTACACGACTACGCAGACTGTTGATGCTGCCAGCGCTGCCACTCCGACCATGGATGGAGAGCTTGAAAATGGTCTTGGCCTTACTGTTTCCATTGCCATTCCTACCATTCGGCCTTCGTTCTTCCCTGGTGTCGCTGCCATCAGCCCTCGCATGGCCGACGCCGCCAAGGCTAAAGCCACCGCTCGTGTAAAGACCTCCGTCCCCGCTGAGGCTGAGACCGCCGCTGACACTTCTGCTGCAGCTGATGTAACTGCTCCCATCAGTACTGTTGCTTCGTTTGCTACCTCTGCTATTGCCGATGAGGTTTCTCCTGTTTCCACTCCTACAACTTCCGCCCACGCGACGAACACCCTCCCGGTGGAATCTTCTAGTCTCAAGACTACGGTAAAGGGTCCCTCCTGTAGGGCGAAGTATTATCGTCAAGATTAAGATGGCTAAAAACAGAGTATTACTTGGCTCTCACATCTTAACTGAACAAAGTATATTAGACTAAGAATACTAAGTGCGGGTAATGACTAGCTACGCATAATTGTCCTCATTTCTCTTCTCAAGTCGTCTTCGTATCGCAAAAGAGCCATATACTGTCGCTAGTGAGGAAATCAAGGGTAATACAATAAATAGTCCAGTAACGGCGGCGCATAAAATCATCGCGAATATACTGAACCCATATGCTGCTTGCTGAAGATCAGGATCTGGATTGTTCGAATGTGAGGATAACGATAGATTGAAAGCTGACAAAATAATAACAATGACACCAAATGCTGACACTGCGTTGTTGTACTGGTCCATGTACGGCACATAGCTCTCGGTCAAGGCATGGGGGAAGCCTTGAAGGATACTCGATATGGAAAACTTGTAAGGCGAATATCGGTAAATCGTATCCAGTCGATTCAATCGTAACTCGCCGTATTGAAATCGTTTATCCATGACATTAGAGTCCTTAGGGTTGAGATTTGGCAGTATTGTACGTGCAAAATCCGACCAAGCTCGGTAGTCCAAGTTCTCATTGATCAGACGAGAATCTTGAGCCACCCGCAAATCATGACCAAAGCGAATAAGGCCGCAATAGGAGTACAGAAGCCCGCAGGCTGCTCGGTGCAACTGAGGGTCACAAGATATGTTGGCCTCCCAGAAATCGTAGTTGAGGAGAAAGTCCGGCAGTGGCTTGATGAATATTCTCGACTTGGCCCAAACAAGATGGAGATCCAGTTCCTCCGCAATTACGATCTCACGGCGCAGGAATCTCTGGTAGTATAATGATCGGGGAGCTCCATGGACGGCGATTAGCCATAGCATCTTGCGTATGGCATTGAAGCGAGAAAGGTCGAGAAAGGCGCTGAGAAATCTATGCACCTCATCTCTAGCCTCATATCTCAGTGGCTGCAGTTCCCTGGCCAAGGGAGATATATCGTTGAAGGCTGCAGGGAGGACGAGGTCATCATGAGAAACCAAGGAGGAAGCTGCCGGGAACGGGGGTTTGTATCCTGTTGATGCAATCTCCTTCTTGGAATTATCCATTTCGAGTATAGTAGACAACGGATGCAGGGAAAGATTGGAGTTCTGGTCAAATTGGTCTTTGAAAGCTTATGCAAGGAGTTTGGAGGATGCCGAGTATGCCAATGACTTGTGATTTATAGATCATGGGCTTGTAGAAAGCTGACCAGGCTATGACTCCAAGCTTATGCAATGAGGTGTGCACTATTACGTTGCCTGGTTGCGCATATCAGAGTGCGATGGTGTCTATGTTGCAAATGCGGCATAAACTTTCCAGGCCACCTAGATTTAATTGAGTCACAGCGTGTGAATGTTGCAGTTATGATATAATTTGTAGAGACATCCTGTCCATTCTCATCCAATCTTGCTTTAACTGACAAGCAAGTAATTAGACTAAGGACTGTAGATCACACACTAGCGCACAACTACATCACAAGCTTAACACAGTTTAGGTAGCGCATACGTGCTAGTCTAGATCTGTCATGATGCTATAATCATGCTGATACCCCGCACATCGAGGCATTAGTATGCTTATGGGTAGCGTAAAGTGTTCTTGAAGATGAGTATCGCAAACCTCTGATACTCATCACTCTCCTTGCCACCTCCAGTTCCAAGAGAAGTACAATATCGGACTTGATCGAAGCTGATAACGTCACTGGCTGGCCGGATGGCGTGGTCTTTATTTTGGCTTTTTGTGAGCTAGATGCATCGTTTGCAGTTGAGACTTGTGACTGAGAGCTTAAATCAGCAGACAGAACTTAGCTACGAGAGTGGCAAATTAACATGCGAGTGCTTATATTGTATGAAGGTTTCAAATAAGCTTCAGTCCAAAACATCAAAGTAAAGGACACCAATGAATTGTGATAAGGCTGAGAGGTTAAGGGAGGCTTTAGTCCTCAGGGCACAAAGGTTAAAAAAGTCAACAAAGATACACATACGGGCAATATACTCGTTGCATTTACTGTCGCCTAATATCTTGCTTTTGGCTGAAAAGCTAGATGTCCTCGTGACCATCTTAGATATAATATAAATCACAAAATTGAACAGTATTCAATATTTTCACGACCTTCTTACATAAATGCTATCAGTAATTCGACAAAGCCATGGAGGACTCAACATATAACCGGATCACCCAGGCTGTGGAAATCGTGCCAGATGGCGATGTCATTCTGGTAGTTGGGCCGGAGAAGACAAAGCTCCTGGTGAAATCTCTGTTATTGATGGCAGCCTCAAGGCCATTCTCAGTCATGCTCGGGCCAAACTGGAAAGAAGGTCATGATATGCGACATAGCGATGGCCCTTTCGAGGTACTGTTGCCGGATGACGATGCTACCGCATTGGAAATCATATGTTCTGTCATCCACTTTCAGAACGATAAGATCCCACAGACACTCCCTGCCAGTGACATCCTAGCCGTTGCGGTCGCCGCAGACAAGTACGATTGCCTGATCGCCATACAGCTTGCCCAAAAGGCATGGCTCCGGGAATTAAAAGTGAAGCCGGAGGACCTTATGCTTCTTGCTGCCGTGGCGTATCTCATCCGGGATGCCCAAGCGTTCAGGAAAATCACTGCAGCATTGGTCATCAACCATTACGGGTCTTATCTCGCTCTCTCTGGGGAAGACACTGAATCTATCATGCCGTGGGAGGTATTATGTAAGTACTGTAGTAATGCTATCGAGACGTAACTAACGTACTCATAAATAGACTTGCTGGAAGAGCAAAGGGGCTTCGCGAGACTGCAGCTAAGCCATATTCTTATCAGCGGAGTCAAGCTTGGCCAGTGCAGTTGTCTTTGTGGATGGACAAGCAAGCTTACTTCTGCATACATAAGGCAACTGTTTTTCCAGGGTCTTTGGCCTGCGAATTTCTCCAAGATATCTATCTCAAGGGCGCTACAGAAGGCGGAGTTGATGCCTGATCCGTTCCCTCCGGAAACAAGCAATCCTTGTGCCAACGCTTCCTACCACCAGATTCCAGCGTATAGACAAAATCTCAGGGTTGGGATAGGGAGATTAGACAAGAGTATCGGACTTTGCCTGGAATGCGTTCGGGGAGGGAGCAGGTCTTTTAGTTGCGAGGAGCCATCCCATAGTTCTCGCAAGTAATTGGTATGTGTATATCTAAATCACTAGACTAAATTATATACAAGTATGAAGTAAAAGTCCAAACTCCGTGACTAATAAGTTCCTCACGGGCCATACTGGAGATAACGCTAAAGCTGTCTAAACTACATAGTTCCGCTGGCGTTCATCAAGACAGGTCAGTACAGGTCGATGAAGTAATCAAACGGCACGGTGCCAACCACAAGCTTGAACATCATACCCTGCTAGTGTATTTTACAACAAAAACATCCCAACCAATGCAGTAATCATGATCCACGATGTAAGGTCATATCTGTGAGCATCTGAAACAACCACTGATGTGGTATAGGGCGCTCCCTTGGACTCTGAAGGAGCTTGGCCCTGGTCAAGAGGTGATGATTGAGATGGAAGTGCTGAATTGCCGAGTTGAGAAGTAGGAACAATGCTTGTTTCCGTTGTCAAGCTCTTCGGGGATGATGGCTGGGAGGGATAAGCCGGCGGATTGCTGTTGGACTCTGCTGAGCCGTGAGCTGGGACAGATGGCTGCGGGTTCCCGTGTTCCGGCTGCTTATAACCATTAGTTGCTCCAGCTGAAGTAGGGGCCACGTGCTGGTGTGTCATGTAGCTGGGATGGAAATCCTGTGATCCTGCGGTTATAGTAGGGTGCTCAGGCTGTCCGTTCTTCGAGCCAGGTTGAGAACCTCCTGTAGGATAAGTAGGATAGCTATTGCTGCCAGCGTCTGTCTGATGCCCTCCAACCCAACCTGAAGGGTATTGAACTATCGGGTGTGTATAGCTCGCGCGGCCCGTTTCACAAACAGCCTTTGGTACTGTCAGGGTAACTACATCCCCTCCTTGGGTACAGGCAACAGTTGTCATATCCACTGTTGGGTACACCTGGTTCTTGCATCCGCAAGGGCTGTAGAGCAGGGTGATAGGAACACAGGTTGTGATTAGAGATGCAGGATTGCTTGGGTTGACAGTAGTGTAAGTAACAGTGGTTACTGTCTCGGCAAATCGAGTCTTGGTGTAGGCATGGTCGATGGTCAGAGTCGAGTAAGCAGTATGGATGGCTGTTGGGGTAGGGAGAGATGTTGATAGGCAAGTTGCGGAGTTGGTCTCTGTGACGGTGGAATCAGAGACTGAAAGCGTCTTTGAGCCGGTATTCTTCGTTGTGAAGGAGGAGAAAGAGTATGAGGCGTCTGTTTGACTGGAGTGTGAAGAACCAGTTGACTCAGAAGTCGATTCGTAAGCGTGGGAAGAAGAAGAGGTTGGTAAGGAGGACGAAGAGGATGAGACATCCGAAGTGGAGGGAAGCTTTTTGCGATAGAGGGTCAAGAGATGATTAGGCGCTATCTCACGATGCAGAAGTTTCCGTCCGGCGCGAAGAATGCCTCCGCAGAATAGAGTGCGATCGCCAGGGCATGTGAGATCACAGCGTGCATCCGCTACAAATTCCGTATCATCGAGCACATCGGCCTTATAACAAGTCCTAGGAAACATTAGCTTGGGTACTCATAGATCAAAAGGAGAACTTACTCTTGATAAACACCAATGTACGCGCTTCCCAAAGCCAAGTCGACACACTTTCGGGTAGTCATTTCTGGATCAGTAGCTACCTCTTTGAAGGATGGATATCCCTCGAGGGATTTCAAACAGCCTGTGAAGGTATATTCACCAAGGGTCGGAATGTTACTTGCGGATGGTGTTGATGAGGTTGATGGTAAAGTGGTAGTCTCTGATGTGGACTGTATCTCAGTTGAAGTGCGGCTGGTGTCGCTGACACTGGATGCTGTTGCTGTGGTTTCTATCGCGGTAACCGAAGTCGTAGTGGATGATGTCTGCACAGTTGATGCCTTAGTAGTCGACGAGTCGGCGGGCGACATATCTACGCTGGAAGTATCGGTGTGCAACGAGCCTGTACTTGTTGCGACGGTAGTAAGCTCTAGAGAAGTGGACTCTTCGGCTGATGTAGATACTGATTGGGCAACCGTTGTAGACTCTGAGACCGATTCTGAAGATAGCGATGAGAAATCGGTTGATGTAGATGCTAACAGTTCAGTTGATGACGAGATAACCTCTATTGAGGTTGTAGCTGATGCAGCTGAAGCAGATGTAGACTCTAGTGTAGACTGGAGTGCAGAGTCTGATGTTGTCCCTGAAGCAATATCTTGTGAAGACGACAATGATGTAAATTGTGACGATGTCGTTGGCAGTGAAGTAGTTGCTTCGGAGGTTACACTTGACGTAGTGGTAAAGGATGACGACTCCGTTGTATCCGCTGCCGTAGTCTCTGACGTGAGTGCTGATGAAGTCTCTTGGGACTCGGATGATATCGACGCTGAAGAGCTTGTGTACAGTGTCGATGTTGTAGACCCTGCGGTGGATTCAACAGTCACAGGAGTCTCAGATGATGCCGAGGTTGATGTAGATGAAAGTAGCTTGTAAGCAAAGGCGGTACCAGGGGAGTATTGACCCCCTTCGAATGACTCAATCAGATCGCATTCACTCTCAGGAGAAGGATAGAAATTCACAGCAATGCACCTCTTTTCATCGTCACACCGATTCAGGCACCCTTCAAAGCTATCTTCTTCATCTCGTCGATAGATTGATTCTCCAGTCGCGGAAGTATCGCAGGCAAGAAAAAACTCGTTCCCATTAGGGCCGGTATAAGTACCGCTCTCCATTTGACTACAGGTCAGCGGTCCTGTTGCTACTGCAGTTGACGTGGTGGCGAATGAGGTGGTGGTAGAAAGTTCTGTTGGTGCCTCAGTTGTAGACGAGACAGCTGGCCGAGATATCACATAGGCCATATCCTGTTCAAGGTCTTGGTTGAGACCGCTAAAGCTTTCGTACAAATAACATTCGTAATAATTGTGGTAGAAGTTGAGTACGCGGCAAGCCACATTATCAGCGCAGAGTGCCATACATTCAGTCAAGCTGTGCACCTGGCTGTGATATTCCATTGGGATACTGCCAGTTGCTCGCCAACCGCAGTTGGTATTGAATTCCACACCGTCGACGGATGCTGGAGAATCAAGTTGGTCGCAAGATAATGGACCCGAGGCGGCAGAGGTTGTAGCCGACACGGCTTCGGTTGTAGTCGAGATGGCATCGGTTGTCGTCGTGGTTGGCGCAGGTGACAGCACAAGAGCCATGTCATATAGATTGTTAGGCGCTGGGCCATCCGACTCGTCCATCAAGTAGCAAAGAAGCTGGCTCTTGTCAAAGAGTGCAACTTTGCAATCTGAGTCACCACCACACAGCTGAATGCATGTCTCCAAGTCGCTAACCTCGAAGGAGGAACCGATTTGATTGCCGCCGGTCGAGTATGAATTGCAATGAATCTCGAATTGTGTGTTGGAAGGGCCGTCGTAGGGGTTGCTTAGTTGATTGCAGGATACCGCTGAACAGAGAGGTATAAGGAACGCCCATAGGGCAAGCGTTGCTTGTGGCCTCATGTCGAAGGGGCAGCGATAAATCGTGTAAAGCGTGGAGAACTAAGATGCGGTAGATTTATCCAACACTGTGAAGATCTCAGGCCTTGGATGTTCGCTAAAGACGTCTGTCCTCCTTTGCAGAATTCTTCACACGTGCTCTGTTGATATTAGAAAAGATCCACGGAGTAAGTTAAGGGAGAAGGGCTGCTATTTTTATTGTGGTGAGCTAACCAGCTGAGTCGGCCGCCGATGGGCTACGTGGGCCATCGTATGATGCACTTTCCCAAATTAACATGAAAAAGTTGCTGTTTGTTTACTTATGTCACTAGTTCTACCAGCTAATGCCTGTCGCAAAGCGCTTTTGGGGCAAGTGAAATCAATAGTGCCAATTTGACAGGGTCCAAGAACCAATACAGAGACATCCTAGCCTTGATTAGGCTTAAAGACAACCTTCAGCTACTCACTAGCACAGGCGAGTTTAAAATCTTAAAACTTTTTACCAGTGTACCGTACAACTATTAATCCATAAGAAAAGACCATTCCTCCGCAAATATCAGTAGTTATTATTTAATTTAATTACATTGAATACAGTTAGGCATTTAAATATATCTTTAGTAGCCGCGGTTGACATCTTGATGTTCTAGATTAGTCCAACTGTGCATGACACTCAGATGCGCTAAGTACTAATAGTCAGGAGCTATCGGTTTTTCCTCAGCCACCAACACCAACTGAACCCCTGAACCTCGCTTACCGTACATCCTCTGTTCCTACAACTCACCGTGCAATTATTACTTTCTGCTCACGCTAAAAGTTATTTTAGTAACACAGCTTCCCTTTTATATTTTTCATCTTCAGCTACTGAGATTATATAGCAAGTCAAATAACCTGTTCCTGTGTGACCATGATCTTGGAAAATAAGCAAGTCTGGTGTGCTTATCTTAGTGCTGTTTTCGTTATCTAAGGTACTTAGCCCCTCTTGCCCCTGTACGTATCTCTTGGTGTCCTCCTCCTAAACCCATTCTAGAACTCTCCATTCTCCTTATACATCTTTGTTAACTGACATTAGATAGCTATTCTTTAATCTACAATCAGGCTTAAAGATTACCCGCTGGCACTTATTGTCTTTAACACAAGTACCTACTCCGTATCTATAACAGCATTGTAAGATCTCTTCAGGTGTATCTCCCTCAGACCAACTTGAAATCCGGATCAATTCCATTGAAGACAATTATACATTATGTGAGTTCGGTGGCTTTAATTGCTGCAATATATTACTTGTGATTTTAATTGTTGCCCAAACTTGTTTATAATCTTGCAGGCATGAACAACTCCATTTTGCTTTGTAATATTCTTGTTTCACTCCCAAGCTTGCGAAAATGCGCTGATTGAAGATCTTGACTACTCATTAGGCCTATAAATTACTACTTACTTCTACCCTTATTATATAAAAGGGACCAATCCTTATGTGAATTGCCTTTTACTTCTTTGAAGATCGAGGAAGAGGATCAGAACGAAACATTAAGCACAGAAATTCATAGCTCACACATTCAAGCTACCAGTCGTTTTTACCCTGTACCTAAAAGCTAGGCCTCGGCCGGTCGCGCCGAGCTCACTCATGAGCAGGGACTAACCCGGGCCCTGAAGATCACTATCATTTCGAGTAAGACTTGTCTAAGACAAGGGTCTTATACCAATCGGAATGACCGTTTTCTCGGGCTGCTAATCATTTTAGCTTAACTTCTTCCACTAAAAAGGCCACTGAACAGAGAATATCATAACATTTTAGAATCTGCTTATTACTTTAACAAGATCAAGTTCAAGATGGAAGAGTGTCCCAGGATCTTTTAATACAAGAAGATTTACTCTCCACGTAAGAATCTGATCATCGAAAGGAAAACAAGCCTGATGAGGAAATCCATTCGAGCCATTGTATGTAACCTCAGTCTTGCAGCCTTGCTGGGCCGATGTTGCAATAGAGCTGGGCCAGGCGTCCAGCGCTGTGGGGACGTAAGCATTCCGAGCTCAAATGTCAAGGATCGAACGGCTATAATTGCCGGTTGTCTCCTCTTTTCCACAGATAAATTCGGATCGACCACGGGACTGTCGACGGATCTGGCCAGCGAGATCCGTAAGTCGTGGAATAAAAGAGACTGTCACCGCTGCGTTACTATTGAACCGTCTTGAAATGGCTAGTGCTGACTCCAAAGGATCCTGAAGTGAGACAAAGGGTCTCGTAATTGAATCATGTCCACTACTAGAACGACTGTGCATGTAATAGTGAGCCGAATAGAAATCATAGGTCATTTTACAATCGTATATTTCCACCTTTTGGCCTCTAAACTGGCCAGGGTTTTATTAAATCAGGCGACTTGCCTGGTCGCGGATACGAGAATGGACCCTCGATGATTCACAGACCGAGAAGTTCCTGACTTGAAGATGGCTTAGCATTATTGTAGAAAGAGGAGGTATAGATATAGTATTCAGGGGCTATCAGTAGAGAAGAACCCGAATAGCCTGAATATGATCTAAAAGCCCGGAGCAATGGCGTTGGCTACTTAGACACAACCGAAACATAGACATTCCATAGAATCATCAGATCACGATTGGTCGCTTTACTGGTTTTTGCCACAATAGCAACTACAAACAAATGAGGCTATTCCTATAACTGGACATTTATACGGAAAATGCTCTTTTCGCTTAATTGGCAGGAGGAACATTCGGTGACTCTGAAAATGGGCCCAGGCTAGGTAAGCCCGTACTGTTGCGGGAAAACCGCTAAAACGGCCAATGAAACATAGCAGGCGCCTATGGGTTGGATAGGACTTTTTGTAAAATGTAATCCTTCAGAGGCAAAAGTTCATGAGCCGATGTCTGAGGTGACGGGGATATCGAAAGTGTTGAGCACATTATACTCCAGTTAAAAGCCAGGATGTTGAGTATATAAGTCGTTGACTCTCCCAGATCTCTATCAACGATCACTCATCCAAACACTCAAACTTCACATCAACCTATCAACCAACTTCTACAACCTCCAACCATCAAAATGCTCGTCAACACCAGCTTCCTCACCCTCCTCATGGCAGCCTTCGCCGCAGCCTCTCCCATCACAGAGTCCACATCCACCCTCACCAAGCGCAAGTCAGTCAACGACTGCGGCGACTCTACCTTTGAGAACCACTCCTCCGGGGGCTCTCCTCAAGTTTCCGACTGCCAGCAAATCGCCCGCAACATCGCTGGCGGTGGCACCTGGACCGTCGGTGCCGGTGGCGAGCAACACCAGCTGGTCCAGTACGGAACCTGCGCCTTCGGTGCACAGGGCGCTGGGTCCAACATGAACGCTGCTTATATCGGCAATCAGGACATCATTGATCTGATCAACAGCTCTATCGACAAGTTTCAGTGGGAAGGAAAGGTTGGCGCTGCTGGTGTTATGGGATGCCAGAGTCTTACTGGACTGGTTGGAGGGGTTGACATGCGATGGGGTATCTACCATACCTAAGCATTTTTGGAAGCGCTTTGGTGATGCTAAGTCACATAGGGTTTGAGAATTACAGCATTGAGGGCCTGTGAGAGTCTTTCGTGGATACAGGAGGAGCTGTTTTCTTTACAACATACGGCATGTTCTATTCTTAGTCTGGCTTTTGTTCAGCTTGCCAGGCAACTAGTTTAGTTACCTGTACATACAATAAATTTCTTCAACTGAGAAACGAGATGATCTTGCTTTCATAACAATACTCTCGTTTACAAGCACTACCTTCTTCGCTGTAGGTAATACAAAGCCGCAGACCTAGCAAGTTCTCTCTATCAAGGTCCCAAACGTGTACATTGGTCATTGTCTTAATGCGGTCCGATAAATATAGGTTCCTATCCGTATCCTGGCGCCGTCGGATATCCACAATATACAAATGCAATGATCTTAATGTCCATGAATAAATCTACATGCAATGCAATGAGCGTGACGTCTTGGAGAAATAATTTGGAGAGAAGCGCACCGTAACTGAGTTCCAAAAGTTGCTCAGGCTTGATCGTAAAATCGGCCCGGCGAAGTTGAGTAATGGGGGTAGTTGTACTTGTAAAGGGGGGCTTTTTGATTATGAGGGGGATATTGAGTCATTGGATGTTCTTGTAGATAGCGATAGCGATGATGGTCGGGCGTGGGGAAAGGTTGCCGGACAATGGAAGGCGACAAGTGGCTCTTATTCTGTAGAGGAATGCTTGCTGAGTCATTGTTTATATGAAAAGTCTCCACCGGTTCTCTGGGAGTTATTATAGCTCGTCCCGGGTGAACCAGACTGAAAAGAGCAACGGTGACGAAGATCATCGAAGCGTCAAACACATAAATATATGTTTCAGCTGACTGTAATGGGCCGTTTGATCCGGTGATGTACTCGACCAAGCGGAAAAGAGATCGAATCATGATCAGACCACTGTTAACGTAGAGAACGAGGACAAATTGCTTCCAGGGAGAGGGAGAAGAAAGGCTTTTGCTGGTCGGGTATGCAGTCATTCGACGATGGAAGATATGAAGAATAGTGATGAAGAATGCGAAGAAGTAAATTTGAACTGCAAGGCCAAGGATGATGATGTTCTGCCCCATCTTCTGGTCACCCTTGGACTTGGCTTTGGTTAGCATACCTCCTCCTGTAGTTATCAGAGGTTAGTATCGCGACCAACGCCACAGGATACGGTTCAAACTTACCCGCAGACTGTGCCAGAAATGAAATGACATCACCAATAACAAAGGTCTTTGTCAAAAACTCAATCGGGATCAGTGAATAATCGTCGGCTTCGAGGGATTTAATGAGTCTTCCAAGCGACATATAGATAGAAGCTGCCAACATCGTCGGGCCCAGGAGCAGAAGGAGACTTTGGAGGACATAAGGCATAATAGCCCAGTCAGGAGTCTGCTTTGCAGATATTGCACGCCCGGCATAACCGATTGCCTCGACTGTTGGGGATTGATGAGTGCGTGCTCGGGGGCAAGTAGTATTCGCTACTTACAAATACATCCAATAAGGAATGGAACAAGATAGAAGCTTCTGCACCAGATGAGTTGAAAGAGATGGCAGAGTGTTAAAGCACTAAATAAAGCTAGAAAGATAATTGCGGCGGTAAAAGACGGGTCGTAGTGGTAAAGCTTGAAATCAGACATGGTAGGGGCGTTGGCTACAAAACGACTGAGCTTGGTGTAAGGAAAAGGGAGACAAAAAGCGAGTGGAAAACCCTTTTCTTTATCAGAAAAGGATACAATAAGTGTCTAAAATATAGATTTTAAAGCACTTATACTGCAGAGTTTTCCAGAAGTATCAAAAGTATTTATCTGAAAGACAATTGTACTTGATAACAATGACCGGCCTTTCCGCTGATGTTAGGCTTGCTGATCGACCCACCCGTATTATTTACGAGCGGGGCATCTGTCAGTGCAGTATGTAGGACTGGAATAAAAATAGGGTTTCTAGTCTATACAGGTTAGCCTGCAATTTTTATACACGTATTATGAAGCTTATCTGCGGCAATTCATCTGTAACGTTCTCATGGAGTTGGGACAACTGTAACACCGCACAGACTCAAGTAGGGCATTATTGACTTGTAATTCTTAGCCCAGTGACTGATGCTGGCTTTTGAGTGTTGGGATTAACGAAGTTATCTTATAGTCGTCCTCATCGTCTGATAGGCAAGGTGTGTCATGCCGTAGGTTATGATAGAGAAGAGTAGACCAATCTCTAAGAGCCTTAATATTATCAAAGTCGACTCTACCATTGCTAACTAAAAGCGTTGCGGTAATCTTGAGGTTCTTTAGTCATCACTCTAACAGTTAAAGAAGCCAGACTTCTTTAGTGATTAAACCACAACTTTGGCATGCTGTATTTTAATCCGTTCTCCGAACCTGGGGAGATCCAAGGATATAACGATCAGAACCAATGTAAGAAATCCCAGATAACTGTTGGCCCATCTAAAACCCATTGCTTAATACATCTGCAGACCATTCAGAGAGCGCAATGCTGCAACAAAGGATCTCAGAACCGCCAATGTTGCTGAGGCAGATGCAGCATATTGTGGATGTTTGTTGAGTAGATAATTCTGAATGAAGGGCAGTATATATTTCTTAGGCCGGGAAGACGCAAATCCCTTAATAGACTATATATTTCTCACGCGTTTGTGCAAAATCAGGGAACTCGGTAACTATTAAAGGTAGACCGTTTGTTAATTTGTCCTTCATGGTTCCTGTGTGACGAAAGTGGGTTACTGAAATTTACGCGTATTTCGGCAACTGAATTGCCCCAAGCTCCTTTAGTGCGTGCGCCATCTACGTGTGTTCCAATCAAGGACGGTTTATTTTTAACCAGTCCCGGAGATAAGTCACAATTGATGACCTCTAGACTTGTTGCTATTATTACACTATTGGCTATCGGGCTCTTGTTTTTCTCAGCTCCAACTCCCTTCCTCTCACCACCTCAACCTCTTATCCACGTCCTCCGACGTATCTAAAATACGCGGAATTAAGTACCAGGCGTCTTCCCTTCTGTTTCTCTATCTCGGCATCCCTCCAAACCGCTGCTGCATAAAGCATACCGGTACTATCAGCCAATCCAGTGACTTACAAGGACCCCTTGGCCTTTCTTTGGTACCTACTCTACAGTTTGCTCCAGAAATGCAACGCTGTAGGCACAAAAAGTCAAGGAAAGACTGCCTCGAGTGCAAGCGCCGGCATATCCGGGTAAGTTCCCTCTATGTGCTACATACACGCATACATCAGTATTATTTATAAGTTTTGGCAGTGTGATGAAGGCAAACCCATTTGTATAAACTGCATTACTGCAGAGCGAAATTGCGAATATCGCGAGCGCATGTCTCCGGTATGAACCATGTCCCATAACACCTTGTGCTCATATCATAGACTTCATTTACAATGCTTTCGGCCGTTGTCTTACAGTTTATTCACAGGATCTGAATGATGCCACCCCGTCAGCCTTGGAGTCGAACGCGACCTTGATGCGAGATGCAGAGAATTCGTCAGGCATAAGCAGTCTAAGAATAGTAAAGACACAGACGACCGATGTCAACATGAGACATCTAGAGCTACTTGTTCACTTTTCAATCGCCATATATGCCCCAGAACTTGGAGAGGATCATTTATGTACAAGCTTAGTACTAGAAGCTGCTCTGACAGAGAAGTATTTAATGCTCGAGGTCCTGGCATTCTCGGCTCGATACTTATCAACCGCCGATACCGACGATGCCGATTGCTATTCACGCCAGGCAGTGGAACTGCTGACCAAGGCTATCGAACTATTTAACAGTACGGATACTACCTGTTCTGATGATAATTCCATAGCTAGGCTACTCTTCTCCTCCATACTAGGCCGCCACATATTGGTCAATGTGCTCGCTAGGCAAGATCCTAATTGTAATTAAGGTCTATATTAATACCCTTAACTAATTAGGTACCTAGCTAGTATCTTTATATATCTATATACTTATAAATCTAATTAAAAGGGAGCCCTACTTAAAAAGTAAGTAGTAAAATTATAAGATAAGGGTAAAATTATAAAATAAGCCTTTACTTTACCTAGTTATAATTTTATAATTTTTATTACTTTAAACTAAAGATTTTAATAATATTTCTAAGTATTATTTAGTTAAATTATATACTTAAAGATATTTTTTTTACTAAATCTTTAAAATAAATAATTTTTATAATTTTAGCCTTATTATAATAGCTATATATATAATTTTAATTTTATAATTTTACTACTATAATACTAAGTATAAGCCTTTTATAATTTATATTATTATTAAAAAATATAAAGCTTTAAAAACTTTTATTAGGTATTATTTTAAGTTAATAAAGCTATTTAAAAAGCCTACTTTTAGTAATAATAGTATTAGCTACTTAAGGAATCTTAATAAAGCTAAGGAATATATTATAATTATATATATTATTTAGCTTAAAAAAGCAGGTTTTCCTTATAATTAGTAACTTAATAAAAAAGTAGTAAATAAGCTAAGGGTATTATAAATACCTTTAGTAGGCCTTATTAATAATAGTTAATATAAAAGATTTTTTTAAAATAATTTATAGCTTAAAAAGAAAAAATTAATTTAAGTTTTTAACTATAAATAAGTAAGATTTAAAGCTAAAGATATTTTTAATTTTAAGAAATTCTATATTAACCTTAATATAATTATAAATAAAAAAGAAATTAAAGCTTTATAAATATTTAATATTAATAAATATAGTATATAAATTAGTACTATTTATAAGTAGCTTAAAGTTATTATTATAAAGAAAATACTTAATACTAAATATAAAGTTATTTCCTTTTTTAATAAAAAATTAACTATACTTTTTAAATATATAAATATAGCTAAATATAAGTAATTTCTAGACTTTAAGCTATATTTTAATATATTTTTTAATTATAATATTAGTATTAATAGTATTTAAAATATAGCTAATAAAATCTTAGGAAGTTAATAGCTTAGATAAAGCTATTTACTTTACTTACTTTAAAAGTAGCTTTTTTAATACTAAGATCTTAATAAATTAAATATAGTATTTTAACTATAATTTATTTAAATATACTATAAAATATAGGTTAAAGGTATTATATTTAAAGATTAGTTTAATTATAATAAATTTATAAAAGATTTTAATATACCTAACTTTATTTAAAAGTAGTTATATTTTAAGTAACTTAAAAAGTAGTAAATTTAAAGACTTTTTATAATTAATAGCTTTATAGAAAAAACCTTTATTAAGTTTATAAATTACTACTTTTATATTAATATTAAGATTTTTATTTTTTCTTTTTATTTTATATATTTTATATAGCTATTAAATATTAAAGTATTTTAGCTATTAAAAAATTTATACTAAAAATATCTTTAGTAATATCTTTATAAAGGGATTTTTTAATTTTTAATACTTTAATTTTATTAAGAAGCTTAGTAAGATTTTTAAAGATAGTTTTACTATTTATAATATTATAAATAGCTTTAAGAAAAGTAAAATATTTTTTATAAATAGTATAAAGATTATTTATAAAATTAAGGAAAAAAATAAGTTTTTTTTTACTTTTATAAATCTTATTTTTTTTTTACTTTTTTTAAAGAAAGCTTACTTTAAAAATACTTATAAAGTTATTTATTATTTTAAGTATAACTATTATAATAACTTTTTATTATTAACTTATTAAGCTTTTAGTATTTTAAAAGATATTATTTATAATATTATTATTTAAAATAGTATATTAAAAAAACTACTTTTTAACTACTAATAATATATTATAACTTTAGCTAAGAAAAAAAATAAAAGAAAAAGGTAATATTATTAAGAAAATATATTAATAGTATTATAGTTAAGTAAATCTAAAAAAGTTTAAATACTTTAATAAAAAAAAATAAAAAAAATAAGCTTTATTACTAATACTATAATATTAAGGAACTATATAAAGCTAAAAAAAGTTACCTAAAGAAAAAATAAAAAGAAAATATAAATATAATATAAATAATAATAAAAAGCCTATTTATATTAGCTTTAAGTATTAAAAAAAATAAAAAGAATTAAATATAAAAAATAAAATTATCTTTATACTATTTTTATTATAAAAACCCTTACTATTTTCTTAAAATAACTTTTTTTATAATATAAGTAAATTAATATAGTAAAAGCGCTTTTTTAAGTAACTTTATAATACTTTTATTACTAGTTTTTATTAAAGTTCTTTTTAAAATATACTTACCTTACCTTTAAGTAATAGTATTAAGATTATTTTTAATAATTTATAAAAAGATCTTATTTATAATAGCCTTACTTTTAATAATTTTAATAACTTAAAAAATAATAAAAAAGGCCTTAATTTTATTAACTTATTATAAGATATTAAAAAGCCTAAGCTATTACCTTTTTTTAACCTAGCCTTTAGTTTAAAGGTTAATTTCTTTTTTAAATATTATAAAGTTATAAATATATTATACCTATAAAGATATATATAATAATATATTATTACTTTTTTTTTATTAGTAAAGAAATTAAATATTAAATAAAGGTATTATAAGGTAAGGAAATATAGCTTAATAGTATTATAATTATATTATATACTTTTAGTTATAATACTATAAGAAATAAAGCTTATATAATAGATTATATTTAGGGATATTTTTAATATACTTTAATTTATTAACTATAGTAATTTTAAATTAATTATAATAAAATTAAAAGCTATTACTATTAATTTATTAATTTTTTTACTAATTCCTTACTAAGTAACTATCTTATAATTTTACTTTTATTTTATAATTTTACTGCCTACTCTTTAAGTAGGGCTCCCTTTTAGTTAGATTTATAAGTAATAATTAATACTTTAAACTAGCTAATTTAAAAAAAGAAAAAAGTAAGTTTAATAGCTAAATTTTAATTAATTAAAGTATAAAGGAAAATTATTAAATAAAATAAATTTTACTTTTTTATAGCTTATAATTAGTTTAAATTCTATTTAAATAGCCTAAATAGCCTTTATAATCTGCCTATTATAGTAACTATTTTCCTTATAATAGACTTAAATATACTTTTTATAGTAAAGTTATTTTTTTAATAAGTACTTAAAGTTTTTACCTTTAGTTAATTTTTTCTTTCTTTAAGGGGCAAAGGGCTGTAAGATTTAAACCTATAACCTTAAGCCTTTAGGAGAAGGCTTAGGTATGCGCCTAGTAATGCTTTAACCGTTACACCACCAGCCCCCGAGATCCTGATCTCCGGTCATTTGTCGGCCGATTCACACAAGGTGCACGAGTTCACCGGGGCGTCAGAGCTGTCACAACAACACAAGAATGGGAAATATTACTGACATCAAAGGTCGGTCCTCTTATCTCGAAAGGGCTTGATCCTCTGGGTTTTCATAACCCACCTCCGCTTCGCCCGCATTATTTTATAGAACTGCTTTCGCAGACAACACGGTTGGACCATCATGATAAGGAGGCATGCACCAAGGCTCTTAGCACGATAGAAGGGGCTCTGGACGATCTACAGCATCCTGACAGGAGCTCATTTGGCCTGCGCATGATATTTGTTTGGCCGATTCTATTACCAGAGCGCTTTATCGATTTGCTGGAAAGGGGTACACCAGAAGCTATTGCGATCATAGGCCGCTATTCTATTCTCCTTCACGCTGGAGAATCACTATGGCAAGTGAAGGATGTGGGACAGTATTTGTTAAAGCTGGTATCTTCATTCCTTGGATCCGATTGGGACGAATGGTTATAAGAGCCTTCGAAAGGTGTCGATAAATTATAGAGAGCTTTCATACTGTTTTTCTTTATTAATTAAAAAGATGAAATTTGCTCAACTTCTCCTATCAAAGTCTATTTATATTCACGTTCTCAGTTTAGTAATTTATAATAAATCCCTATCTATGCACTTTATACTATATCTTTAGCGAGCGGCCCAGTACCCAATAGTTAGGTATACTGGTTCGGTTGGTATAAATTGTAGTTCCTGTTTCGGAGACTTGCATGGATGCCCAATCTCAAGTAGACTGTGCGATATCTGCAGGCTTTTCCGTATTTGTCATGATCTGTACTTAAGACTATATTGTACACACCGACATCATCAATCGCTATGGCCATGCGCGCGATCGTGATCTTTAAATCCTTTCCTTTCTGAACTATGGTAGGGTCATTGACGAGGATGGATCAGTATCTTGAGTCGTTGGCTCATTTGTTTACTACTGTAAGATGTGGGGCGTATGTAACTGGCAGGATTTCTGCACTGCGAGGCAGGTTATGTACTTCTTCCGTTGCGTGACTTAGGTATATCGTGCCCATAAATGACATCAGGCTTATTGATCGACCAGATGTTTGTCCTTTGAACAGCTGAGTGGCAATCATGGCTCAATGAACGAGCGGTTACAGTCAAGGCCAAGAAAAGATCAGCAGCCGGGAAATTGACAACTCATAAGAAAGTGTCATATTACCTCACTTTTGACCAGTAGGAACTGGAACCTCAGAGCCTGCTTTTCAGCTGATGCATGCCAGTCACAATATTGAACGCCCCGAATTGCCAGCTGCATATTATGACGTGACTCATATGGCACAAATTGCTTCCGCCGATTTTTGCCTAATCACTCAAAGCTGCCATTTAAAATATACGTTTCCAGACACCTCTAAATTTATTTCCCCTTAGAGACCTCATTCTATACTTATTTTCTCAACTTTGATCTTGTAACAACTCGCAACTGAACCATGACGCGGTCAGAATACCCACGTCTTTTGATTGGCTTTCTGCTTTTCGCAGGGGCAGTAGTAGCAGCTGAGGATGAGGATGATAACACCGATTTCCTCCTTAATGTCTTCTCTGATGTTGGCCCGTAGGTTTGTTTCGAGATCCAACATGCACTGTGCTGACGAGGAATTCCTAGAATTCTTGCACTTTTCGGGGAGCAGTTTGCTCGACAATTCCTTAGTGAAACCTTTACTTGGGAAGACCACGTTATCTTTGCCTGTATTCCACTGGGAATCATGACAGCAATTGCTGGTGCGATCCGCGTGCAAGGTTATCACTTCCTGAAAGCATTTATTGGACGAGCTCGCGAAAATTACGCCGCTGCAGAGATTGAGTATATGTCGTCTACTTCAAGTGAGGTTTGCGAGTTATTTAATGGCAAGGGAATCGTCAGGACAATGGGAAAACCAAGTGTCGCACAACTGATAGTTATCCCGGACCAGTTTCCGAAGTCTAGGAGCAAGACCTTCGATTCGTCTTGTGGGATCCACACACTTCAGTCCGCAACGTTTCAGTGCGAACCGAAAGAAAGACTCATGTATGGAAAAGGTAACAATCATGGGTCATTCTATGAGAGCGTTATTAATATCGCACAGAATACTCTGATGCAGTCAACTTCCAATCATTAAACTTGTTTCGGAGGGCAAAAAAGGCACCGCCACCTCAGTTAACAGCCTCAGATGAGGAGCAAGGACAGCGAACACCCGACAGTGCAGAGACTCGTAACCCAACGGCGCCGGCCGAAGCTCGGATACAGGCAGATTGGGATTCCTTGAGATCCCCAAACCTTCAGTTGAATGCTACACCCGAGACAGGCTCGAAAATAGTTCGACGGATTGAGCTTCTTGCAGCCGTAATAGCAGCTGTGAGCCTCCAGATTGGCTTATTGATCATCGCAGGAACAACATCAACTCTCGTATCTGGCTATACGTCTAAACCTTGGGGGTTGCCTTGCTATCTAAGTGGCTCCATTCTCCTTGTGATAGGAATGGTTGCTTGTTCGGTAGCTATTGAGCGTAGTACTGAAGAGTATACCTGGCAATTTTCAGAAGACCAGATATCCTCCCGCCAGCCAGGAGACTCAGGCCCCGAGCGTGCAGGCCAGTTCCACTTGTTTTGGATCCAACGTACACAACGTGTTAGCGACCAAGACTTTGGCTCCCATGTGATCTATGCAGGGAAAAGAAACCGCATTGTAACATCCAGTCGATGTGACGATGTACATTCCAAGAGAATCAAGCTAGCTCGAACCAAAGAGAGTCGGACGACAACCTCAAGCAACGATGCTCCGACGAATAGCTCACAGGCCGAAGAAGGCCATGATGGTGACAGTGGCCACGCTCCATGGTGGTTAAAATACTTACCACTCGTGGCAGTCGTTGCTGGTGGTGGTGGATTCACCATCCAGTTTATTGGGTTGAGGGGGCTGCCCTGGCCTTGCGCCGTGTCTCAACTCATAGCCATCATGATCATGGCCATAATCAGAGCCCTCATTCGGCGTCACCTTGGTAGAGATATCAAACATTGCCCAGCAGCAGAGAACTACGAGCTTGACTTTTTGGCAATTCGACTTGTCACCACAGAGTGCAAAATGTTTGACAAATCTTCGTCCCAAACGCCCCAAACGCCCCACGAACAGCGAATGGTGTCATTTGGCCAGTTTGTCAGTCTGTACCAGCGAGCGTGGCTGTGGCTCATCAAAATCAAGTCGCACCCGAAAGACCAAGACTCAGAACATGATCAAGTGCCAGAGAATTCGTTTGTATGGAAGGTTGAGACAGCAGAAGCAGCCGAACTTGGTACCTACACCTTCCCATATCCCAGGCATTCTACGGGAGAGACGAACGGTGTGCCAGACATGGAAATCAATGAAGGCCATCGTGTTGTACTCGTCAGAAAACGACTGGGTGACGTGTGCAAGTGGACAAGCAGTGCCTCAAAGCCAGCACTTGCGTTGGCTCGCTCGATCGAGAGATTTTTAGACGATTTCTTACCGAGCGGCTTGCTAGTCACCCAAGAGACTAGAGAAGTCAGTCATGAGACTTTACATGAAAATGCTCCCGGGAGCACGACTGGAGGTCCAGCCAGTAACTCTCTTCCAGCCAGGTCTAAGCCTTTGGAAGAAGTCGACAGAATAGAATGGAAGATCCCTTTTAGTTCCTCTGGGGCAAGTGCTAAGACAGAAGTGAAGTTGCTTATCACTAGACGTTTATTGCAGGACGGTGTAGCCCCGCGATGGGAAGTTGACTTTGGTGGAGTCGAAGCCGTATTGTCGCTTTGGATGGCTAATCTCGAGGCCAAAAGCTCTCGACAAGATAAAAATGATGAAAGTACTGATTGGCGACGGGTTGAGGTGGCTTCAGCTGTTGATTACTGCAGAATCTTGGGAGAAAGGCGCAACGGAGTGCTGAAGCGTGATATCTCATGGTGGGTAAACAACCCAGAGATAGATACGGAGAAAGAGATTGAACGCAGGCTGAGCCGCTTCAATACCAAGGATCGCCAGAACCGTCACATCAAAATCGCCATTGGATTCACAGGGCCCTCGGAAAGTTCAGATAAACCGACAGAACCGACCAAAGTGTCTGACTTGGTTGTGCAACACTCTATCGCTGACTTGGCAACTCTTACCGCCCAACATTTGTTCACCAGCTTCATGTGGAATATCGGAGAGTATTTTCCGCGACAGGCTCTTCATCAAGGGGACTTAAGCATTAATGAAAATGTCAAAGTTCAATCATCGAGCACGTTTGATTTACACTCAAATGTCGACAAACTATCTGGGCGAAAGCTAAGCCACAGCAAGCTCACGAAATTCGTCACCTATGCTGAGAAGCAAGGGCTCGGCACTCGTGACGAGATACTTTTATGTATAATTCCCACGTTGAGCTTTTATGACCGCCTCCCAAACGATGCCGTTCTTTATTGCGATCTACCTGAATTTAAGCTTCCAGGAAGCTCAAGATCGAGAGATCAAGTATTCGCCGGCTACAGCTACTTCCTGAATTGGATCGACAGCAATAATGGAGCGAATCCGGAAGAATACATCTCCCTAGCTGGTGTGGCGAGAACCATGGAATTCATCTACCTTATGGCTCTTGATCGTGCTACCAGCGATGCCTGTATTCCCTCTGAAAGTAAGCCGTCGTCAAACTCAGCCGATGAGGAACCTGAATCGGACGCCAACTCAGGAACTTCCAGACCCAGCTCTCCAAGCAGCGATAGCGACTCTGAACCGGACAATACCAGTGACCATGTCATCGATCGGCCTAGAAAGAGAAAGGTTTCCAATGAGTTGGTCAAACTTCTTACATTACTCTCAGGGCCGTTTTCCGACACAATCAACAAACTGTTACCATTCTACGAGCTGCAGGGACGAATGCAAACCATCATGCGCTATTTCAATATTTGTTTGGGAAATTATGGTGACCTCACTTGGCCTCCAAAAACGATTATAGGTTTGGAGGACCTGCCCAAGAATTTTTTGCATCGGATTGGGTTCACCGATTTGCATCGCGAGATCGCAATCGCGGTAAATGGATCATTTAGTTGGGATACCATATTAGGTAAGTGAGAACCGAATGAGACAATAAATTGCGGTGAATCTAACGAGATCCTAGAAACGAATGGCATGACCCGAGACGTCTTCGGTTGGACGGCCTTTCACTATGTTGCCGCTCGTACAGATCTTGACTTTCGTGATAGGAACCCAGATCTTAGTACACTGAAGATATTCTTCAAGAAGAGTCCTCCGACGGGTTGGTGGCTTGACAATTTCAATCGAAGCCCCGTGCATGTAGCGGCATTCTCGGGGAACAATGGCGTTCTCAAGGACCTTCTAGAAGCATTGCCAGAACGCGACGCAGAGTTGGCAATATCCAAAGGGGGTTGCGATGGAATGAAACCGCTCCATCTCGCGGCCGGACGCCAGCATGAATCATGTGTCACTACTCTCCTGGAGGGAAAATTCGGAACTTGGGGCAGGGATCTTGAGGTTGATGCGTGGAGACAGAGCCCAATTCACAAAGCAGTGATTAACCGAAGCTACGAGTGTGCGCTACAGATATCGAACAGCAAAAGCTTTGACCTCAGACCTGAGGATCTCGATGGATTTGGCAAGTCCCTGATCTTCTATCTTCGTGGAAAAGATACCAAGAAGAAATTGCTCGGCGCAGAAATTCTGCAAAAGCATTGGGACAAGTTTGACTCTCGGAATGGCGACATGCAAAGCGTATTACACCATGCGATTTGGTTTTTGAAAGAGGGTGACTTCTTTGACCTACTTCTCAATGTCAAGAATAGGGATAAGGACAAATTCAATGTGGATTCAGTCAACAGATTCGGGAAATCGCCATTGCATTTGGCTGTCAGTGCCAAAAGACCTGGCCTGGTGGAGAATCTTATGTACTTCGGCGCATCACCTTCGGTCCAGGATCATAATCGCTTGTCACCTATGATGATTGCTTGTGATTCAGGGAATCTCCTTATGGTGAAGAGAATGTGTCAGCGACGCTACTATCAGGGGTCTGAAAAAGATGGACAAAAGAGGACGGCTCTACACCACGCGATGTTGTCTAAGAAGTGGTCTAGTAATGATCTTGCTGAGGCCACGGAGATGCTTGCAGGTGTCATGGAAACCGTGGATGTTCGAGACCAAGACTCCTGTACTCCCTTACATTACGCCGCTGGCACGGGCAAAGTCCTCGGTTTTTCTACACTCCTTGAGTCCAAGGCTGACATCAAACGGATTGACAGATTTGGTCGGAATGTTCTACACCATGCCGTTCTTTCACACGACAAGGCTAGTTCCAGGTCAAACAAGGACATGATAGAAAAGATATGTGAGCACCTTCCGAAAGATGCAATTGTTTCAAAGGACGAAGATGGAAACACAGCATTGCATCTAGCTGTCGTGCAGAATGACAACGATTCAGTCTTTGCGTTGCTCTCGAAGGGCGTCGGCCTCCAAGCTACGAACAATTCGGAAATGACTCCTTTCATTCTAGCCTGCCGTCTAAGCTATTGTTTAAAGTTCATCGACTACGCTGTTCAGCAATCCAATATCATTCAGAGTCATTCCAGCATAGATCAACCCATTATGGAACATGATACCAGCAAGAAGACTCATGACAGCGACGACAAGGAGATGAAGCCGGAATCCAGCATCAATCCGAGCTTCAAGGATTTTAATATCAACCAAGTCGATTCCAGGTTCGGTCAGTCTGCCTTGGCATGGGCCTGTGATACAAACTCCGCGAAAGTGGTCGAAAAATTGCTACAAGCAGATGCAGTCGATTTGAGCATACAGGCAACCAAGTACAAGGGATACACCCCGCTGCACATGGCCTTGGATGGCTTTAGCCACGAAATTGTCTTGAAGCTTCTCAATGACCGAAGAGTCACTGCTAGCCTCGAAATAGAGGACAATGATGGTCGAACGCCTATCGAGTTTGCAATTCGCGAATCCAATGAGAGCTGCCTCCGAGAATTGCTGAGACATTCCAATGCAGGGGCTGAAAGATTTTCAGTCTCTCAATTGGAAGTAATTATGGATAAGTATCCAGAAACAGAGTCTCAGAACATTGCTTGGCATGAGTGGGTGACGAGAGCACAGGCTCGCCCAGATATCCTATTTCCTTTTCACACGCTGGCTAAAGCTGGCCGACGCAAGGAGGTCGATCATCTTATCCATATCAACCTAGACCCCTTCCAATTGGACGAAGACGGATGGACAGCAGCGGACGTTGCTGAGTGGTGCGGCCATGTTGACCTCATGAAGCTTCTAAGGGACAAAGATTACAAACGAGATGAGGGCAGGTCCCAGTATCGCCAGCCGTCTGACTTTGTCGACATTTACGAGAATTCAATACTGGAAACGTGCACCCTGACTGGACTTGGTTCAGATCCAAATCCAAGACTCAGACTAGGTTAGTAACATCAATATGCCAGAACCAGGTTAACACCTAGTTTAGATGTGAAGGTCCCCAAAAAGGACTCTATAGATAAGCAGTTCTGCTATCTCCGTACCAAAGAAGCTATTCCACCTACTACCAAAGACTTTTACTTTGAGGTTGAACTTCTGCACCTTCCGGAAAGCAAGTACGTCACTCTTTTGATTACCCCTCAAACTTTATACTTCACGCCGCAATATCCGAACCAATGCTTACCACGGATAAAACACTAGAGAGATCGCAGTCGGCTTCTGTCAGTCCCATGCTGAGAAGAACCGACTACCCGGGTGGGATAAGGGAACTTGGGCGTACCACTCTGACGACGGAGGTTTGTTTATCGAGACAGGGCGGGGTACGGCCGGCAATAATGAAAACATTTGCAAGCAAGGAGATAGGATGGGGGTTAGCTTGAATATGGAGACTGGAGGATTCTATCGTACTCATAACGGAAACGATGTCGAGCCCAGTATGACGATCCCCTCCCCCCTCCACTACTTCTATACCGTGGAGAGCACCCACTGACTTGGAGCAGGAAATAAATTCGAAGGTCAAAACTTTCGGGTGGGGAAGCTCTACCCGTGTATCGCGGTAAAAACAACAGGAAACGGAGACGAATTCCAAGTTCAAGTAACTCTTCCAGGACCCCAGAAAACTCGCATCTCAGACTCAATAAAAGCAGAGATCGAAGTTGAAGGCTGACTGGAGTCTGAAAATTGAGTAAACAGAGTAATATCAAGTCATTAAATCTATACACAGTACTATAAGATGTTTTTAGTCTATTCTATCCTAAAGGTTCTGTTGTAAATGGGAAGGATATTATTGCAGAGGCGATTAAAGCCAAGTATGCTAAAGTTAAGCAGAAGGTCTTATTTATTAATAATGGGAATGTTCACTGCAATTTTAGAGGTGAAGTTAATTGTAGTAATAACTCGATCAGTGATATGTTTACTCTATAGTAATAACAGGGCTTCATAGTTATGCCATTTAGATTCTACTCAATGTAAGCTATTCTTAGTAGTTCTTTTTAGCCAAATAATCTACAAAATAATCAAATTGTAGTTTTAAGCATTAGAAAGATAGGCTTAAATGTATATAGATTTTCACGATGTCTTAAGTGCAGCGAAACTGCATTTCAACTTGTAAATATCTATTTATAGCTATATTCTATTCAAAGCGACCTATATTCCATCAGTTCACACAATTAAAAGTATAGCCTTAACTACATTAGATATCATACCGATGGTGATCGTTCTCTGAATCTTGGGACAGGAAACCCAAGCTGCTCATTGATTCGGATAACCTCCTCGAGAGCTTCGGGATAATCAAGATCCGACTTTGCCTGTCTGTCTATGAGTCTCTGCTGCTCAATCGTGATTGGCTTCCTCTCCCATATATCCCGAAAGATCTCATAATAAGTGAGGGCGTATTCCGAGTCCACACGAACGCGGTTTTGTGCGTCACTCAAAATAGGGAGCGGACTGGGCTCAGGAGTAGGGCAGTCTGTTTCTGCGAGTAGTAATCTAAACAGTGCCTCTTGCTGATCATCGCGAAGCTGGTACACGCGATAAGTCTGCTTATGGCGACAGGAGTGAAAGTAAATGTTGGGCAATAGCATATCTGATGAAGTTTCTGCCCGACGGTCAAAGATTGCCACGCCTCCGAGGATACGATCCTCAGCCCAATATCCAACTATGTCAGCCACTCCATTGGGGTAGATGTCTGCATCGAGATAGGCGTGGTGACTGAAGAGGGTCGGTCGTGGCGGTACATCAACAAGCCCTTCAAGCTCAGAGGCTGGTATCCTCCAGTTGGTAACGTAGTCGATGTCTGCCTTTCCTCCTTTGTGCAGTTGGAAGTCAAGCTGAAATAGCAGAACGGCGATTTCATGAAGAGCTACTGCTACTAGCTCCACTAGACGTGTCTTGAAAGCTCTAGACCCAATCTCGGCTTGTTGATATTTCTCAATGGTCTAGAACAGTGAATATCAACACGACAAAGAATATTAGATATATGACTTACCTTTGGGTCAAAATTTAGAATGTCGGAGTTCCACCGTTGATAATACTCTTGGGCCTTTTCAAGAGCCCCAGGACATAGTTCATCGTGGCATGAGTCGATAGGATGTTCACCAAAGACATGAGGGAAACGACGCTCAAAACACACATCTCCGATGGGCAGCCCATCCATGATTTGAGCATACGTGAATTGTGCAAGTTCAGTAGCCAGGGTGTTTTTGATTGCGCCATCTAGAACATGGCGATGGCGCTCTGACTGGATATATCGAAATGGGACACGTAGCCTATATTGGGCCGCCGCTTTTTCTTTCAGCGTCTGGGTTAGGGCTTTTAGTTCTTCTGATTCCATGATGAAGCAATGGCAGAGTATAGATTAAGAGAAGATTGAAGAAGGATTAAGGAAGAGCATAAAAAGTCGACGAGTTGGCCGTGTATGATAGGCGGGGTTATGGCTGCCTAATACCTCAGGCCCCCGTTTTTAGATGCTGGTTATAACTCTTGCTTTACTATAGATAATAAAGAGTTATAAACCTATTAAAATTCTCTTAACAAACGTCTTAGATATACACATACCTCGCATTCCCTGTCTCCTCCTGCCAGGGAACGTCATTAGGTAAATAATGACAGGTAGCAGGACTCAAGGCGAACAGACAAGCAGATGAGCAGATGATACAAACAAGAGCAGGTTCGCTATGGTCAGAAAGCGGATCAGAACAACCCCTCTTATAAGGCAACCGACCTAAATACCGAGTTCAGTGCATCTACAACCTGAACGTGCAGCGGGGGAACTTGACTTGGCCAACGTCAACTTCTCAATGCCCCGGAAAAGGCGGCATCCCTCGTTACTGGTCAGCATTTATGAAGTCAAAGTGAGCACTGCCTGAGTACAACACCGAAAATATCTAACAATGAGCCACTCGTACATGGATAGCATTGACTATTGATTGCAACCGCACAGAGACAAGATCTGTCTAGTAGAAACTACTAAATTGTTAATAAAAGATTGGAAACAAGTTTGTATATTATGTTTAAGAGTGCAAGCTCTGCTATGTAGCAGAGTGACTAGACTCTAGAATTAAAGTATCTATAAAAGAGGCCATCGTCGTGATGTTATTATCCGTGTGGCCAAAACTATGCAGCCAACGAGACTCAACTGAAACCTCTGTTGTTCCCCTCCCTGAAGGTTGTAGTTCAATGCTCTGTATAACTGGTATTTCATTCTTCTTGTTATGTCGCTGATGTACTTTCGGCGGCTCAGTTACCGTGTCGTGACTCCACGATAGCTCCAAGTCACTTCGAGACTCGGACTTCTTCTGTTCCACTTGAACGGTGACCTCTTGGAATACAACAATGCCACCGTTTAGGAATGATTGTTGGTGGGAAGTATAATGGCGCTCAGGGGGTAAGACATCCACAGTGTCTGTTGATGGAAGGCGCTCGTTGTGGGCTTCGCTGCTCTCAGCGGGACACAGGTTTATTGTTGACGAAGATCGTGTAGAGTCCTTTGACGAGGCTCTCAGTCTCATGATTGGAACGCGGGGCTTCTTGCCTTTTGAGCTGATTGATCCTTCGGAACGTTTTAGTCGGCGGAGTGTTGATAGAGGCCCAGAAGTGAGCTCGTTATTAGCCCGACTTGCGGGCATCGTTGAAGGATCAAAGTCCTGGTGAAGAACTCGCACAAACTCCTGTCGAGACTGTTCCAAGACCTGTCGCATTCCGAAGAAGTTGAGGGGGACCCATTGGCAGTTGAGACCAGATGAGATGACGGGATGCGATATCTTGAGCCTCAATGCCAAAATGACTGTCTCCTCTGCGTCACCTCCGTCGATACCGTAGGGAAGTCGTAGTATAGTAGGACTAAGCACCGCGTCATGAAATAAAGGTTCCTGTACCCATTCATGCAGCGAATGAATGGCATTGGAAAGATAGTGGGCAAATAATTCTTCATCAGGAGATCTCGGCGACGCGCCCGAAGTCCTCAGCCTTTGAACAACTTCAGGAACCCGAAACCCACTTAGTCCTTGTACCATTCTGACTTGCGTCTCGTCAATAGTGCTTAGTGGCAGAGGTGTCAAGGGGAGTAAATCACGAGCACCCTTTTGCACCAGGACGTGATGATTATTAAGCCCGCGATCCTGAAGTGCGAATAGGCCAAGATGAACCCCAGGCTTAATACGGCCTTGTTGTGAGATAAAAGCCTTCATGTCGCGTAGCTTGAGTTCGAACTCGCTGGACTGGATCTGCATCTGCAAATGGTTCCTCGCATCGTTGCATACTTGAACAGGGTCGACGAACCGATATCCAGCCGTCTCCAGTCGTTTCACCTCATCATCTGATGTAAGACGACGGACCAGAAACATGAGCGCTCCTCGTCCGTCGATTTCATTCTCAAGCTCGATCCCAACTCCCTTCTCGAGGTGGCTTTCTCCTGTCGTCGTCGATCCCTTGCGTAGTATCTCGCTCGTGTCGGGAGTTTGATTGTCGCGATGCTTCTCCAGGGCTTGTAGGTAGGCAGGGTTCGCGACTGAGCGTTTAGGTATGATTTCGTCCCATAGAATACCCATCGTCGTGATAGATTCGTCGAGACGATCGCTGAGCTTGGAGGCGGCAACGCAGAACAGCTCGCGGAAAATGACTGAATATCCATTGATAAGCTCTCCGTCGTCGTCGATAAGCTGAATCCCCTTTGTCGGATCTTTATGTTGGCTTTTGTGCGGTAGCTGTCGTAGATGTTGCTTCATGCCATTTATCAATCCCGAGATTCCAGTCCAATTCCGAGAAGCCTGAAACATCCAGTGGAACTGCGGATGGGCAGTGTTGAATTTTTCGTCGGTGTTCTATGAAAGGGAGATTGATTGTTAGTAGCTGAGCTTGTGATATAGATCTAAGAAATGATAGTTTAAGTGTATAATTGCCTTACCTCTCCAATAAAGAAATCGGTAACAACAGTGTTTGGAAAGACTCCGTTGCTGTCGACGAGAAGACATCCGTCTTTATTAAAGACAATAGCCGCTAGCTCAATTTGCTGAGCACGAAGGGCTGCATCTCTTAGTGTGCGGGCTCGTAGAATAGCCGACCCAGCTATGATGATGCAGGCACTGAAAGACTAGTAGAAGTCAGTAAATCGGCCTAGACTTGAGGTGGCATCTGGTGTTGCGCCGATGGACCAGACACCTGAGACGTACTAAGCAAATAACTGCCACCGCGGTTGCAGTGCGTGATCCTCGTTCCAGTTTCTTCAGATGAAGCAGTCTGTACTGAGTACCAACCGAGGCACACCAGTGCATACTCGATACCGCGCCAGCAAGGATGATGGCAGAGATTGTTCGCTTCCACCAACTACTCGCCGAGAGCGACTGGAAGATAAAGAACATGGCCAACGCAACAGTGCTCGCAGCGACGGCAATAATAGCAGCACCTACTATATATGCCGGCTCGTAGATGCACTGGTAGTTTCTGATGGAAGCGTTGGCCAAATAGTGCATACCGCAGATGGCACAGCCGCAAAGGATACCGGCGGTTATCACTCTCCACCAGGCGATTCGATTCGAGATACCTATCGCGTAGAATGCGGCGAGGAGGACAAGAACAGGCATGCAGAAGGAGAGTACTGTCATGCCACTGGAGTAAACAATCTGCATCTCTGCCTCGCCCTCAGCCAGCGTGAGTGCGATATTGCCAATGAAGTGCTACACCACAAGCAATACTAATTAATAGTGTACAAGGCGAGGCAAGCTAAAACTCACCATGCACCAGATGGCTATACCGCCCATGGTGATTGCGGACGAACATAGTATCAGACTAATGCATCTGTATTAGCAAACCCTCTTGGCGGTGTCTTTTGCTTGGCGCAGGTAGCATACTGATTCGATATTCCGTTAAACCATGATCTCCGATTGATCAATTCGAGCGTCGAAGCAGCCCCCACCAAGCTGATGAGGTAGCTGAGCGCGAGGTAACCCGCATTGTACGCCTTTGGGACAATATGGCCCTGATATTGCTCGAGAAGGCCCTCGACAGTCATTTTTCGCTTATCGCAGCAGCGCAACAAGAGAAAGAGTTGAAGGGGATCAAGTCAAGAAGAATGGATACATGGCAAACTTTTTGCGGACGGAGCCAGGGAATACAGATCGACAGATCTTAATACTCGAAGCGTCGAGGCACAAGGGGGGTCGCATGGGGCGTTTCATAAACGGACGCGTTAGTCCTCGTAGGGATTTTAAACTTTCAGAGAGTCATGAGCTTGCAGGTAGCATGAAAGCATAAATCCGATAGGGGGGAGGGGAGGCCCATATGCTCCGTAGAGGCGACCAATGCTTGAGGAGGGGCTTGAAACCCGGCACTTGGGCGTTTGCTTCCTATTGCTTGGTGGCATTAGTCAGGTATGGGGTAGTGCTGACGGGGACAAGGATCTAGTCGGGGTACTCATCCCGTCTGCAGGATTAAGAAAGTTAGTTACTTTGCAGGCTTGGTTCATCCCACTCTGAAAGTGATATAATTTCAACCCTTGCTCAAACCGTATACATACGCACGGGCAGACGCTGGAAAAAGCAACAGCGGGATGTTAGCCTCACTTATCGGTTAGTGCTGACCTAGGTCCGGGAGCAGGCGCACTAAGATATAGTGTATCTAACCTCTGCGTTGAGATGAACAGAATGAAGACAGTAGGGAAGCGCCTCGATAAAACACGTCGAGTTTGAACAAGTGTAAAAACAGCGTCTGTAACACTAGGCGACATAAACCCACGAAACCCAGATCTTCAATGCATGCCGTCAGTTCCGTCTAGGCCTTTGGGACAGCTTAGCGCGGCAGAAGAGATGATGTACCTATATCACCTCCAGGGGTCTCGGCCTATAGACCGGGTCGAGAACGGCTTTAGCAAAACCTCGGATTTAGGAGCCCGGGTTTGTTGATAACAGCAGAAACTCTATCTCTCATGGCGTAGAGTGCATTCGCTTGCAAAGTTAATACATGCTCTGTGGTTTAATGACGGATTTGCATAGGGCTTAGGTTAAAGACTGGTTGTAGATCTGGCGGCCGCCATGGTGAAAAGCATTCCTACCGCATCCAGAACACACAGACCCTTGGCCCAAACAGCCACTGAAGCCACTATCAGCCACTAGTTTATGGGTTTAGTGCACTCGGGGAACAGGCGGGGATCAGCCCGGGGCCATTCCAGCGCCCAGATCTTTGAGTTGAGGCGGCGCACTAAAATGGCCACTGGTCGGTCGAAATGTGTCACGCTGCAGGGTGATTGATACGATCCTGATTCATGGGTGCAGAGCTTTGTAATGCATAAAACTTTGGATTGTTTGGTCCAGAATGTTGCGATTGGTTCGTCTAATAATGCATTGTTATCTGCCAGTTCAATCGCGATAGAGCAATGCCTTGTATTGTAGCTGATATACTTGACTATACTAGTGACTGGGTGATCTTATCCATTTGTTTCCCTGTACCCCGATGATGGCGCCAATTGATAATCTCCTGTCTGAAAGCTGAGTCAATGACTTCTCGCTCATGACAGGTTTATCGCACTCATGCACAAATGCCGCCAGTTATCCCCGAGACTTAACTGAGGTTGCCGCAGACACTTTAACTTAACCTCGCTATATTCTATGTTGTAGTAAAGATTTTTTGAGATCGAGGAACCTTTTTAGGTGCTCAGGTGCCATATACGTAGCCAGCGTCTGTGCCACTGCTTTGCGGTATCTGTGCAGAGTTCAAGAGTCCGCGCGTCTCGGGATGGAGTGCAGAGTCGGGGCCGAAGACACGGCGCACGGACAGCGGCACGCTGTGGGTCGTGACGGAAACTTGGCTTCCGTTCGTAACTGGCGTTATCCCATATCTAGCCTTAAACGGGTTTTTTGTAAGAATCTGTTATCGCCGGTAAATATGGCCAAAGCGATGAGCATACCATAAATACCCCCGAGGTCATGCTGTCCCGTGAAATGTATCGCCATGTAGCAAAGCTTGTGACCGAGCTATCAAGTTGTCTTGTACAGAACCTCGGCTTCTTATCAGATCTTTCTACCCGCTTCTCCTAGTGTCAGAAAGGAAAAATATAATTCTCAAGGCTATTATAAGCCTGCTTACAGGAACGCGCACCACCGAAGTTGTCAGCAGAGTTATTAGTGTGCGCGCCTTTCTCCCTCCCCTATCAGCTAAGCGGTTCAGCACCATTGGAGGCATCGCCGAGGATGTTTTCATAAAGCAGCTGGACTCGTGCAAATTTTCGATGTCCTACAAGATGCGATCGCACCAATTAGCGGAAATGCCAAAGTGTACGTGCTGTTACAGACAGGTAGTGCGACCACTGTGTCTGGAATTCTTGTTACAAATGGCCTCGAGGGCACCAATGTTGAAATCATTTTACTGTAGTGGGTACTGTCTAGTGCTTGGTTTTTCATGGAGATGCCCGGAACATACATATATAAGTAACCAATGACCAAGACTCCGTTATAATTGTTTTACAAGGAGGAATTGATCTTTACGGCGTGGTATAAACGAGTTGACGCATCGCGTCTCGGTATATTGGGTACTATATTTGGAGGAAGCGGCACCGCGCGGATGGCTATAATAGATAGTTGCCTCAAAGCCGTGGTCGTTAATGGGGTACCTTTGACTCGGCCACTATGTTCTCGCGACCGACGGTGAGAAGAGCACGTTGATTTTAACCGTTGGGCTCCTGATGCTGTGCTTCTCTTATATCCGGATGACTCCCACTGCGTGATGAGATACACACGTGAATGGTTGGAATATGGTTCTTCTCTAAATAAAAATAATGCCATTTGCTTCAACTCCAGGGTAGTTAACCAAAATTGGTCTATAAATAGTGCGAGGCGCTGTATTGTGGCTGGGCATTGGCAGGCAAATGCATATTGAAGATCAGGCAGACTTTGTATAATTGTCGTCAAATAGCCAATCAAAATGCTTAAAAATTGTTAGTACACTATGATTGTGGATGCCTTATCCGCTTAGTCACCCGACATGTACGCCCAATTGGGCAGAGTGGGCAGTGCATAAAACAGTTGTGCATTGTAGTGCTTACGCTGCTGCCTCGAAGGATTCCGATCGGTGACAGAATCACTGCCTAGAAGATGCCGATCAATCGATTCGTCGTCTGTTTGAGAATACCAAGAGGACGTGGTGGAAGATGACACGCATGCCATAGCCATAATTCCTCCAAGATGATACATCTTATCAAGGCGGTGCACTTAAAGGCCATTTTCACTATAAGTATTCATGCATGCCCATCTTCTCAATAATCCTGCAATCTATACCTCATCACACCACACAACTATTACACCACTGAATCCAAATACAGCCCAGCATGACAGCCATCAACTCAGCGGCAGTCTTCCATCCCACCAGGGATTTCCTCCTCTTCTCAGCAGCCGTCGGTCTCCCCCTCAACTTCGTCCGCTTTTGCATCATGGTCCAACCCACCGCCTTCTTCACATTCATCCTCCTCATCTTCTCCGCCATCTTCGGCTTCACCATGAAGCGCCTCCATCGTCAAGGCGCACATCTCAAAGCAACATTCGCCACGCCCATCACCGACCCGTTGAACTGTCTCGTCGCCGATGTGCTCATGGGCATTCTGTCGCTCTTGACGCTTAGCTTTACCTGGACGCATAATAGGTGGCAGGATACTGGGGAGACTTTTTTGGTGGCTTACTCGTCGACGCCATTGATGTTTAACATGTTTCTTCATTTTTATCTGGCCCTGCTTGTGTTGCTTAGGACTACTCAGATGAAGGATATTGTGAAGGAGCTAGTGGGGGATTTTGTGTCGGGCTCACCTCAGCCTTGTCCGCATTGTCATGGTCGACAGGAGTTTCACGACGGTCATGATGAGGAGCAGCCGTTGGTTACGCCTCCTGCTGGAGATCATGAGGATACGCACGAGGGCGGGGCAGGTCCTTCGACTGTCTGGAGCCGATAAACACAGCTTCACTGACACCGGTAAATTTCTTCCGAAAGATTGCTCGTACCATATCAAGTTGCATCCTACTTGGACAAGCTCTTTCTTTTTATTACTGGCGGGGATGAGCTGGAGGCTGGAAAGTGGTATTGTTATATCTATGTAGCCTCACCAGAATACCAAGAACCATTAGTCTACTCGATTGTTCTCCTTCAAAGGGACCACAGTTATTGACGCTCCGTGGTTTGTCTCCCTGCCGATAGGATCCTAGACGCTTCAAGTCACGATTGAATTGTTAACACGTATCTTGTTCTTGTTCCAAGACTAAATCGCAGGCAGTTGCCCAGCTGTTGTCACCCATCCATAGATGGACCAATTCTTCTCCTCATTCCTCCATTCCTTAACCCAAGTATACCCAGCCTTCTCCAAGACACGCTTACTCCCCATATTCTCTTTGATTGTCTCCGCAGCGCAACGCTCTGTAATAGCACCATTCACACTGGCCACTATCTCCTCCTCACTCAACGTCGTCCTATCCACAGCGATGGAACACTCAACCCGCGGTAGCCCCCACCAAATCTTCATAAACGCCACCAGAAACTCAGTGGCGTAACCCTTGCCCCAAGCTTCCTTGCGAAATGCGTATCCAATCGCCGGCCAGCCAAGCTCACACTCTCGTCTATACGTGCCACCAGCACCGATAACCTCACCGGTTTCAACGAGACTGATCACGTAGTACAAGTTGGTTTCGTCATGCGGCGGTAGTCTTTGCGCGGCCCATTTCTGCGTTTCTTCAAGGTTCTTGTCTGGGGCGCCTTGTGCTGTCCACATCATGACCTCTTTCTGGGCACGCATGGGGAAAAGGTCTTTGGCAGCATCTTCATAGAACGGCCTGAGAACAAGACGTTTAGTTCTTACAGTCGGGCGCTCCTTGAATGGTGGGTATGGTAGTTTCGTATGAGTGGTTTTGATCTGTATAAAATCTGGTTTCTCTGGGTGATTTACTGTCATCTTGACAAGACTTTACAATCGAAGTATACCACGCAATGCTGAGAGTTTGGATGGCAGAGGCTGGGTAGACGCAAGACTAAAGATAAGTAGAAAGGAAGCCCTCAAGGGAGATGCTGTGAGTTTATTGCTCTTACCCTCACGAGCATTAGAAAGCCATAGTCAAGTACTTATACTCGTTAATCGCTGTTTTCGTTGCTGAACTTGACTCATCGTCAATATCGCGCAGCAAGACTCAGAGCATTTAAGTTAGCCGACATCGGCGCCGCGGCTTAGGTCTAGGTAGACTAGACTAAAGGTAGCAGGTTTGACAGCCACTAGCGCTTCGTGATCCACTGCATAATACCAAGAAGGGTTATATTCGAGCGAGAATCATGTTCTGAGCCAAATAATACTCAGGTAAGCCAGAGAGTCTGTTTCTCCTTGCTCGTAACTTCACCATCCATAACACCGTCGCAATATGCCTCACCGATATAAGAAAACACTCCAAGCTCGCTCTCCTCAGGACGTAGCACAAAAGGAATTCGCCCGCCGCAAAAGATAGCAACGACATCACCAGCTCTACCCTCTATAGGACCCATCCCCAGATATCCCATTTTTGTGAGAAATGGTCGCTTGCCCTGCATCTTCCTCATACTCTCACGATAATTATGCTTCGTCTCTGCGCCTCGATGTTCCTCCTCCCACTGCAAGCACTTATCCGAAACGTCTTCTCCCCCAGCTGCCAGTCGAGCCATCTCGCCAAACAATTCCAGCTCTTGGAGGAATTGATTATGAAACACTGCTATTTTCGGGTTTGCTCTTTGTTGATCCCCTTCCCATGTCCAGTAGATGTCTCCGATAGGCACACGCCACCGAGCCTCTTCCTTTCGAATTAGGGTTCGTCCGTTGAGGGCTTTCTCCATGGACTTTTGCCACAACTCATCAACCTGGGCCATATAGCCAAGATATCTCTCATAATCCCAACCCATATCCATCCAACCGTCACCTTCAGCAACTTCCTCAATCACATCAATATTATAGCCTCGGAGTCCTAGAATATCCGAGTTGTCATTGGGGTGTTGCACGACCTCAACAACACTATCCTGACCGGAGGCGGCAAATAGATGCCTATCAATACGCTCATTGATAGTGTAGAACGAACGACTCAGGTTAGATCGCCAGTCCGGAACCCACGACGGTAGGTGTGAAAGTTCATCGAGTTTTGGATACTGCGAGTAGCACAGCAGGTCCACCCGTCCACTCTTCTCAATCAACGTGCGTGCCGTTTGTGTCAGTATACGTTCAGTGCTTCCTTCATAGTCGGGCTGGACCCCTAGCTTCTCAGCGTCCGCAGCCAGGCCAAGAAGTGCAAAGATGCGGTCACGATGCACAGTCGCATTCGTCTCAAGCTCAACGAACAGTCTGCGCAACAACATGTACAGCTCGTCGTCTTTATGCTTCTGATGACGTGAACGACAACCAAATAGCCTTGCTGTTGGTTCAGAAGATACTTCGGAGAGTCTCTCCAGAGGCATCTCGGGCGGTTGAAGCTGCTCGTAGTCGCCCTGTGGCATGTTGCCTATCGCGGTTTGAAGAAGCAGTACCGCGAATTTGACAAAGTCCACGGGTATTGTCTTGGAACCGCACACAAAGATGGTATCAGGGCACAAGCAGAATTCCTGAATGATCCAGACTCGTGAAAAGTACGGTCTCTCAAACCACTTCTTCAACGTCATTTCCTTTAGCAGAGGAGCAAAGGCTTCGACAGTACTGGCCAACAAGCTTTGGAAGCTCACAGTAGTCTCATCAGAGGGGTCCCTGCTTCTGCCTAGTGCTGATACGAGGTGGTAACTCTGTGGGTTCAAGTAGCTCTCTAGTCCAAACTGTCGAGCTCGTTGCCCAATGTCTTGCCATGCTCTCATCAATTCGTCGGAGCCATCTTGAGCTGGACCAAGCCATACTAGCACTTGTGTCGCCGACGAGTAGATACTCCCCATCATCGCGACCTGCTGGCCTTTTTCTCTATTGTCCGCCTGGTTGATGCAGATCTGATCGATCCATAACGTTATGACCTCATCAGGTTTGCGGAAATGACGCAGTGCGGTCTCCAGCGACTCCGTGATGGGTATAAAAGTCTTTTCACCATCATTCAAGTTCGATATCTGGATCGATTGAGTCTTATCGCCTAAGCCCCAAACATACGAGAGAGCGATATAGGGTGATGGACTTTCAATGGAGGTTGTGTAGAGACGGCCGATCAGACGGCTATCGACCAACACCTGAGAGGGGTAGAGATCTAGCAGCCGGATCTCGGCTGATGCCGTCCTCAGTCCCACCGCGTCATAATCGAAGGCCTGCAATTGATTCATGGCGAGCTTGGATTTAGTTTCATAGATCATCAAGGTCAGCACAGATGTTGAGGCGGGGTACTGACCTCACAGTACAGCAAACGTCAATAGCGTCAACGCCACGCTGACAAGCTGAGACAGAGAAACTTGCCGTGCGACGACTCGCAGCCAATCGATGTCATAGTCAAGTTTTACGTCTCGTAAATCGCCGCCTAACAATCATTCTACTAATTACCAGCGTCATTTTGTTGAGATATTGCGCTTCGTCGTGGATGTTTTTCATAGGATAGCAGCATAGCGCTAGATCTTGAAAGGGCTTGCGATCGGCGGTGAGATTGCAGCTGAAGCTGAGACATACATCAACTAGCTTATATAGTCGTAACTATGCTGTTGATCTGATAATCGAAGTGGAATTAATCGTCGCTTTAGAGAGAAAGAAGTCTAGTTAATTACATTAGCTGCAGGATTTCCATCTTGACATACGTCAGCGTTAAAAACGGCAAACACACAATTTGACTATAAATTCTCACTACTGGCTTCCCATTCTCCAACCCATCTTTCACTCATCCACTTCTATTCTCAAAATCTTCATTACACAATATCACCACTCATCTCAAGATGTCCGACCCAGGCAGCCAAATCCGCATCCAAGATAGCAAGCAAAGGCTCCAGCAGGCGTATACTTACGCAGTCAGCGCCAAAGAAAGCGCCGAGGCCGATTTCAAGCAAGACCAAGATGCTGGGATCGCGGATGGTCAGGACTTCAGGAACTGGGCTGCCATAAATGTAAGCCGCCATAAGCCTTCTCCAAAGGAAAAGTGTCACTGACCAAAAGATAGGCTCCTGCCTGGAACGCAGCCCTAAATACTTACCAAGGTGCAAAGGCTGCGTACGACGCGGCACTTCAAAATGGAGACAACGAAGCTTTCCAAGCTTGGAATCAGAAGTATAAAGAGGCAGTATTGGGAGACAACCCTGCAAGGCCCAACTACGACGCTCTTGTCGAGCCGTGATTCATAGAATATATATCAATGTCACGGTACTATTCCTGATAGTCGTAGACCTATCTTAAATCCGAACGCCTTTTGGTCAGAGGCTTTGACTGATAAAAAGAATGTCGTGTCGTATTTATCTATGTCATCAGCCTAGCATTTAACGTTTTAGCCAGCAGCTAGTTAAGTAACCAAATATCAATCTCATATCAGCTGTATTAAGCTTTCCGGGCCTCTCGGCTAGCTGGAACCTTGTATATAACAATCATCGAGCTTAAACTTACTCTCTGAACCTAAGCGGTTACGGCTGAAATCATTTTTCCGCATTATGCCAAATTTCCAGCGAGCCGTGATACTACCATTTCTTGGACATCCTTTAGCCACCGACATCTTAGATATTAACCCTCTCAGATATCGACCTCCTCAAATCCTCATCTATGTTCAGCTTCATCCTTTCCGCAAGTTGCAGCCAGCGATTTTCTTCTCCACGGCGCCAAGTGGAAAGACCTTTCTGACATAGAAGGTCTAGAAAGACATCCCGCGGTGTCTTTGAGTAGTCGACCTTGAAACTCTCCTTGACTCTCTTATAATCCGTCGAAATATCCAGAAGCGCATAGATAATATCCTGCTCCTTCGTGCACTGAAAATCTGCGCGGATGCATATAGATATCCACCGATGCAGGTTGTTGATCTCGGTGGAGCGGAACAACCGAGCCATCGAGTGTTGGTTCGCTGGGCTTTGAGAAAAGTCATCGCTGAACGTGTCGTTGGGGCTGGTGAGATTGGCCAGGGATGTCTCAAACTTGCTGTCGGAGATGGACTTGTGGCCGCACCAAATCACGTAGCTCTTTGCGAGGTACAGTTCTTGTATGATCCAGACTCGGCGCCAGTATCTCCGGTGACAGAGGGAAAGCAAGGCTTTCAACTCTCGTGAGTCTGGCTCTGGTGTTATGTTGAACCTCATGAGATACATGGCCAAATTACTATCGTCTCTGGCTGGGCCGAGCCACGATATGACACCGACAGCTTCTGTGAAAATCTCGCCCATCATGGCGACTTGCTGGCTCTTCTCTTGCACATCTGACTGGTTGATACATATTGCATCCACCCAGAGCTGTAGGTCTTCAGTTGGCTTTCTTATGTTCTTCAGGGCCTCGAAGAGGTTCGTGCGGATTTGAACTTGGCGATCACTGATAGTGATGAAAGGGTCATTCTTGCTTTCGTCTTCCCATTCATATGACAGAGCATGATATTCTGCTCCGTTTCGTATCACAGGTCGGAGAGTGCATACAATAGGATCATCACCTTTTCCATGCTCAAGGGTAAGGATGCGAATCTCGGTCGTTGGCGCAAGCGAGCTATAGTCAATAGCAAGAGCCTTCTCCGCCATTTTTGGGGATATTCAGAGCTGTACAACAGTGAGCAAGACCTGCATTATCACAGTCAGCAGGAGGAGGCTGAGTTGATGCCTAAAATGCATAGGTGCCTTATACTGCATTGAGCAGTAAGCATTGGCGGGTCTCGGTTTGCTGACCTGAGGTATCTCAGCTGATGTCAAGCAATTCTACAGCACTCTTGAGCTCTATAAGGGCACAGTGGCAAAGATAGTCCCAAAGTGTTTAAAAAGGTCTGATCTAAGATAACAAAAGTCTTCTGTTTTATAAATTCTTGCTGGTGCTTTATTCTTCCAGCTTACCACTACCCCAACGAAATATATACATCAACACCTCTAATTAAGCATATTCTTTGATCACACTCACAGGTTCTACATACTCCCCGAGAGGCTTGTATACAACATCATCATAACCAAATGCCTTTGGTCCCCCGATCCCAATACCAGAAGGTGTTCTCGTCCACTGCGGCGAGCACGTAATGCCCAGGACCGTTACTCTATAACCATACTTGAACTCTGGAACACCAAGTGCTTTACCTGATCCGTTATCTAGAACAGCAATGAGATCAGGGACAGAAGCGATGATCTTGGTTTCAGAGCCGTCAGCAGTGGTATGCTCAGCAAGAATATTTTCGTTCTTGAACGGGATTCGCAGTGTTCCTCCTGAAACTACAGGTGTCATTCGCTCCGATTCGCCATCGTCTTGATCATCGAATGCTTCAATGCGTAGAGCGCCGTGTGAGTGCCCCTTGTATAGTCGTCTCTCGACTTCGACAATCTTGCCTCGAAATAGCACCCTAGCTGACTTCAACCCACCAGCCTCTTCTATGATCGACTCTGCAACCGTGGAGAGCTGGTTACTGTAAACACTGCGTGCAATGCATCTGCCTATCCTCCACGCAAGAGAACATGTATTTAGCACGCCGTATTTCCGCACGTTTTCGGTAGTGGTGGGTTTGGCGGCCATACCGACTCGGCTTCCCATTTCGGAACATGACGCTCTCAATGCTCTGTCAACGATCTCGTCGTCTGGCGCTCGAGTCATGATGATGCTCTTGCCATCGCCTGAGTCGATCGCGCAGGGAACGAGTTCTAGTGGCTTATGCACCGCGAGTGTAGTCTGCCAGTAGGTAGGATATGCTCGGCCCATCCAGTCACCGTCAATTACAGGCGCGTTGAAAAATCTGGAGGAACCGACGAGCATCGGTTCCATACCGTTGGCACCACCAATCTCTAGCCCCATAACTGCATCGATACTCTTATGGCCAAGATACTCCATGAGCACATTGAATGCTTCCACTGTCTCGGTTGATTGCAATCGCTCTACCGACACGGCAGGAGATCCCATGTGACCGCCCCAGTAGATTAGGGCATCGTTTTTGAGGGAAGACTGGTCGATAATGCGAATGGTGTGGCCTTGTCGTATAATATCCCGCAGTTGGATGAAGCTAGGAGCTGGAGTGCCACCACCAGCGCAGCCGAGCACATAGCATCCGTCAGCCAGCCAAGCCAGATCTGTTTCATTGAGTATCCATTCAGGGACGCCCTCATCGTTGACCTTGATGGTAGGAGTGTACGTGAAAGGATCAACAGGAATATCTTGGGTGGTCTTGACAGCTCGATTCTTCTGCTCTTCAGGTTCGTCACTGGCTTCGTCGTCATCATATACAGCATCGAGCTCCAGCTCTGATACATAGCCCTTGAAGTCGACATCTCCCACTGCTTTAACGATGGTTCGAACTTGATGAGATACATATTGCAGCGGAATACTCTCTACATTCGCCATGGTGATACTTTCAGGGATCGCACCAGCTTGAATAGCTCGTTCAACGGCCATCGTCTTTGCACGCTCAAGAGCCTGTGATTCTGTCTGATGGGCCGTGCTCTGAACAATATCAACGTCGCCGCTGACGCGAGAGATTGCAGCGCCAATGGCATTCGCAACATCGTGGAATGGAGGGAGGATGACCTTTGAGGCCCCTGAGATATCTTCTGGCGCAAGCACGGCACCCCCTCCTACCAGAAGGACGGGCAGCGGATCAGCAGAGGTTTTAATGACATCGACAGCTCCGTCGAGTAGAGTCTTGATACAGTCTTTTGCAGATTGGACAAAGTCAGGTTTCAGTCCAGACAGTCTGCTCTTGTCACCCATATCTGCTCTTCCCAGGGCAACAGCGATGTCGGATGCAGTGCATGTATCGCCACCGAAAACAAGAGCTTCTTCAACAAGATAATGTCCAACAGACTCAGGACCGACCTTGACCTTTCCATCGACGCTGCGCACGAGAGAACCCCCGCCAAGTCCGACGGAGTGCAGATGAGGCATTGAATAGTTCACTCTCACCCCAGCGACTGTGACGTACGCAGAAGCTTGTCTTGGAAGTCCGCTTGGTAGGATCACGCCAATGTCAGCCGTAGTTCCACCAATATCCACGACGATGGCCGAAGAGTTGCCTCCGGCATCGATACCAGCCAAGTATGCCGCTCCTCTCATCGAGTTGGTGGCTCCCGATGCAAAAGTCCGGATTGGTATCCTAGCTGCTGCAGAAGCATCAAGAGTGGTCCCATCGTTCTGAGTAATGAACAGTGGACATGTCAGGTTAAGCTTCTTCTTGGCCTGATTGAACCTCCTCATTGTTTTTCGAGCATATTGAAGGATAGCAGCATTGAGGATACTAGCGTTTTCGCGCTCTAGGAAGCCGATATTGGCCACCTCATGAGAACACACGACATCAATTCCTGGAATTTCTCGTAGGATGATGTCTCTGACGCGGCTCTCTTGCTTGAATACCTCGTCAATCGGAGAGAACACGCCGGCGATCACAACCGCCTTAAGGTTCTCTACCTTGATCTTTTCGCATTCGGCCACCACTTGGGCTTCTTTGATGGGTGCTTCTTGAGACCCATCAATATGCAGGCCTCCATCGATGATTCCACAATATCCCTTGATGATGGCAGCCAGATCGGGCGGGAAGTCTGAGAATGGAGGTACTTCTCGGAGAAACGAACGTGACAGCCTCAAGACGCCGACCTTTTGAAGGCGTCGGGCATCTCTCTCCACGACGGCGTTGATAAAGTGTGTTGTGCCGACTGTGATACTCGCTATCCGCTGGGGAACTATGCTGCCGGACTCAATGACAGCTCTTACAGCAGTCTCGATTCCAGCAGTCGCGTCGGGCGTGGTGGGGGTTTTCTTAAAAGCGATGACTCCACGTTGAGCATCGCCTTGTGCAGCGAGGGCGACGTCTATGGCGACGGCGTCGGTATTGGTGCCGCCGACGTCGACTCCTATACGTACTGCTTTGCTTAGAGTCATGATGGGCAAGGGCTGGAGCTCGAAATCGGAAAACTATGTAGCAACCTCTTGACAACAAAGTTATAAGTGAGAATATCCAACGCTTTACTCATATAACGGAGCTTCTCTCGCACTATTGCTACGATGGAAAGTGGAGCATGCAGACGGTTAGCTTACATCGTGAGGTTACATGCATCTGCGGGGTTTCTACCAGGATATCTCTCGTATCTCAAGATAACGTTGCGGGGTTAACTCAGACGAACATTTCTGAAGTGTCTTGTTTGCTTGAACGGCGCAATTGTCCCGAGCAAGTGGTTCCCCTATCTTCGGTCAACTTTGGTCGGGACGAAACGATCCGAGTGGTGTTGATCATTGTCAATTATCAGGCTAAATGCCGCGGCATCTCCAAATCGGGAATGCCGAAACGGCAGTTGATGTCGGTCTATATGGACTATCTCTCTATCTATAACTTATCTTGGTCTGTCAATCTTTTACCAACAAATCGGAAAATTTCCTATCTTATTACTATAGGATAACTGTGGCCTATAAGGTTAAGCTTTAGGCTGCGAATATAGATAATAAATAATAATATAATATTTTTTTTTTTTCCTAATATAAGCTTTTACCTATAAGCTTTTATAATAACTAATAAATCTTATTATAAGCCTTAGGGCATTAAAGGAAAGAGACTAAAAGGTATATAAAAGGATATAACCTTAAGTTTATATCTTTATATATATACTATAATATAACTCTATAAATAATATATTAATAGTAAAGCAAACTGTTATTAATAGTAATTTAATAAGCTAAAAGGCTTAAGACTATATTTATAATTTCTTTATTAATATTAGTACCTTTAAAGGCATTACTAAATTATATATTAGTTTTAAAGAAAGTAATTTATAGCTTTATTAAGCTATTAAAAAGTTTAAAAAAAATAATAATATTAATAGTAAATATTATATTAAGATTACTTTATTTAGTTATAAGGTATTCTATATAGTTACCTTTAACTTAAATACTTACTATCTTTTATACTTTACTTATAAAGAGATATAAAAACTATAAAGACTTAATATAAAAAAGGATAATAAGCTTAATAATAATAATAAGAAAAATATAAAGTTATTAAAAGGTAATTATAACTAGTTAAGTAAAACTATAATACTATAAAGAATAATAAAGGCTAAAGGATATATTAGTAAATTAAAAGCTAAGAATTAAAGTTATTAAATAACTTTAAGAAGGATTATATATATACTATAGTAAAAAGGTTAAACTATTAAAGGTTTTATTAACTAAGTTATTTAAGCTAGCTAGAAAAGTTAAAGTATTAATACTTTTATTAAAGTAAGTTATATTTAGGTAACTAAAAGCTTTAAAAGTTAAGAGAATATAAGCTGATTAAGTTTATAAGATTAATATATAATAATTTTTAATATAATATCCTATCTTATTGCTATACTGCCTTATCTGCAAGGCCGTATGTGATATAACAGTTTGGTTCCGGACTCCGGGCTCCGGTCCTCATTTACCGGAGATGAGTTCTTTTTCTGGAATGGAGCTATACAAGACTCAACTTTAAGTAGCACATGATGGTTCATATCATTGTCTGTCGGTTATGAACCCCTCTTTTCGGACCTCGCACAATGTAACCCAACCAGAAGGTAGTGGCAATGGTTTGCTTATCATCAAGACATCCAAAGTGATAAGACATCATAAAATGAATGAGACCCCACAAACCGGTTGTGATCTGAAGGGGTCAGCTTTCCAGTATCTTTAACAGCTCCGACGTAAAGGACTTTCCCGCCAGCATGTCACTCAAAGCCATCCTGACGCGGATGAGACTGCCCAGCGCAGATAGAGCCGTCTCCAATGTCTGGATCAATGACGACATCCGTCCGCTGGAGCCAGCGCGTCGAACATGGAACACCATGACCTTTATATCTTTCTGGTTAGTGAACCAAGTTGCCAGTAAGCCATCATCAGAAATCCCCATAGTTCTGTACGTAATCTGACTCCCACTTAGTATCCAACTGGCAGCTGGGCGCTTCACTTGTCGCCACCGGGCTTAGTGTCTGGCAGGTCATTATAGCTACCTTGATCGGCAAGGTCATCATCAGCCTGGTCGCAATATTCAATGGCTATACCGGTGCTGAATGGCATATCGGCTTCCCTGTCGTCTCAAGATATATCTGGGGCCCATACGGATCCTTCATCGCCATCGTCCAAAGAATTATCCTCAGTCTAGTCTGGTTCTCTGTGCAGTCGTGGACAGGCGGTCTCTGCATTTCTGTCATCTTGTCAGCCATGTTTCCCAGCTTCCAAAGACTCGGAAACGTATTTCCTGAATCATCTCATCTCGATACGAAGCAGTTTGTTGGCTGGATTCTTTTCAATGTTTCCATGATACCAGTTCTCTGGATCCATCCTCACAAGATCAAGAGAGTCCTCCTCATTTTCAACATTATTGCGTCGGTCACGCTAATCTCCATCATGATTTGGTCCCTTGTTGAAGCTAAAGGGGGCGGCCCTCTGCTTTCCGAGAGTGCGACGCCAATGAGCTCTCATGACCTTGGCTGGGCTATCACGTCTGGCGTGACAACTGTCATTGGTGGCATAGCAGTAGGACTGACTAACGCAAATGATTACACCAGATTTGCTCAAAAGCCCGGTGATCAGGTGTTTGGGCAGTGGTTTTCCATCATGTAAGTTACCATCAATGATTTAAAAGGGCTGCAACTTATGCATCTGCAGCTTTTTCGGCACACTCTTTCCTCTCTTTGGCTGCCTCGCAGCATCGGCCACTCAAGGGATATGGGGCGAGGCCATCTGGAATCCTCGTAAGTACAACTCTAGCGCCCTCTGGTTTATTCTATCATCACTAACATGTATCAACTATGAAGCCCTAATCTGCCAACAGTGGCTTGACAGAGACTACTCTTCTGGTTCAAGAGCCGCCGCATTCTTTGCTGGCTTGGGTCTTGTTATGTGCCAGATTGCCATCAACGTGGTTGACAACGCATACAGTGCTGGCATGGATCTCGCCGGTCTCGTCAGCTCCTACATCAACATCAGGCGAGGTGCTTTCATTGCACTAGTCTTGAGCGTTGCCATGTGCCCTTGGGAGCTTCTTTCTTCAGCCAGCGTCTTTATCTCAGTCCTGTCTGCATACAGTGTCTTCCTTGGGCCGATCATTGGCATTCAAGTCTGTGATTACTGGCTGATCCGTTCTCGTCGCATTAAATTGTCCGATCTCTATAACCCTGGCCCTACCAGCATTTACTATTTCAATTGTGGCTTCAATCCTAGAAGCTTCATTGCTTGGGTCCTTGGCTTTGCAACCCAATTGCCTGGATTTGCTGCTGGTGTGACCCCCGACAAAGTCAAGGTTAGTGAGGCCTGGCACGAACTGTTTTACCTTGCATTCCCCCTGGGATTCGCCATCTCATTTACTGCCCATTACGTTATCAATCGTGTGTTCCCGCCCGCTGGTTTAGGACTTGTTGACGACATGGACTACTTTGGGTCCTTTACTGAGGCAGAAGCCATCAAGCTAGGTATGGGCCTAGGATCAGAGGGAAGTGAGAAAGACGCTGTCATTCAAGGTGTGCCTGTCCAAACAAAGAGTTAGTTATGCAAGTATATACCTTTTCTTTTAGATATAGAGCTACACCATCAGCGTGATGGTGGCAGCCTGGAAATAAGAACTCGTCTTGTGCATGTTTATAAGGTTTTGTCTTGAAAATATTATTCCATTCCGCCTATCCCTGTATTTACTCATTAAATGCGGCCGTTATGCCAAGCCGTAAGAATGGTATGATTTGCTATAAAGTGGCCCATAATATAGTAAGTTATTATTTAAATCCCACTCTATAATCTCACACCGCAACTTCCTATTTTACTTATGTAGTTTATTCTTCCCTTTTAACAGAGGACAATTAAAAATGTCGGACTACGATCCATTTGACCGCAATATGCGAGTTTGTGTTCAAAGGAACGGTGAAATCGACGATGGTCGTTACTGCAATCTCATGCTTCCTAGAAGCGGTCCAGAGTCTCCCGGTCCTCATTCCGATATCAAGGGACTAATGTCATGGCCGCGCATATGCGGCGTCTTGACAGACGAGGAGATTGTTCACACGATGTGTACGGATTCATTGTGGGCTTCCAAGCCACGCGGCTGCCGACTGCGCATTACCGTCACAGATGAAGAATCTGATGATGACTCTGATGATCCTGCCAATGTAGAAGCGAATAAGGGATCTTGGGAATCGCGGAAAATTCCTGGTAAAAACAGGACGAGGGCAGACCTCACCTCCGTCGATCCATGCGTGTGTCTTGACGGCAATGGCGTTGGTACCTCATTTATGCTGAGTTTGGAGCTGCTGATCAAGACGACACCTCAGGGCCGGGTAACGCAAGTATTGCTGGAAGAGAACACGAACAGGGCCCTTGTGCAGGTGCCTCCAGCGTGGAACTACGACAGCTTTATCACGCTTGCTAAAGTTTTCAGCGTCATTTCTATCGCACTAGAGCGTGTGGAGTTCCTTGGTGTACACTCGGAGATGGGCGAGGCGCTAGGAAAAACGAGGTCAGAGATTCAGGATGAGCTCTTGAGAAGTCTAGAGGGCGAAATGAGCGACACCAACAAACTACAGACGGCGGCACCCGTGCTGCGGTTTCTGCCGCTTGATAGACTTTGCGACGGTAGCCAGTTTCTAACATTGAATCGGTTGCAAGGGCTTGTCTCGAGAGCTGTGCCATATTATGCTGTGGCCCCGAGGGGCAAGGTCCACCGAGGGTCTTGCGGTTGTCTGCTACCCGGAGGACTGGCAGAAGCAGACAAAGAGACGGGTATATCTAAGGCCAAGATCACCCCTAGAAGATTTTACGACGCCCTGCGGAGCAACGAAGTCAACCTAAAAGACAAGATAGTGACTAGATCCGCGGATGAGCCTGTAGAGAGCTACATAGCACTCTCATACCCTTGGAAGTCTTACGGCTCTCAAGACCTGGAAAGGATCATCGCCAAAGTCTATGGTGTACTGAAGCACCGCTACTACTGGGTCGATCGATGGTGTATAGACCAAGACAGCTATGAGGACAAAGAAACCGAGGTGCCAAAGATGAAGGACTATTACTCTAACGCCGAGTATACTTTAATTCTTCCTGGCATGGCATTTCCACTCGAACTTGCACAGCTGAAAGCCGACGGTCCCAGGGTCCGACTATACAGTCCACAGCTGGTTCAGCAGGTCAAGCAGATATGAGAGAGTTGCGAGTGGAGAAAACGCTGCTGGATTTTGCAGGAAGCAATTATGAGCAAGACATGTGCCTTTTGGACAGGTCAAGAATCGGCCCCCCTAATCGACTCTTCGCAGCTTGTGAGCATTTTATGCAGTTCGCCATTCGGCAACAGCTATATAAATACTCTCCCCCACCTCTCTATGGAGGTCGGAAATACGGACAGGAGAACCTTGGTGGCCATGTCAGCGACGATAGCATCTATATATCAAAGGGCAATAGTCAGATGTTCCAGTCACGGTACCATCCTCGACGCGAATGCCTGTAAGCGTCCCTTGGCAGTGCTTCTAGACAAGATTCGTGGGCGAGAAGCCACTCTAGAGTTAGATGAGTACTACAGCCTTTTCTCCATGGCATCGGATACGCTTCCCGCTATAAATTACAAAATCGACCCTGTCCAGCTTATGGAGAGGATAGTGGCATTATATTAAACCCAAAGTGTATTTTCTAACCTTATAATTAACTTATAAACTTAACTCCGCTACTACCTTTTAATTACCTTAAACCTTTTTTTTAACCTTTTTCTTAGCCCTAATTATACTAATATATATATTATTATAAAACTTTCTTTAGGTTAAGCTTTTCTTATATATTAGTATTTCTTAATAATTTTAATAGCTATATATTATATTTATAAAAGGTTTTTTTTAGCTAAATTACTATTTATACTTTAAATATAAATATAATCTAAGCTAGATTTTACTATAATAGCTATATAGCCTTTTCCTTTTTATCTTTTTTTTTTACTTTTATTTTCTTTAAAGTAAATAATATACTTTTTTTTTAATAAGTAACTTAAATAACCTTTATAAGGAATTTACTAAAAGCTACTATATAAATAATAGTCTTATAGTTAAAAAAAGTAAGGTTTATAAAAAATTTATTACTAAGCTAATTAAAGTCCTATATATAGATTAACTTTATAGCCTTTTTTTTATTTTTCCTAAGGTCTTTATAGCTATTTATATTTTAAAGGGTATTTTTATATTAAAATATAGCTTATAGTATAACTATAGCCCTATTAATATAGTTATTAATAGCTACTATTTAAAAGGAATATTAAATAAAAATTTCTTTTATTAATATAGAAGTTACTATTTTAAAGATCTAGGGTATTTATAGTATTAAGCTAACCTTTCTTAGCTAATAAATTAAAGGTACTATTTTATATACCTTTAAGGCTAGCTAAAAAGTTATAATTTAGGTTTTTTTTTTATTAGCCTTTAGCTATAGTAATTAGTTAGTTATTTAGTATAATATCTAAGTTATAAGCTAGATATATTATTTATAGTTAAGACTTGTGGCTAAGAGCTTAACTTAGCGGACAGAACTTAGGAGAGGATGGTGGGAACCGGCGCTCTAGGGGCAAATATCCTATTGACTAGTACTGGGCGAGACAACGTCACCAATGCGAGCTGGGTGCCTCGTATGTGCGCCCAGCGACAATATTCGATGATGGGAGCAGGTACAAATGCGGCACATCCGCAAATTTCTGACGGTGCAATGGTCGTTGCTGGATACTTGCTCCAGGTGAAAACTGTCAGTGATGAAAATTACGACTCTTTCGCTGTGGGCGCGAAGCTCTCCAGGATGCATACCTTCCCGTCAGTCCCTGACTTCAAAGTTCAGGTGGACTGCGTTATACGTCGAGGACTAAAGAAAGCGAGCCACTATCTCTTTATAGAGCCGCTGCAGTGGGGGCACTCCAAGTCCACCAGTGGTTTAATACTCCTGGCTATTGAAGAAAGGCAACCAGGAGAGCATCGTTTGATAGATGCCACCATTATGGACAACATGACGCAGGATAGGCTTTTAAAAAACGACCAGTTTGGATGTGGCCGGCCATTCCGGCTTGTCTAGTTGAATATCAAGTATAGGTCTACGAAAGGACATAAACTTCATGATAGAGGCCGTGAGTGATATTTTACTTACTCAACAGCTCTATGTACTAAGTTCTGTCTGCTGGTTTAAGCTCTTAGCCACGAGCCTTAACTGTAAATAACACATCTAGCTAACAACTTGGACATTATACCAACATCGGCGAGGTTAAGGGGAAATCCATTGATGTACTGTCGTTTGAATTTGTTCAGATATATTATACAGACAAGCTTCCGTTTAGGTGCTGCTATCTTGCTTTAATATTATCTTATATTTAATTATCCTAGAAGACAGATCAGAGTTTCTTATAACCTATAATAGCAGGTAAATAAGTTATCTTTTAGGTTTTTATAATATTAGCCTTTAGCTATAGTAATTAGTTAGTTATTATAGTATAATATCTAAGTTATTAGCTAGATATATTATTTACAGTTAAGGCTTGTGGCTAAGAGCTTAAACCAGCAGCAGCTGTATGTACATTACGCAGTGTGTTGACTCTTGGCAAGCGATACGTTAGCCCCTCGGGAATCAATATGACACCTATTGCATGACTCATTATCGCGAGTCAGCTACCCCGCCCCTTGGGACGGACTCACTCAGTTGATACAAATACTGAGGAGTACTGTAACCGTCAGCTGGGGGCAACTAAGCAAGCCCCAAAAAAAACATCCATACAGAAGTGTAATTATTCTTTAGCAACATTATCTATTGTGATGGGTTCATTTCGAGGCAAAGTCGTCAGTACTACTACGAGTCTTTGAAACTCATTCGATTAACTAATCTTTCAGATTGCTGTTACTGGGGCAGGAAGCGGCATCGGTCGCTCAACCGCGATACAGTTGCACAAACAGGGCGCCAAGCTCTCGTTGGCAGATCTGGACCCAGTCGGCCTAGCCAACACTGTCAAGATTCTTGAGACCGCAGATGTCATGTCACTTGTGGTAGACGTATCCGATGAGACTCAAGTCGGTGATTGGATTGCTCAAACAGTGCAGAGGTTCGGTCGATTAGACGGTGCTGCCAACATAGCCGGCATCTTTAAGCCAATATCTATATTCGACTCCACGGTTCAGGATTGGGACCTGATGATGAATGTGAACGCAAAGGGGGTGTTCAATTGCTTAAAAGCTCAGATAGCTGCTATCGGTTACAAGGGGGGGCAGCATTGTAGGGATACTTAGTGTTTGTTTCTGAAGCATCGCTAATCACTGCATATATAGGTCACTGTTGCGTCGGCAGCTGGTATCAGAGCTCTCCCTTCAGCGCCAGTCTATGCAGCTTCCAAGCATGCCGTAGTAGGCCTCTCCGCTTCGGTGGCTGCCGAGGTTGGACCAAAGCATATTCGTGTCAATACCGTTGCACCGGGTTTTATCGACACTCCAATGACCCAGAGCACTGTGCTAAGGGGAGCAAATGGAGAAGCGTTGACAGCAAAGCAAAACCCTATTTCTCGCGCCGCGCACCCGGATGAAGTCGCTGGTGTCATTGTTTTCCTGTTGAGTGATCAAGCATCGTTTGTAACTGGAGCTTGCTGGCCAGTTGATGGTGGGAATACTATCTGATCAGGCAAGAAAATATCAACATCTACAGACATGGAGATAGACTGTGTGTATCCATTATATTGAAAAAACCAGCTTGACCATAACGGCTGGTGGTCGCCCAGGCTGGGCTGTTTGTGGCGACCCTCTTTATCTGTATCAATGTGCCCAACATCGGCTAAAGGGTTAGCGGCTGGGCTAAGCGGGTAATGCACCTCTCTCCGCTACTACATTTATCCGACGCATCATCTTTCCATATCGCTACTCAATTGTCCTGTAGAGAGAAGCTCGTAGTGGAGAGATGGATGACAGTCACTCGAGACCCAGGGAGCCTCGGCGTGTAGCAAAGCGACATCAATGCCCCAAGCCAGGGTGCGGAAAGTCATTCAGTCGGCCTTCCCATCTCGCGCGGCACGCTCTGAACCATTCAGCTGTCGAGTTCGAATGTCCGCGATGCGCTGCATCCTTCAAGCGACGCGATCTCCTGGGTATATCTATGTCTTAATGGCTGAAATATGAATAGTGGCTAATCTTCTTCTCTTAGAGAGACACAAGGCTCGCCACGCAAGTAAAGACCGGCTAGCTGGCGGGTTGGGGCTTGGTGTACTCAGGACGAAACGGCACCGTCGGGGTCGGCTTCTACTGGCTTCTAGCTCACCGAGTGCCCAGCGATTGGTATCATCAAGGGACCAGTCGAGAACGGTGGCAGTGGGTCAGCCGGGCGCTGAAATGAGCTCTTCAGTTATTCCTGAACACGAAAGGGTGTTGGGAAGCGATGAATCCACGATTGGCAACTTTCAACAAACGACAGAACGATTTGCCTCATTCGATGAAAGCAGCTCTGCTGAGCTTCACGAAGGAATCTCGAGCACAGATGGATTCGACTTTCTGGAGCTTGGAGACATGTATCACGATTCTACCTTTGACTTTATGCATTTCAATGTTACGGGTGATCCTCACTCTCCAGAAACCGTCCGGTATCTAAGTCTAGTGCCAGGCCAAGACGACTTGCCTGTCTTACCTCCAAAATCTCTTGACTTTGATCAAGAGGGCCTTCCAATTCAAGACGCACCAGCACTTCATTCGCCAACAATCAGGACCACGACAGCAGGCCAGTCTCCATATCCCGATGAAGAGAGACTAACCCTCCAGTCAACAGGGGCTTGCAGTAGAGAAGCAATCGAGACAAGAAGTAATTCCGCAGAAGTCGATAGTCTGTGCTCTCTGGGGCGCCTGGGGCTGAATAACCTCCATCTGACGGAAACAAAGAGAGGGGAGATTCTCGGACTCATCAACGATATGAGGCCAGTTTACCCAGACGGCACATCGATCGACGAGAGTACAGCAGATCTCTCACTTGCCTGGATGCAGAATTATCTCGACCTATTCTTTGCCAACTTTAATTCTTGCTACCCCATGATACACACACCAACATTAGAGGTTCTCGACGCGGAGCCCTTGTTCCTATTGTCTCTGATTGTTCTCGGGGCCACCTACAAGGAGAAAGAAGACCATCAGCTTTCAGTCTGCCTTTATGACGCCATGACGCCATATATCATGAGTGGGCTCAGTGGTATCAAGGTGCCCGATCTTTCCATTCTTCAGGCCTTTATGGTTCTAGAATGTTATGGGATGTATCGAGCGGGGGCTTATCAGCGCGAAAATGCAATTATAATGCATGCGTTTCTTTTCAACGCGAGTCTAGCTATTGATGCTGAGAGGTCTTCCTACTGACGTAACAACTAGGCTATAAGGAGACTGTCCCGTTACCACGTCCGGGCCAGAATAATGGTTCCTGACTTGAGGACAGATCATGAGAAGGACTGGAAAGCATTTGCGTACCTTGAGCAGTACAAACGGTAAGATTTCTCGATTCTTTGGAGTTTTTAAGCGCACTAATGAAAGTTGCTCTAGGTTGATATTATTTATCTTCATGTGGGATACTCAGAATGTCAGTTACTACTCGTTCATGCCAAGCATGTCTACCCAATCAATCCAAGTCAATCTACCATGCTCTCAAGAACTCTGGGAGGCCGAGAACGAAGAGACATGGAAGGCAATGGTTTGTTCAATCAAGGATCCCCCGATGATCAACAATATGGTAAAGGAATTCATCGAGAACGGGGGTAGCATATGGTGTGAGCCCTTGGACAGCTTATCTCTGAGCTTCATCTTGCATGGCTTGATGTCAATGTGTAATGACATGGTTCATTTTCACAACCAGTCCATCTATCTTGGAAATGCCGCACAGGGGGACAACGATTCGCGCCGTCGGATGACGGCCGCACTGGAGCTCTGGAAGACGAAATACGATGCTTGCGCCATGGGAACAAGGCAAACCATCGATCAAGACTCGTCGCTACACGAGTTTCGTCAGGAAAACGTGGCTTTTCTTGCGCTCTATCACACCGCCCATATTGTCGTCGATGCAGATATCCGTCATCTCCAGATTGCAGCAGGCGCTGAGGCGATCTTTGGACACGTTGTGACAAGCGCAGAGCGCGAAGAAAGTACAAAGGCGGTGATGGAGTGGGTGCGACTGTCTCCCGACTCGGCTGGTCATGCTGCGTGGCATGCTGCACAGATGATACGCGAGGGTTTATTGAACCTGCGGAATTGGAAGGCTAACGGCATGTTTCATTACCCGTGGTGTCTGTACATCGGTGTCTTGACGACTTGGGCCTTTGTGCATTTCTCGCAGGGGCAGAATGATAACCGTCGAGGCTGTCATCATAGCCTTGGTGGAGAGGATATCTTGCAGACACAGTCAAAGGCCCTTATGCACCAGACCATCTCAAACATGGCATCTTGTACTCCAACGACTATTGGCAGAGATCTGCATAGATGTTGCCCGCATGGTTTGGCTATTGAAGTGGCAAAGTATCTCAAGACAGTTCGATGGACTGCTGCCTTTGAAGCGATGAAGGTCCTTGAAGGCATTGTGGACATGGAACCACTGTAAGTTGACAGTAACAGTGCAAATTTGATACATGAGAAAGAACATAATCATTGTGGCTAGAAGTATGGTCTGCTTTCTTCCCCCTTCTCCGTCTTTAGTCATCCAAGGTCTGCGTACAGAAGGACAGAAATGTTGTGCCTGGCCTAATCTACAGATAGACGTTCAAACCAATAACAAAAAAATAATCACCGGTGCAGTGATGCAATAATAGGGAGAAGAAATGACTAATTAGGCCAGAGTGTACCACTGTCTGTCCTCTCCAAGCGCTTATCTACAAACTAACTGATAAAACCCACTTATCTTGTACCACTTTACCGTGTACCACTCTAGAAGCATGTACCACGATAAAATAATTTTTAACGTGGGGATTACCCCCCTTCGCTCTCCTACTATTTCCCGGCTAGAACATCGCAAAGTCTTTAGGGACAGATGGATACGAACATATACAATACGGATTATAATCCGCGATAATGGGTACGCAATGCTCAGGCTCGATAAACGAGAAAGCTCCACCCTATCTCAGTCCCCACGTTCCATTATCTGGGGTAAGGGTCCATCGCGGGGTAAGTTGCTGCAGCTGTCTATAGATAGAGTGGTTCAGTTGAAGGTCGAGGATTTCCTATTTAAGTCACCGAAGATTAAAAAGGTTCTTCATGCTTATGTTCCAGGACAGCCTACAATAAGCCTACAGTGAATACATCTGGGATAATAATATCAGAATGAAGACACACAGAGCATCTGTCATAATCGTGGGAACTGGTGAGTATGCCACGTGGAAATTATTCCAATCAGATAGAAGGTCCGAATCTAACTGCGGATAGGCGTCGGTGGACTTGCTGCGGCAAAGACATACTTGGAATTAGATCCTGAAGCCGAGGTCCTGCTTCTTGAGAAGGTAAACTCCGCCCATCTCCGTTATGTCAGAGGAAAACGGCTAATGTTACAACAACAGAGATCCGGTTTGGGTGGAGTTTGGGCTGAAGAGAACTGCTACGATGGCCTCAAGACCAATAACCTGAGAGGCACCTACGAGTTCACCGACTTCCCTCTTGATGATAGCTATGGCGTCAAGGAAGGGGAGCATATCCCCGGTGTTGTTCTCTACAGGTACATGACCGACTTTGCAGTCAAGTTCGACATATTTCGTCGTATTCGCTTCAATGTCAACATCCGCACCATCGAAAAGCTAGACAAAGGCGGCTGGGAGCTCGTCGGCGAGGAGGCAGCCGCAAAGCCCATCCCAGTTTCATATCGCTGCGAGAAGCTCATCATGTGCACTGGTCTTGCATCAACCCCGAATCCTGTGTCATATCCAGGTCGCGAATCCTTCGGCAAGCCCGTCCTCAACCAAGGCCAACTCAAGGTTGAGGCTCACGAGGTAGCCTCAGATCCTAACGTCAAGTCCGTCACCATTGTTGGAGCGTCAAAGACGGGCTACGATGCTGTACAGCTTATGGCTTCTCGTGGTAAGAAGGTTACATGGGTCATTCGCGAGTCTGGTGGCGGTGGTGTCTGGATGTCGCCGCCCTGGGTCAAGATGGGTCCTTTCACCCTGCAGCTGGAGCATGTCGCAACTATGAGATTCTTTACATGGTTCAGTCCTTGCGTTTGGGGGGAGTACGACGGTTACTCGTGGGTCCGTCGCTTCTTACACGGGACATGGCTTGGTCGGAAAATGGTGCATCGTCTTTGGGAGAAGATCCGGATGGACACCGTCAACTTTAACGGGTACAGGAAGAATGAAGCTATTTCTCAGCTAGAGCCTTATGAGAGGTTTGTGTTTATCTCGTCAGAGTTGTTTCGATACACGTACTGACTTTGATGCACGTAGTTTATTCTGGTCTGCTCGAGTTGGCGTCCTTAACTACCCTGGCAACATTCACGACTATGTAACCTCGGGACAGGTCACAATCATCAAGAAAGATATCTCGCATCTCTCCAAATACGGTACGATCAACTTTGCCGGCGGTACAAGTTCCCAAACAGGTGCTCTGATAGCTATCACTGGATGGAAGCTCTCACCAAACATCCAATACAAACCTGACGGAATCGAAGCGAGCCTTGGCATTCCAACAGAGAGCATGAGCAGTGAGGAGCAAGCCTTCTGGACCCATCTTGACAAAGAAGCCGAAAGGGAAATCCTTCAAAAGTTCCCATACCTCACTCACCCGCCCAAGAATGTTATACCTTACAAGCAAAAGGTCTCACCATACCACTTATACCGCGGCATGGCACCGCCGGGCCTAACATCACGATGCGACAATTCCATTGTCTTCATTAAGATGGTCCACAGCACGGCCAACATCATCATCGCCGAAACGCAAGCTCTCTGGGCATACGCCTATCTCAACAACATGATTGATATCGACAGGGATAGAGTGTACAAGGAGACAGCGCTATCAAGCTGCTACGGCAGATTGCGCTACCCTTGTGGATTCTCAGCGTGGTATCCTGAGTTTGTGTATGATACTGTCCCGTATGCAGATATGTTACTTCGAGATCTTGGTGTCTGCAGTCGCAGAAAACAGAGTTCAACACGGGAGATATTCTCGGGATATACGATCCAGGATTACAAGGGGATCAATAGAGAGTGGGCGGAGGAAAGGCGCAGCCAGGAACGGAAGAAGGTGGTTTAGACCAAGACTGGGTTGACTCATGGCGAAGTGTCGATAGCCTCAAATATAACAGCTAGGTTGTCGAAGCACATACTGATGCCAGAGTCCTTACTATAGAAGAGTTCTTACACAGGACTACAATATCTGCATCTCCTCTACATAGTTACATTATCATGACAATCAACATGATTCTGATAGCATCACAATGGAACGGTCCCTGATCCTGATTAGACGTCTCGAGTAAGAATATCGCCCCTGCCTCCTGGGCCTGGATTTAAGGCTGAAAACAGGAATCAGGAACTGGACTTCATGATCTACATTTCGTGGCTAATGGTGTTGAAACAGCTGGAATTTAAACCTTATTTATCAGCCACTCGACAGTACCAGAAATCCGGTTTAGTTCTCAAGGCTGTAGATCATGGTTTGGAGACATGTCTAGCCCTATAGCATGCCAAAGGTCCGGGAACGCCGTCGACCGTAGATCTAGGTTAGGGTATTGGGGCGCAAACCTAAATGCTGTTTTCGGCAAGACACTGCTATTCTCAGAATCTAGATTACCAAGGCGGTTGTGCCTGGTCTCCGTAGATCTAGCAGATAGCTATAACAGGGAATTTTTCTAATTGAGTAGGCGATGTAGACACTATAAAAAGATCGCTGCAGTGCCGTTTCAAGGATTAGAAGCATCACAACACACAACGCAGAATAGACCCTTACTCCTCGGCTTCTTCCTTAACCTCTTTAACAACTATAATTATGAAGCTTGCTATCTCTTTGTTCCTTCTTGCCGAACTTGTTGGGTTCACACTTGCCCAGGTAAAAGTACAGAACGCCAATGTCGAACCCGAACTTGTCGTCCCAAATAGTTACATCATCAAATACAAATCAAAGGCTTCCTCTAGCAGCAAGAAGAAGCACGAAGAGGTCATTCATAAGAAGGCTAAAAGTAAGGGAAAAGAGGGTATTGTGGAAAAGATCGACCTTGATGGATTTAAAGGCTATGTCGCCGAGATTCCCTCATCTGAGCTTCAGGAAGTCATGGACTCTGATCTGGTAAGTCGTTCTGACCTTCAAATGGGTCAGCTAGGTGTTAACATAAGAATCTAGGTAGATTACATAGAGCAGGATACCATTGTGAACGTCTCTGCTGTTGCAGTGCCCAGCTCAGGCCCCGTCACGAAACGCGGATTAACTAGCCAGGCATCTGCTCCTTGGGGTCTTGCTCGAATATCACAGCTCTATTCTGAGAAGGGTGTAGACGCTCGCTACAATTACGATGCGACAGCTGGCTCTGGGTCAACTGTTTATATCCTCGACTCAGGCATCCGAACTACGCACAAAGAGTTTGGTGGTCGTGCTGTGTGGGGAGCCAACTTTGTTGCCGGCTCTCGTGATACAGACGACTATGGCCACGGGACACATGTTGCTGGCATTGTGGGTGGCAAGACCTACGGCGTAGCTAAAGGTTGCACCATGTATGCTGTCAAGGTCATTGATAAGGACGGTGTTGGCACCATGTCCAATATTCTCCAGGGCCTCCAGTGGGCTGTCAATCACGCCAGGTCCCGCGGCATCACCAAGAAGAGTATTATCAACGCATCACTAGGCGGCCCTTATACCAAGATCGGCAATGATGCTGTAAAAGCTGCCACTGATCTTGGGATCACTATCGTGGTGGCAGCTGGCAACGACGGGAGTGATGCCGCCGACTACTCACCTGCTTCTGCTCCATCGGCCATTACTGTCGGCGCTATTGATTCTGGTAGCTATCGCACTTTGTGGTCAAATTATGGTAGAGTGGTAGATATCTTTGCCCCTGGCAGTGATATACTCAGCGCGGGGCATTTGAGCGACTCTGGCAGCGTCTACAAGTCAGGCACGAGTATGGCTGCGCCGCATGTTGCCGGCCTCGCAGCGTATTTCATGGCAAAGGAAGGACTTCGGGGATCTGCGGCTGTCACAAAGCGCATCATTAGTGCTGCTGATACCAGTGGTGTTGAGTACGCTTTTGATAGTCCTCAGCGTGTTGCCTATAATGGTGGTGGCAAGTAGCCAATAGAAGGGTTAACGATCCGGATTGTGTGTAGACTATTTACATCAATTACTTGCTTTATGATAAGCCTCTTATGGAAACATACCATTCAACTCCAAAGCCAGCATTCGTCTCCGAGATTCAACATATACAAGATTGAGGGCCTTTGGCGTTCTGCAACTCCTCTACGCTGGACCACTATATGCTTGGCCCTATGCTTTTTCATTTACTTACTGACGGACAATTAGGATATATAAAAAGTAAGGATGTAAGATGATAATGGTTTAAAGGTCTACATATATAAAGTCTAAGAACTCAGATGCGGAGGTCTATTCTATCCTTCAACATTGTCTTAACAGCCTCGACTTTACCAGCTAAATTATCCATGTGCGTACCCTGATACCCCATCATGGCACTGTCTTTAAATACCTCTGAGAGCTCCTCATACGCCAACGGCGTTACATCCTGGCCCCTCTCCGTCGACCCTGCTGAGAACGGACACCCGCATGGATCCGCTTTCCGGCATCTTCGCGTAGTGCTCGCATAATCAGAAAGGCCGAGCATATCCTCCGCGGAGCGGAGAGCATCCAGCATCAACTTGACCGCCGTACCAATCCTGCTGCACACCTCGTCCGTAAGAGGCAGCTCACCGAGCTGCAGCGTCTTGACCCCCGCTGCATTGTGCGACAGAAGTTCGCTAGTGAAGGCGGGGAGTGTCATTCTCAGGTAGGTCTCAAAATGAGTCAGGACCAGGCAGTATAGGCGGCGTAGGGAGGAGTAGCAGCTCATTGCGAGCATTTTTGTGGGTGCGTCCATGGAGTCTTTGAGGCCGTGGGATGCTGTGGATGATGGGGGGGTGATAGATTGGAGATCTGCGTAGTAGCTGTAGCTGTTGTATGGAGAAACTGAGGATATTGAGTCACGTCTTGATACTCCAGTTATGTCTTGGGTAAATGCTGAGGCGGTGTGAAATGAGTTTGTAACTTGGGGAATGATCTCTACCAGAGTCCGAGCAAGATGCAGGATGGTGCCAATAGGATACTCGCAAAAGTTGAAGCTTGGATATTTGTTGGCATGTGAAGTGCCCGTGAGAATAGCCAACGTCCGGTAGATATCAGCCATGAGATTTGACAAACGAGTGATTGGCGAGGCCCCGTCAATCTCGATGGTGCCGTTGGTCTGGGACTGCGTGCAATCGTGCATGAAGGGCGTGATTCTCGCAGAACTGTCTAAGGCGGTGTTTTGTTCGAATTTGGGTGTAGTGGGCTCCGTGACAAGTCCGTTACCAAGAATCTGGTTCGGTACTACGTCGAGCATGGAACCAACATGCAGCCCACTGGCGCTCGCAGATGCTACGCCTGACGGCGTCTGTGCGAAGCTGCCAAATGTCAAAGTCGACTCATCCAGTCCGACTCCAAAGTCCGAAGTGTTGAGCATGGCCCAAATATCTGGCGAAGCTGTATAAGACGAGTCAAAGCTCACTTCTTCGCCAGAGCCAGTTGGTGGAGTCAGAGGCCCCATTTCCCCCTCGCCAGAACTGCCCTCTGACTCGAGGTTCTTCTGGCGCTTTGGGCGGGCTCGTTGGCTATACACGCACTCAACCTTTGCCCTGATACAGCGGGCGCATTTTTGCTGGACGGCTTTGTCTTCTGCATTGACGATGCATTTGAGCTTGTGGAATCGACAGCGATCACATGAAGCTCGCACAGAGGGGAAGTTATATGGAGGCATGGTGTTTTTGTTTTGGTCTGGGGGATGAGTAGACAGGGTTGACCTAGTGACTGGGCAGTAGAGATAAGGGTGTGTATGTCCTTGGTAAGAGTCAAGGTATTTTGCCAAGGCGTTGGGATTGGGGAGCCAGTGCAGTTGGGCTGACTCGATACTGTACCGAGGCAGCAGATCAGATGAATCGGGACATTGGCCCCAACTAAGGCTTGCGAGTCTTATAATCAGATTACATCCGCCCCGGCAGCGTAACAGAGCTGGGGTGTCATCCTTTCCACTGCCGAGTTGCCGTTGCCTTGCGTATCTCACCACTGCGCCACTAGTCAGCATCCATGCCGCAGTTGCTGAGTGGTTTTTCTTGCTAAGCGTTCGGTTTGATTTCTGACACGCCGCGAATACGCAGCTTCAGCTTCTGCTTATACTGGATGCAACCAATCTGTACGTATAAGGTTTCGGCTAGGCTTGAGATGGCAGGTTGGTCAGTGCGGTTGAAAGTACGATAAACAGGGTATATCGTATTCAGGATCAGAACACGTAATGCGATATGTTATCATCGGGGAGCACGTGTTTGGCAGCGAGTCAGCGTTATGGTACGGTAGCATCAGGTTGGAGAGAAGGTTTGCCGATGGGTTGACTCGGTTGAGGGAGTATTATTAAGTGGAAATTACAAGGGATCTATTCTAACTCAATCTGGTGATGTTGTTTATCTCTAAAGAAGGGTACTGAAGGAAGGGAGGTCTCAAGCCATGAGTGGCGTTGAATATTGATGACACCTGTTAAACCCGTATCCATGACCATTTCATGCATGCTGGTGTCTCATAAAATGATGAAATAGACAACGACCGAGATATCAGCTCACCAAGTCCTCGGTTCCGCGATTGGAATATGCATGTTGATCAAAACAGCCATAACAGGGCTACTTATCTAACCTAAACAGCCTTAATAGGTCGAGAGCTTGCTGAATTCGCCACGGGCCCTGATCCGATAACCCCATTTGAAAAAGAGGAATGGAGCTGGCAGCAGAAGCACGCTAATGCAGGCAAAGATAGTGCTCCCCCAATCGATGCCGATCTTTTCATACATGGGCCAGACAAAGAGAGGGAAAGCACCTGCAGCCATGGATCGGACAAAAGTGTTAGCCGCAATAGCGCTAGCACTGTAGCGGGTGAAAGTATCGACGAGATACTGGAGGGACGACTGGAAGATGGTGGTGAAGCCAACCCCTGTAAGGAAGACGCCAATGATGGATGGCCATGGGCTGGAGACGTGCTCGACCGAGGTCCCTGAAGGATGAGAATAACGGGTCAGTCGTCTATGCAAGAGATCTCCACAATTCCATGTAGGTTCGGGGCGGTTCCGCTAGCGAGAATGAAAAATATTGCGACTTACAGCCAAAAAGGAAAAGACCTGCAGAGAAGGCGAAGCCGCCCACCATCATTGGTGGAAGTCTCGCTTCAGGAACAGGCTTGAAGTGGTTGGCGACGAGCTTCTTTCCGTAATAGATGTTGTTGAAGATGTTGGCCGCCGCGGCAAAGAGACACCCAATTAAGAGCGACAGGAAGGGAAGCTGGCTCACAACAGGGCCCCATCCTCGGAACCGGCCGTATTCGAGAGCGAAACTCTCCAAGCTCGCGTAAAGGATGGCTAGAAAAAAGTCCCCATGAGTCAGCAGTGTTTGGGAAGGTAATAATAATACTACAGCAGGTAACGTTGAATTCTGGCTGGGGATATTTGTAGCGCTTACCATAGACGAAAGAGGTATAGATCGTAAGCAAGAGGCAGATTGGATCCAGAAGCATCTGAAACGGTCGGACAAGGTAGGTACTCAGTAGACTCTTGAACGTTGGGCTAGTCTCCTCCCACTGTGTTTTTTGTTTTGTTTCAGCCAAGATATCAGCCACGGAAGAGGCAGCGCACCCGCACCGCACCATAAGCGGCAAGATTACTGTATGGTGCGTGCGTGCGAGGCCCCGGGAGGGATGGAAGATCTCACATACCTTAGCGTGGAAACTGAAATTCCCCGTAGACCGACGGAGACGGCTTGCTTTCCGGGTGAGAAGCACGTCAGCGTGGCTCTCATCTAGCCAGAAGGCGTCTAGGACGAACTGGACCATCATGACGATGCCGGTCAGGTACTCAGTCCAGCGCCAGCCGCAGCCGCTCGCGATAAAGGCGCCGCCGATGATAGGCCCCAGGGTCGGCGCCGCAGCGATGGTGATGCCGTAGCAGACCATGGGTGTGCCCCGCTGGCGTGGGGTCCAGATGTCGACGATGGAACCGCCTGTGATGGAGATGGGGGAGCTGCCGAAGACGCCAGCGAAGAACCTTGTTATTAGGATTGTCTGGATATCCTTGGCGGTCGCAGTGCCGAAGGCGAAGGCAGCGCTAATGAAATAGGGCTAGGGAACTACAAGTTAGCGGGGTGCTGTACTGTAAGGAACGGTAGCAGCAGTGATGGGGTCTTACAGCGAGAGCAGGCCATTTCCGGCCGTAGACCTCACAGAGAGGCGCCCAGAGCATGGGTCCAAGGGCGAAGCCGAAGATGAGCAGACTGGTGCCCGCATTGGCTACCTCGTACGACACATGGAACTCCTGGCTAATCTCTGCTGTGCCGGCCGAGTAGATGGCGGAGGCGAAGGTGATCCAGCACGTAGTCAGGGCCCACAGGGCTGTCGTATACACCTTTTTCCCCATGGGCCAATTCTGCGGGTTGAGGGTGTCGGAGTCGCCCTCAAAGTCGACCACGTCGCCTGATGGAGCTTGTTTTTCCTCCTCCTTACCCATGTTGGACTCTTCTTGGTTCATTTTTCTTTTGGCGCTGTCAGATCATTCAGTGGAGCCTGTATGTCTCGCCGTGATTTGGCGGGGTATGGGATGCACGTCTAGATCAGAGCATGTACTGTGTGAGGCGGCAAGATAAGGCAAAAGTACTCCTTGTATCAGTGAGTTTCTGTGGGAGAGAATCCTTTTGCGGATTTCTTTACAGGCCTTTATCATGTTTTCCCTCAGCGCTAGTCTCATGTGTTTTTTCTCGATGCTCGTAATGGCCAATTTCGTCAGTGTTTTCGCTTTCTCGCTCACTCGCGCACCTCGCATAACTTATGCGACTGCCGGGCCAATAGCAGCACTAGAGTCCATCTGCGGGGCATCGTCTCGCACAATTGTCCGCTGCCTCGTTCGCCCGATCTTGAGTCCTCTGCGACGTTCTACGCGGCCTCTCTCAACGTCTGTGAAGTCTGTAATTCAGATTGACAAGACACGCAACTCCCAGGTCCTCTAGGGTAATCACTTTGACAGCTCTCGTCAGTCACAGCGAGATGGACCCTACTTTGGGCAATCTCTCCATGTCAAGTTTGGCTCAATCGCACGTCCAAGTGCGGACCTGCATCCACTGTCGCCAACGCAGAGTCAAATGCGACCGCCAATTTCCTCGGTGCTCTAATTGCATCAGATCTGAAGTCAATTGCATCTACCCTCCCGGTCGAGGCAGAGCACCCAAGCGGCCGAAACGCAGCCTTGCGCCCCAACTATCTGAGCGTTTATCCCGCCTGGAGAGCATCATTGGGCAGTTTGGTGCTGCTGGTAAGTGAAAGGCAGCCTTGCACTCATTCACTACACATTGTAGCTAACTATTACATCCATAGCCAGAGAGAACCAGGATACCCCACAGACTGCGCAAGACAGTGACGGGCATTCGTTTGAGCAGGACTTTAGTCGTCTCAAAGTCGATGAGTCAAAGAGCTACTATGTGAACAACGCATTATGGGTCACTTTATCAAATGAAGTATGTATCACCATTATTCTTTGATATCATTTCTCACGATTGACATTCTCCGTAGGTCGAGGAGCTGCGTGATCTTCTTTTTGAACCTGCTAGTGAGGACGCTGGCTACGAGCCTTCAATCTCTTCATCCGCCACCACCGCCGCTACTTCACCATCATCTCCCCAACTGGGACTCAATGCCGCCATCTTTGGCTACCGCGCAATTGCCTCACCACTTTACCATTACCATCCCTCACTGCAACAAGCTGTCACGCTCTTTGCCGCATTCAGTGAGAATGTCGCGCCGCTGGTCCGCATATTTCACATGCCGACATTGACGAGGATCTACTGGGATGCTATCGCTTCTCTTGGCACTGTCGACAAGCATACCGAGACCCTGCTGTTCACTATTCATTACTCAGCTGTCATCAGTCTCAATCCCGAGCAATGTCTGAATATTCTGGACGAGACTCGTGAGGCTGCTTTGGAAAGATATCGGTTTGCGGTGGAACAGGCTCTGGCCCAAGGCAACCTCCTCAGCACTCAGAGTATGACCATGTTGCAAGCCGCAGTGCTTTTCTTGTCTGCTCTTCCAAATGAAGATGACTCGCGTGCGGCATGGGCACTCACATCGCTGGTCTTCCATATCGCAAGAACCATGGGTCTCCATCGCGATGGCACCATATTCGTTCTAAAGCCCTTCGAGACTGAGCTGCGCCGCCGTTTGTGGTGGCAGATCTGCATCATTGATAGTCGCTCATCAGAGTATCACTGCAACGAGACTATTGCGCAGGGCTTTATCACAGATACAAAGCCTCCACTGCATATCAATGATGTTGACTTGTCACCTGAGATGGTGGAGCCTCCAGCTGAAAGATGGGACCAAGCGACTGACATGACCCTCACGCTGATCAGGTGCGAGGCGATCCAGACAGGTCTAAAGCTGGGCCGCATGAGGCACAAGAACAAAGCATCAGACGATGGAGGTACCCCGAGGGTAGATGATACCTCTGATTCTCCCAAGACTCTGGCTCAAGAATTGGAAAGTCGGTTGCGGGATAAATATCTACCCATCTGCGATACGTCCGTCCCATTCCAACTTCTGTCTTCAGCGGTGGCACAAATCATCCTTGGACGGTTCTGGCTTATTACCCAGTACTCGGTAGTGTCACGAGAAAAGGATGTCGATGGCAGAAACACAAACAACCAATTCCCTCCGACTCCTAACACCGCAGGCCAGCTGGAGAACAAAGTACGCGATGAGCTTTTCCAAACGTCAATCAAGATACTAGAAGTATCGGGCATGCTTCTCACAAGCAAAGACATCATACAGTTCACGTGGTACTCCAAGACTCACATCCAATGGGGCGCCATGGCATTTGTTCTCTCCGAGCTATGCGCTCGACCTCAGTCTTCCCAATGTGATCAGGCATGGGACTGTGTAACAACAGTTTACGAGGGATGGAAGGTTGATGAGAGCAGACAAGATGAGACTCGCCTTGCCTTGTGGCGTCCTATAAAGAGACTCATGGCCAAAGCTCGCTATGTCAAAGAGATGCAGCAGACTACTCCTGGGCGGTCGTCAAACGCGGGCCGTAAAGTTCAGAAGCGAGATCCGGTTCTCTACTCTCCTTCGCCAGGGCTTTTCTCGCAGTATCCAACACCAGCGTACTCTAATAGCTGGTATGGGCCGTTGCAGCAGACACCGCCTTCTATACCAGTGTCTGAGGGATTATTGCCTGGTATGCCTTCAGTGCCACTTGATAGCAGTGGTCAGTCGGATGCTCTACAGAGAGTGCTTGGTACGGAAACTCTAGGCCCTTTCATGGATATGATCCCGGAATGGCCTTGGGTAGATGCTGAACATGGGACTTCATCTCTGGCGGGGTTTGATCTTGGGCCACCGAGGTTTAGTTGATCGGATTATCTAGTGGAGACCAAGGCTACATTCCTCGGTTTTAATGCACATATAACAATTCCTCTATAGAATGACTGCTGCAAGATGGAAGCATAAGTAAGAGGAGGTGTCTATTTAGTTGAGTGCAAGGGCTAATCTATAAGAAACAAAGATGACATCTCTATCTTAGTTACATACAATACTCGTGCCGTCTGAACTTAGTCAAAGTACCTTGGTATCTCCCTCTTGACAAATTCATCAAATGCTGTAGCCTTACGGCCCGTCAAGAGCTCAACATTACCCCGCGACTTCTCATAGTCCTCGGGAGCATACAGTGCCCTCGTTTCCACCATAGACTTGGCAAGAGACTTGGCTACAACATCAGGAACATGGAGCTTGGCCAGATTCTCAAGGTACTGCTCGACTGTGATGTGATTGACCTTGACCTCAGGCTTGCCAGCAGCGACAAGTTCTCGGTTGATGATCTTCCACTGCTCAGTCTGTGAGAGTAACGCTGGTCCACTGAGATACACAACATCCTTCTTGGGCTCTCCCTGATAGCCACTCGCGTACAGGCGCGGATTGACTAGCACGGCAGCAGCCGCACGCCCAATATCCTTAGGATCGATGGGATCGTGCGGCACTTCCGGAGCTAGCAAATTGACTTGTTTAGGCTCCGAAGATCGATCAAGGTAAATTCTTAGCGGGTTACTCGCAAAGAACCCGGCCCGTACCGCTGCATGTGGCACCTCGAGCTCCTCGAGCGCAATCTCAACCTGCGCATGCTGCCACGGGATGAAGTGGTCAGGCTTGATGGATCGAATGTCACCCTTGGTGGTGCCCGCGGTCCTGACCTGACTCGTCGAGAGGAACACGACGTACTGGATGCCAGCGTCGCGCAGGGCCGTAATGGCACCACGCAACGTGTCCTTGGAGCGCACGGCGTAGATGAAGGCTGCCTGGGCGCCTGTTTCATGCACGGCCCGCTTGACGGAGTCGAGATCGGTTAGGTCGGCACTGATGCGCTGCAGGTCTGCGGCGTGCTCTTGAGAGGACGAGATCCACTCGTTGTGCTTGGTTGTGTCGCGTAGGGCGATGGAGACGTGGGCGCCGAGAGCGCGGGCTTCGAGTGCGACGGCGGAGCCAACTTCGCCAGTGGCACCAAAGACGAGGACTTTGGAGAAATGTGGAGATGGCATGGTAGTGAGTGAGTGAGATAAGCAGGGATGGAGGGAGGGTGTCAGTCAAGGTGGTACACAGTAGAATAGATGGTAGGGCAGCTGAGGCTTGTTTCGGCGAGACAGAGTGTGTTGACGTATCAGCGTTTATGTACTCCCATCCAAGGTCCGAAGATGTCCGCCTGTAATTGCTGAGATTTCCGAACTTCAGCGTCATCCTCAGCGATCGTTGCGTCGCTCATGTCTCGGATAAGCAGCCCGAAGACGAGGGTGTGGAGTCTCGCCATCTCGCATAATCGCATAAGCACGACCCGCGATTGGTTCGCTCAATAAACCCCTGGAATGTGTCATGTCCAAATTTGGCAACACTTCATCTTGGCGGTTGGAGCATCTGAACATGGTAATCCCTGATTGTCACCAAGCGTCAGTTGCTGCAATCATCTGCCAATCTATCAGCCATTCAGATGATAATAAACTCAAGGTTTTTAGTACGCAGATACTAATGCACACGATATGTACTAAGATAGCCCGATTCTTTTTGGCTGAGTCGAGATGTGCAGAAACTTTGACGTTTTTGGCTTGTTGAACTGTCTTCACTACACAATGTTGACGCTGTTGCTCGCAAAACTCCAGACAGAATTCTCGACATAAATAAGAAGATTGGATGAAACAGATAAAAAGCATGTAACAGTGGAATGAATTAGATCAATTACATCGTATTTCTATTCTTGATCAAATAACTAAAGCTGTACCACCAATTCTGTGAACCCCCTACCCTAGAACAACGTCAATCACCGACATGAAGCTACCATAAGGCGTATTGACAGCTTTAATCTTAAGTCTCGAGTCCACAGCCTCCAGGATCGCTTTCCAGCCCTCAAGATCTCGCTCAAGCGAATTAAACAGCTGCATCATGCCCACATCACGAGATCGCAGAACACGCTCATTCACTGACGAGACAGTGCCAGGCTCAGGCACTACAAAGTCCATGATCAACACGTGAGAATTCTGACCCATAGACTCGACAGTGTTCTTGAGGATCTTGACAGAGTTCTCAAAGTCCCAGTTGTGAAAGATCTGGCGCAATAGGTAGATGTCGGCGCCGACGACTGGCTGCTTCTGGAAGAAGTCGTATTCTTGGAATTGGATGCGGTTGGCGATGCTGGCCTCGTTGTTCTCCTTGATGACTTTGGCGCCTTCTTCGACGACGTGGGGGATGTCTTGGATGATGAAGTTGAGGTCCGGGAAGGCCTCGGCTAGCTTCACACAGCTGTGGCCAATGTTGCCTCCAATCTTCAAGAAATACGTTAGTAACTATAGGTTGATAGGTGAGGAGCAGACTTACATCGACAACATTAGCCTTGCCAAGCCCGGCCCAGTCAAAGCCACTAACGAGATGCTTCAAGTCACTCTTGGGGCTAGTCGCAATGGCATCCATGACTCGACCAAACAGCTTGTACATATCAGGCTGCTTGGCAATGTACTCATACATGCGAAGATCAGTGTTGAACGCAGCATTGAAAGCAGCCTTGTTGGGAGCTGTGCTATCAGGCCATCTCTCATGCGCAGTGACCATAGATGCAATGACTGGAGCTATGATGCTTGTCATCCAGACTCTCTGATCAGAGAATCTGGTGTTGGTTAGTAAAGCAGCGGAGGTAGCTGAGTGTGCGATGAAGCCGGGCTCAGGCTCGGCAAAGAGATGGTTCGTCATGCCCATGCGGGCGAGGGTCTTGAGTCGTAACTCAGCCACACCAGCCTTGGAAGCCAATTCTGTGTATGAGATCTTGCCCTCCAAGGGAACAAGCTCGAAGATCTTGAAGTGGCTCATCCATCGGAGAATCTCCATGTAATGATACTACACAAGGTTATGCAAAGTTACAGAGAATGGGTATCTGGAACTACTTACACCTGTGATGACGTTTTGCAAGTACTCGCCAGGTCCGGAGACAAGCTGGAAGATTTGCAACGCACTGTCAAGGACCTTCTCCTTAGCAACTTGCGCTTCTTCGGGAGCATCAGGAGATAAGTTGATGATGGGTGCATCCCGCTCGAAGCTAGGCTCGGGAAGTTTGTTGGCGCGGAGGTACCCGTTCAATGTGGTGGCGTTCTTGTTGAGATCTTGGACTAAGACCTCCAGGGGTGACGGAGCAGCATGCCCATTGGCGCCGTTGGTAGTAGTGCCGTTAGTACCATTAGTACCGTTAGAAATGCCGTTTGAAACCATGTTGGACGATGGAATTGGTAACTGTGAAGACAAGGAAGATAATGTTGAATTGCTGTTGATGAGATGATGCTAAGAAGATGGAAATCATAGAGGCTTATCAGGTCTATAAAGTGGTGCCATTTGAACACAACTGTATTGGTAGAGAGCTGTGATGGTTCAGTGTCCTACCTGTTTAGGAAGTCCGAAGTCCTCCGATTTCTGCGTGTTTCACCATGCGTGGACGAGGCGACTTTAAAAGTTCGGATATCTTCGGCCGGCTTATGCATAAGCAACACTAGTGAGACGCTGCATACTCAAATAAACAACATCACCCTAAAGGACACTCTATCCATTCTGAAAGCTCGTAAATCGAGATAATTGTAATTCAAACAATATTCTACTCCATCTCATTATCGCCATGGCTGAACCAAACCAGCATTATGAGGTCATCATCGCCGGAGGAGGAATCGCTGGAGTCACTCTCGCGCTGATGTTTGAGAAACTCGGCATCAGCTATTTCCTCCTCGAGGGGCGCGATACTCTTGAGTCCGATCGAGGAGCTGGTATTGGCCTGCAGCCAAATGGACTGCGTATCCTTGATCAGCTTGGTCTCGTGGAGGACATCGAGGAGGCTACTATTCCACTTGAGAAGTGGTTCTCTTATGACAGCGAGGGGAACTTGATGAATGACTCTGACGCAATGGGCCAGTATCGCGACAAGTTAGTATAATTGAATTGAATTCTGTTCATATCCGCTGTTTTGTTGGCTAATAGGGTACATGCCAGGATCGGATATCCCGTTGCCTTTATTGAGCGCCGCAAGCTACTGCCTATCATGGTCCGTCACATTCAGCGCACAGAATGTGTCAGGACTTCAGCGCACGTTGCTTCCATTGAGGAGAGCGATGACCATGTCACTGTGAAAACAACTGATGGCTTGTCTCTTACGGCAGACATCGTTGTGGGTGCCGATGGCGTGCGAAGCGCTGTCCGCACACACATCGACTCAAAGCTGCCTGAACCATTGACTGCAGATGACTGTGAGTTCTGATATTACTTGGCTCTTGAAATCTTTCCACTGACTTAGGCCCAGACATCAGCGTTGCATGCTCCACTGTATACGGCATGTCAGCGCCCACCCAAGGCATCGCCCCAGGTGAACGCTTCGCCGTCTACCGAGAGAACCAAACAGTCATCGGCTTCACAGGTAAAGACGGTATCGTGTTCTGGTTCGTCTTTGAGAATCTCAACCAGAACGTCCCGCTGTCCAAAGCCCCGCGATACACTGAAGCTGAAGCCGAGGCTCTCTGTCTAAGCGTCGCGCACACACAAGTCACTCCAAAGCTCAAGTTTGGAGAGATCTACAAGAACCGTGTAGTAGCAGTCAAGATTGGCGTTGAGGAAGGTGTCGCGAAGGGATGGCACACCGACCGCGCTGTCATTGTTGGCGATGCAGCTTGCAAGACTACACCGGCGGGTGGACAAGGCGCCAACCAAGCTATAGAGTCCTGCGCCGTCTTGGTCAACAAGATCATGGCAGCGCGAAAGGCACTTCAACCTGGCGAGAAGCTATCTAGTGAGGCAGTCAAGTCCATACTGGCGAGCTATGCTCAGGAGCGCGCACAGCCCGCTACTGCAGCCCTAGAGAGATCTCAAATGGTTGGCAAGGCGCTGTTGTGCACGCCTGGACCTGCAACTACTCTTGTCAAGGACATGTTGAAGCTGAGTAACCAAGACTGGCTTTTGCGTGCCTTTATGGCACTTTCTGCTGCGCCGTATCTGGAGGATGTTGAGCTTACGGCTAGAGGACATCTTTATAACAAGGCTGTTGATGAAGCGAGGGCGGAGATGGCGAGACGTCAGAAGGTGGCGAAGGAGATCAAGGAGGCGGAGGAGAAGGAGAGTACGAAGGTTGCGAGTATGAATGAGACTGAGCAGCGGAATGAGTTTGCGGGACTTCGGAACCCGGTGCAGGCAGCGACTGGGGTTGTTGAGGTTGGTTCTTAGAATAGTGTCTCGATAGTATTGCTTAATATCAATTCCAAGACAACCATTGCTCATTAGACTACTCGATCATTTCGTGCAGGAGAGAAATGATGATCATCTAATAGAAGCATTTAACGCCTTGCAATTTACATAACCGGTTGAGTTACAAGGTAAGCTACATAATCCGTTGGAGACTTGTGCATGGTCATCCGACTCAGTCATGAAATTCTGCTCCATGTACGTAGATCGAATCCAACTCTTAGACATGGAATCACAGAGTATCAGATTGCTACAGTAATGAAGTCCATGCAACTGCCGAGATTCGAGTTACCACTCGACGCCCGGTTGGCTTTCAGACATTAGCGCATCACCTCCTTGATCCTTCACTTGCCTCCATTCGTCCTCGGTCCACGGCACCTACTACGCCACCCTGCCAGTTTCAGCTCGCCCAGCTAGATAAGAATTCGGACCTCTTCGGAGCTTCATCTCTGATCTGATCCTGCGTGGCGCAAGTAGCCGCTAGACTATACTGCCCACCCATGCAAGCCACTACGGACCTTTTCGCAAAAGCGCGGACCCAACACTGACTAGCCTGTCAACTAAGCCCTTACGAATTACCAAAAAGGATCATGTACGTTTTAGACATCTACAGTATAAGCCAGACACGTCTTGGCAAGAAAAGCGTCAAGACAACGAATATTACACATTTTGTTACTGCTTTCAACAGCGATTCTTTTGCCATTCATTCTTCACGATGGCGTCCTCAGCAGATGTGTATGTCTTTGGCGACCAGAGCACTCCCGTTCTTGATAAACTGCAAGCTCTTGTACGAGTGAAAGATAATGCGCTTTTGACTTCTTTCCTCGGCGAGGCGTTTTTGGCCGTGCGACGCGAGATTGTTTCACTCTCGTCTTTGGAGAGAAAATCGATTCCTGAAGCTGAGAGTTTGAGTTTACTTTTGGAGGGCGTTCGGAGGAGTGAACCCCATGCGGCGCTGGATAGTGCTTTTGTTTGCATTTATGAGATTGGATACTATATTGAGTAAGTCAGATGAGAACGCAAAAGTCCAAGTTTTGCTGACGAGATTCAAGCTATTTGGCCCGTTCGGATAAGCAACATCCATCGGCATCTTCATCTCTACTCCTCGGTATTTGTACTGGCAGCATTGCAGCTGCGGCTGTGAGCTGCGCCAAAGATGTTTTCGACATCTCAAGACTGGGTGTCGAGGCTGCTACTGTCGCTTTTCGACTTGGAATGCACGTTCGCAGGAGAGCCGAGAACCTTGGGTACTCGACACCTTCAAGCTGGTCTATGATTCTGTCATCGAATCAGGAAGAGCTTGTTTCGGAAGCTTTACAAGAATTCTCCAACTGCAAGGTAAGTTTGAGATTCCCAGCATTTCCAATTCGAGTGAAACTTATTCTGGGCCCAGAATCTTACATCTAGCACACGTCCCTACATCAGCGCCGTCGGTCCTGGTTTCACAACAATCAGCGGTCCCCCGTCTGTCCTTGAATCACTGAAAGCTTGTGATTCTTTCTCTGGGAAGAGGTTATATCCGGCGCCCATCTATGGTCCCTACCACAACTCTTCAGCATACTCCGACGCCAGCCTCGAAGATGCCCTCGAGTCAATCCTCGAAGACGTTGAATTCCTTGAGAACAAGATGCTCATCCCCATTATCTCATGCGCCTCAGGAGCTCGTTTAGATCAGTTGCCTTTGGGAGCCCTCCTTAATGAAGTTTTGAGCAGCGCTCTTTCTCAGCAAATCCGCATGGATCTCGTAACCGACGCTCTACTCGAAACCATTTCTGGTACCGAGGCTACCTTGATACCGGTCAATGCGCAAACCACTGTTTGTAGTCTTTCTGACTGGCTAGCCAAGCGAGGAACTACAACACGTATTGGACCAACCCTGGAGAGCCTGACCAAAGATCGCACACAGCCTCACGTCGCTCGCGGTGACGAGAACAAGATTGCGATCATCGGCTTCAGCGGACGGTTCCCTGAAGCTGACAACCTCGATGAGTTCTGGGATCTTCTCATCCGCGGACTCGACGTCCACAAACCAGTCCCCGAAGAGCGCTTCGCTCGCGAGCACTACGATCCCACTGGCCAGCGCAAGAACACTAGCCAAGTCCAGTACGGCTGCTGGTTAAAGTCGGCAGGCTACTTCGACACTCAGTTCTTCCACATGTCGCCCAAGGAAGCGATGCAGACTGATCCAGCACAGCGACTTGCCCTCCTCACAGCCTACGAAGCTCTGGAGATGGCTGGTGTCGTGCCGGACCGAACTCCCTCAACCCAGCGGAACCGTGTGGGCGTTTACTACGGTACTACGAGTAATGATTGGGGTGAGGTGAACTCCTCGCAGGATGTTGATACTTATTACATTCCTGGAGCGAACCGCGCATTTATCCCTGGCAGGGTCAACTACTTCTTCAAGTTCACGGGCCCGAGTATTGCTGTTGACACTGCTTGCTCTTCGAGTCTTGCTGCCATCAATCTTGCGATTACGTCGTTGAAGAATCGGGATTGCGATACTGCAATTGCTGGTGGGACCAACGTCATGACGAACCCGGACAACTTTGCAGGCCTCGATCGCGGGCACTTCCTTTCCCGTACAGGCAACTGCAAGGCTTTTGATGACGGTGCAGACGGTTACTGTCGCGCTGATGGAATTGGCACCCTCATCCTCAAGCGCCTTCCAGATGCTATCGCAGACAGTGATCCCATCTTTGGTGTCATCCTAGGAGCTCACACCAACCACTCAGCAGAGTCCGTCTCCATCACCCGACCTCTCGCAGACGCTCAGGAATATCTCTTCAAGAAACTCCTCAACGAGACTGGCCTTCACCCTCACGACGTCAGCTACGTCGAGATGCACGGCACAGGGACCCAGGCCGGCGATGCAGTCGAGATGCGCTCAGTTCTCAACTCGTTCGCCTTTGATCACAGCCGTCCACGAGACAAGAGCTTATATCTCGGCTCAGTCAAAGCCAACGTCGGACACGCTGAATCAGCGTCTGGGGTTCTTGCAATCATCAAGGTGCTGCTCATGATGCAGAAGAACACGATTCCTCCACACTGCGGCATCAAGACCAAGATCAACCAGGGCTTTCCCAAGGACTTGGATCATCGTGGTGTGCGCATTGCACTGAAGGATAGTGTAGATTGGACTCGGCCTGAGGGTGAGAAGCGCAGAGTGTTGGTGAATAACTTCTCTGCTGCTGGAGGCAACACTTCTCTGTTGCTAGAGGATGGCCCTGCTGTTCATCCAGCTCGACAGAATCAAGATGGTGATGCTCGGACAGAGCATGTCGTAGCTGTTTCGGCACGGTCTACAAAGGCTTTGGAAGAGAATCTGAAGACTCTTGAGGCTTTCATTGCCAACTCTTGGGCTCCGGAGGGTGAGCTTCTTTCTCAGCTCTCGTACACGACTACTGCTCGACGTGTGCATCACAGTCGACGTGTTGCCTTCGTCACCAACGGTCTTGACGATTTGAGAAAGTCTCTCCTCAAGGCTGCTGCCGCCGCTGGACAGGTCAAGGGCATTCCTGCAGTGTCGCCAAAGGTCGGGTTCCTCTTCACTGGACAAGGAGCGCAGGAGACTGCCATGGCCAATGGGTACTACAAGAGCTTTTCGTCCTTCCGATCTGACATTCACCAACTTGACTCTATCGCAACTCTTCAGGGTCTCCCATCTGTCCTTCCACTTATTCACGGCACGACCCCCGTTGAGGACCTTTCCGCTGTTGTTGTGCAGCTCGGAACCTGCATCATCCAGATTGCACTCGCGCGTTTCTGGATCAGCCTCGGTATCACTCCCCAGTACGTCATTGGACACAGTCTGGGCGAATATGCTGCTCTCCAGATCGCAGGTGTTCTTAGCGTCAACGATGCCATCTTCCTCTGTGGTCACAGAGCAGCACTCCTTGATAAGAAGTGCACTGCCTACACCCACGGAATGGTCGCTGTCAAAGCGGCGGCTGATGACCTGAGGCAGCAGATCTCATCTGACTTGAAGGTTGAGGTTGCTTGTGTCAACGGTACCGAAGATACTGTCCTAAGCGGTCCCAATGCAGACATAGAGTCTCTTTGCGCGAAGTTGACACAGGCTGGCTACAAGCTTCATAAGCTGGAGATTCCGTTTGCCTTCCACTCATCTCAGGTCGATCCAATTCTCGATGATCTTGAGCAACTGGCTTCTCAGGTTGAGTTCCACGAGCCTAAGCTACCCATCGTCTCGCCTCTGCTATGCACGCTACTCACTGGTGACACCCTTGGTCCCCAATACATCAGACGTCATTGTCGGGAGACTGTTGACTTCCTCGGTGCTATCAGAACGGCTGAGGCACAAGGCATCATGGACCGAAGCGGCATGTGCATAGAAATAGGAGCCCATCCCATCCTCACGCGAATGGTCAAGTCAATCATCGGCCAAGAGTTCCGATGCCTTGCTTCTCTGCGCCGCAAGGAGGACCACTTCAAGACCCTCGCGGATTCACTTTGCGCTCTGCACCTTGCTGGCTTTTCTGTCAACTGGGATGAGTACCATCGTGACTTTGCTTCTTCTCGCAATGTCCTTCAGCTTCCCAAGTATAGCTGGCAGCTTGCGAACTACTGGATGCAGTACAAGTACAGCTGGTGTCTTACCAAGGGTGATGTTCCTGTTGAGACCGCTCAAGTTGGTGCAGTTGTGCAGACGAGGGCACTGAGGCTCAGTGATTCAGTGCATAATGTCATTGAGCAGGTTCATGGGGATAAGAGAAGCTCTATCACGGTTGAGTCTGATATGCATGACCCGTCTCTCTTGACTATTGCGCAAAACCATCGTGTCAACAATTTGACTATGGCACCTTCGGTTAGTCCTCTTTCTTTCGTACTTTGGCTGTAATCCATCACTGACGTTAATGTTTGTAGACTCTTTTCGCCGACATCGCATTTACCCTCGCCAAGCACCTCATCGAGACCCACGGCCTTGATACACAGACGAACCTACCTTCCATCAACAACATGGCTGTCGAAAAGGCTCTCATCGTTGGAGAGACTGGACCTCAGCTGTTCCGAGCATCGCTCGATATAGATTGGACTTCCATGCACGGTTCAGTTCGCATCTTCAGCGTCAATGCAAGCGGAAAGCAGACTACTCTCCACGCCGTTTGTGATGTAGCAGTTGAGAACCCAAGCACCCACCGTGAAAGCTGGCGGAGTCACGCGTACCTCATCCAGCGAGGTATCACACAGCTTATCAAAGGTGCTGGTGATGGTTCTGCTCATATGATGCGCCGTGGTCTCTTGTACAAGATCTTCTCCAACTCAGTCCAGTATGGATCTGCGTTCCAAGGCATTGAGCAGGTCTGGTTCGACAGTGAAGGCCTCGAAGGAACTGGCAAGGTCTTGATGCCCTCTGGCAAAGACACCTTCGCGCTCAACCCGTACTGCTGCGACAGTTTGGGCCATATCACCGGCTTCATCATGAATTGCAGTGATAGCTTGGATCTTGATGATCACGTCTACATTAACCATGGCTGGCGGACTCTCCGCTTGGTTGAGCCTTATCAGTGTGATGTGCAGTATCAGACCTACGTCAAGATGCAGGCTGTCGGCTCGGATGATTCGACTTATAGTGGCGATGTCCATGTTCTCCGTGATGGTAAGATCATTGGTATCTGCGGCGGTGTTACCTTCAAGAAAGTCGCGCGTAAGGTACTGGAGATGCTTCTTCCCAAGCCTTCAGGCGCCAAAGCCAAGCATGGCGTTGCCAAGCGCGTTGCTCCCGAGCCTATCAAACAGGCTGTTCTCACTCCTCCATCTACCACTAGTCATAGTGTTAGCACAACATCACCTCCCGAGCCAACGGAGTCACCCGTCGGCTCTGCTTCCGGTCTCGTTCAGAAGGCTCTCGAGATCATTGCAGATGAGATCGGCGTCGACATGTCTCAGCTCACTGACTCTACACTCTTGGCTGACTTGGGCGTCGATTCACTCATGTCACTGACAATTCTGGGCAACTTCCGAGAAGAGCTCGACTTGGACATTCCTGCAGCGCAGTTCTACGAGTTCTCAAGCGTCCAGGATCTCAAGTCCTTCCTCGGAGCTAACGACCAAGACTTCTCCAGCTCAAACTCTGAGGCAGAGAGTTCCGGGTCTAGCGCTGCTTCAACATCCCCCAGCGATCACGGTGATGATGTTGTTGAAGAGGTCAAGCCTGTCGTGGCTGAAATCCCTCGCTCAACCTCTACCATCTTGCAGGGCACCAAGCACTGTTCTCGAACACTCTTCTTGTTCCCCGACGGTGCTGGCTCAGCAACATCTTATGTCACTCTTCCGTCCATCTCGCCTGACATGAGAGTCATTGGACTCAACAGCCCTTACCTCACCAAGCCGCATGAGTTTGACTGTGCTCTCCAGGACATCACAGGCTCTTACTTGAACGAAGTGCGTCGCCGCCAGCCTTCGGGCCCTTACCATCTTGCCGGTTGGTCAGCAGGCGGAGTCTCAGCATTCGACGCCGCTCGTCAGCTCGTGTCAGAAGGAGAGGTGGTCGAGAGTCTCATCCTGATTGACTCCCCCAACCCCGTTGGTCTCGGCAAGCTACCAAAGCGTATGTACGACTTCCTCGAGAAGTCGGGTATCTTTGGCGCTTTCGAGATGGGCGAGGAAGCTCAAGCACCACCTGATTGGCTCTTCCAGCATTTCTGTGTCTTTATAGAGGCTTTGGATAGATATGTTCCTGAGCCATTTGAGCGTGGCATGGCACCCAAGACAACCATCATCTGGGCTGCGGACGGCGTGTGCAAGAACCCTGATGATCCCCGTCCTGAGGCACAGGCCGATGATCCTCGGGGTATGAACTGGCTCTTGAACAACAGGGAGGACTTTGGACCAAATGGGTGGGATGAGTTTATCGGGGCTGGGAACATCAGCACGATGGCGATTGAGAATGCTAATCACTTTACTATGATGAGGGAGCCAATTGCGTCGGCTCTCTGTGCGAAGATCCGGGAGGCGATGGGGGTAAATTGACAAGCGCCTTGGATATCCTTTGACCTGTAATTAGACATTTTATTTTTTCTCGCTATATTTTCTTTCTTTTAATCTTGAAATTGTTCGTACTGGAAATACGCCCTTGAGTAAACATCTCACGAGGTCTTTAATTACAACGAGCTGGCTGTCGGACGTAAAACCCCGGGCTTGCACCTAAACCGGTATCAAATAAGTTACGCTTAGGACACGTATGGCAACGATCGGCCGCGACAGCTATGCCAGGGCGCTGTCGTGCGAAGCTGTAGACGTTATTGGTATAGATCTTCGTCGTGCTCTGAAGTCTACGCCAATCTCCAGCACTGATGTGGCACAGCCCAACAGACACCCAATAGGCACACACGTATAAGGACTACTTTGTACATGCTGACAAATCTGGTACTGAACCGCGAGTTATTACTAATTCTAATTAAATGTATCTTATATTTTAGGCTTATCAGAGTATGGAGGCATTTTATATATTATTGGGGTAGTGTAAGCTTAAAAGTTCATATCAATCTCCCTTTAGACCTATCGGCTGGCGAACCTACTGGAAACAATTCTGAGAAGCCTCGCTCAACGACACTGTTAGTATTTATCGGCAGCATTCCGTGGATTCAAAATGCCCGTGTTCAAGGTGTCGAGAGGATATGAGTACTCTTACATCATTCGGCGGCCAGTGTCGGCCCCCAAGGCCTTCGTGCTCTTCCTACACGGATGGCCTTCCATAGGCCTCGAATGGCACCATCAACTGGACCATTTTCACAACCAGGGCTACGCCGTAATTGCTCCAGATCTTCTCGGCTCAGGGCACACCTCTCGGCCCGCTGACGTAGATGCTTACCTGTTGAAAGATATGGCCAAGGATGTTGTCGAGATTCTAGATCATGAGCAAGTCGTTCGCTTTATCGGCGTCGGCCATGACTGGGGCTCGTCTCTGCTGGGGAGATTGGCGGTCTACTTCCCGGAAAGGATAGAGAAGCTTGCCTTCATCACTGTCGGGTACACTCCGCCAGGGACTCCGTTCGACATCGACCTTGTTAACGAGCAGTCAAAGCAAGCCCTTGGATATGCTGCTTTTGGTTATCAGGTATTTTTTACCCGAAATATTGATGCCGAAGCAATTCTCAATACACACGTGAGTTCCCACAGCTATTGACAATGGGCGACCAAACCACTAAAGCGGCATGGCTTTCAGAAAGAATCCCTCTTGTCCTTGGTGTACGCACAAAACACAGCTTTGTGGAAGGATCACATGGGCCCACTTGGAGCTTTGGAAGACTGGGTTCAAGCTGATAAAAGGGCAACTTGGGGTGAATATCTGAGCGAAGAGGTTGGGAATTAGAGCATACCTAAGCTCGGTGAATAAGCTGACACAAGGTCACAGGATCACCGAAAGCGCAGAGAAGCAACTGCAGATGGACTGGGCGGCTTACCGACGTTGGCGTGGTATAAAGCCAACGTCCGGAACCTTAACTATGAGGCTGAGAAAGGTATAGTTAAACGAAATATCCTTGAGTGGCAAGTTGAGCGACTAATGCACTGGACCAGATATTGCGGAGGAGAACAAGTATTTGCACTATCCCACGCTCTATCTTACATCTGCCAAAGACTACATTGCTGTCCCTCGCTCAATGCTTCCACGAATGAAGCCATGGGTACCTAACTTGGAGGTTCAAGAGATTGATTCGGGTCACTGGGCATTTTTGCATTACCCCGAGGTGGTTAACAAGGCTTTGGAGACCTTCATTTTGAAATAGGTGTCATTGAGAGCCAAAACATGGCTTATAGGTTCATGTATAGCTGGAGACCCTTCTTGTTATTCTTAAATGGCGCTATTATCAACTTGTATCAGTAGTGCACTCTAGACCAAGTTAGCTCGCGAGTTGACCAGCAGATCCAAAAGTGCAGAAAGTGAAATTCAGTATTGACTAGAATGCCAATCACTTTACTATCATAAGGGAGCCAATTGCGTTTGCTCTCTGTGCAAAGATCCGGAAGGTAATAGGAGTCAATTGATCAGGTTACTGTATTGGTGTTATTATTCATCTAGACTTTTATTTATTTTTCCTTCCTATAGTTAATATTCTCAAATCTCCCATTTGTTCATCTTATAAACGGTTCCTCGGGTATATACTTCACATACCTAGGTTAGTTACTGACTGTGTCAGCGCACTGACATAAGTTCCTTCCAGCCCCAACTAGACTTCAGTAGCTTTACTGCACGTAATTTTCCACTCAATTACTCACATCAGTTCGGATCTCTTTCACACCTTCATTAAATTATGGCTACTGAGCCTGAGCAGCGCCGTGTTAGCATACCAACCGTAAAGGATGGTGACGAACGGCCCTTTCTCTTTCGAATCTACCTCAACTGCATTACCTGGACTTTGCGCAAGGTTGGATCATTTCTGACCGGTCCGAATGAGGGTCATGATCGGGAAGTCATAATTAGCACCCCGGGCTTAGGCGCGGGGCATGTTGTCTGCAACGTATGGCTACCCCGATCTACCCACGAAACCCAAGCAAAACATCCACTGGTGTTGGTTCTGGAAGGCGGTGGTTTTGTCTTGGGACATCCTAAGGATGGACGATTAAACAACCGTCGAATTGTTGATCAGGTATGTGGCTTACACTATTGACGGCATCACCCAGACCTAATACAAGCGAAGACCGGAGCAATCGTCATGTCAGTCGATTACGCCAAAGCGCCCCGATACCCTTATCCTCACGCTTTGCTGCAAGCCTATGAAGCACTGCGTTGGGCCCTGACATGCTTAGCTACCCGCGAAGGCATCTATGTCGATCCTTCACGGGTGGCAATTGGAGGAAACTCCGCCGGTGGTAATTTGACAGCGGCTCTTTCTCTACTTCTATCCTTTCCAAACCGTCCTTGTTCCACCTTTAGGGACACTCTACCACCATGCTTCAAGCAGGTCCTCCATTTCATGCTTTATCCAAGCCTTGAGCTTCGCTTGCCGTACAATCTAAGGCTCGCCCGATCTACAAGCGATGCCCAGAAGCACAGCCTACCTGCTTGGATGGCCAGGGCAATGGAGCTGTCATACCTACCGCCAAGAGTCTACAAAGACGACATCTTTGTATCTCCTGTCGCTGCTAGTGTAGACCTGCTCCGTGCGTTGGATATCCCACTTGCTGTCCTGTTCACCGGTGGTCTCGATTGCCTCAAAGAGGGCTTCCTTTATGCGCAGAATCTTACGAAAAGCGGCAAGCATGTCACTTTCCACGAGTTCCAAGGCGCCACCCACGGGTTCTCAGTCAAACCGCAGGATGGTAGTACGGAGGCACAGGCCATCTACGAGGACTGTTGGGCTAGGATATGTCTTTCACTCCGAGAGGCGTTCTTATAGTCTTGAACAAAACAGGGACTTCCTTTCAACAAGTCAAGTCAAACAAAACAGGACGGATATTGGGCGACTAAGCTTTCTGTACTGACTTAAGCTCTCAGTCACGACTCTTGACTGCAAGAGGGCTTCATTTATCTTGACTATTTCATATGGCATTGTCACGCCCGAACTATCTTTTGTATACTTCCTGGATCTCGACTCAGATTTCGGAGGGCCTTTATAGTAGCGACGACTTCTTCATGGCCGAAGTCAAGAATCCGCGCAAGGGCGTCATCTAGGCAGTCCGGTGGAGTAGCTGTCATAGGTGAAGAAATGTATGGCACGATCTCTTTTGTATACCAAGTGGGCACTCGCGCAACTGCACCATACTCTGGCGCTTGAGCTCATGAATCTTATGACATTGCCTGGATGTCTTCTGGCCCCGTACCCAAAAGTTAGATAAAGTCTGGCTCATAAGGAAAAAGGAAGTCCGATGTCATCTGGTAGGTTGACGGGTCGCTGGGGGCTTCTCTGGGGGCACATCCATACCATGGAAACCACGGATTAGTTTATCGCGACAGAAGACAGGTGAATGATATCGCGAGCTCTGGGGCGTATGCTTTCGACTGGAGTTGTTGTCAACTATTGACAGCTTGTGTGAATAGTGCAGTCTAAAACGAGTAACTTGTCACCTCGTGAGTTGGCCGCCAGATCCAAAAATGCAGAAAGCAAAATCCACATAGATCAATTAAACTAGACTTTATGAAATCAGATTGACCTGACAAGTCTCCATGCGTAAGCCAAAGGCACTCGCTCTCCCATAAACCGGAATGGCTTCACAATTATGCGTGCTGATCCGGCAGGAATATGGTGCCATACTACTTGCTCGACATTGTTATAGCGATCAAATCCCTCCGCTGCACCAACGGGAAATGACTTGTTCACTTGATTACCGTGGCGTTCGAGCTCGCCGCTGGCGACCACAAGGTTCAGGTCATGCTGAAGCTTGCCTCCTGGGCGGTCGGCATACACCATTGTGACTTTCAGTGTCAAAGAGCCATTATCTCCCTCCAGCGATTTCGGAATATTCACCGCGTATTCAAAGGAATCCTCGTCATCTTCATGAACAGCCCCAATGCCATAGCCCGAGAACGTGTCATTGATTCGGGGGATTGATGTAGAGAGGTCAACTCGCCCAAACCCAGAGTGCGCGTTGTAGCCTTCGTTGACCCCGTCAGGCATGTACTGACCACCAACAGGAGCTGCTCCATTGATAAGCAGGGCCTTGACTAAAGACCCAGTAGGGTTCTTGATCCCATCTTGCTCATCCCGATATCCATTGGCAATGAGAGCCTGGCGAAGAACAGCACAGCAGCCTGCCACGAGTGGCGTAGCCATGCTAGTTCCGGCCAAGTACATATACTTGCTGTCTCCAGATTCTCCAGTGACGTGAACTGTTCCGAGGTACTTCTTGTTCTGGGAGCGTGCTGAGAGAATGGCTGTTCCGGGGGCAACAATATCTGGCTTCAGCCTATTTTCTGCAGTTGGACCGCGGCTACTAAAGGCTGCCAAACCATCTGGATTGTCGGCCATATGGTCGTCGCGGAGTGGATTGACGGCGAACCTCTGGGTCCAGAACCCTCCATACGTGTAAGGACGTTTGGAGTCGCCAGAAGCGAGGTCGGGTCGATCGTTCTCTGTCGCTCCAACCGTGATGCAATTCTTGGCAGCTGCTTCTGCTCCCAGCGATCGCTCGTTGATTGCTCCATCAAGTTTGCCGTCCTGATCAGCATCCTGGCCGTCATTGCCGGCTGCAAAAAGAATCGTCATATCTTGATTGTCATAGACAAACTGGTCAATGCTCTCTGAGCGTCCGTCGTAGGGTCGCTGAATCCTCGTAATGGGCAAAGGAGACCCCCATGAGTTTGTATGGATTCGAGCACCGGCGTCGTAAGCCTGATGGAAGAGGGGAGCCAGGTTGGTCTTGGGCAGTCCATCCAACCGAGGTGCGTTGTTCAAAGGGTTGAACTTGCTGAACAGCGACTGCACGAGTAGCTCTGCTCCTGGTGCTACCCCTTCAACCAAGCCATGCGATTGATGTTGACCTGAACCAAGCACCGATCCGCAGACATGGGTCCCGTGGCCGTCTAGATCATCAGCAAGGTTCGTGTCAGGTCTACCCCAAGCAAAGAGTTCTTTGACACGTCCACTGAAAGCTTCATGAACGTTGATTTTGGAACCACGATCAAAGCCGGTATCTGCAACGCAGACCACCTGACCTTCGCCTCGATAAACAATATTCTCGGTCTCTGGATGACTCTTGGGTGCCAAGGCCTGGTCAACCCGGAGAATCTGACGAGCTTTTGTATCAAACAAGACGGTTTCATTAGCTGTATGAAGCACCCTGACTTCATCCAAAGCTGCTATTCCATCTAGTTTGTCCGTCGCAACCTTGATCTGAAGTCCTCCATCCTCTACAACAATTGCAGAAGGGTCGACATTGGCCGCTTCGGCTATTTTTTGAGTCAACTCTTCAGTGATCTCCTCCACATCCTGGTGTAGCATGATTGCTACATTACATGTCTGTCCTTTTGCGTCCTGCTGGACTTTCTTCGTGAGGGCAAATTCCTCTACGTACTCGCCCGCGTACTCAACAAAATCCAGGTCTTGGACCTCATTGAGGGAATATTTGTGGAAGCCACACAGGTAGATCTGTTGTTTCTCGTCACCAACGAACTCATTGACGTGGACCCCAAGTTCAAAAAGCTTGGCCTTTTGCTTCTTGTTCAGGGGCATGCCCTTGGTTCGAAGGATAATGTAGTTGGTTTCTGATACATCACAGTCGTGGCTAAGCTCCACGCTGACGCCATTGATACTGATTGACGAGGCCATAATTGTGAAAGGCCCAGATCTAGTGGATTCGAAGATATGTAGGACATACAGTGTTACAAGTATAGTGGCGGGGAGCTGAGAATGAACATTTGTCGCGAAATAGTTCGTCTTGGGGTAAACGGTTCTCGGCCACTCTGATTGTTTGTGGTGCCATGTCCGGTTTCGGTAAGCATCTGTCCCACAACAACTAAGATGATCTAGGCCATTCCATGCCGTGCCTAAACATGGCTTGTAAATTTTCGCTTATGACTTCTATTCACGGTGCAAGATGCATATGCAGATGTTCCACTCACTAAGTCGCTCACTGAAAATGGTTAGCCTTGTGGTTTGTATTCAGCTGAACTCTGAGTACAGTAACGAGTAGAATGAATAAATCCACGTTTAAACGCCCTTGGATCTCTGTTAGCGCTGTGGCTCCAGTGTCATCCGTCCATAAACGAACCCGCTAGCTCGAGAGAACCGATAGCGTGGGATTTCAGCCCCCCACTTGAAAGAAGATAGCGCATAGACTTCGCTCAAGTTCAAATTGCCTACTGCCAAGATAGTCTGAACCTTATGAGCTCAGACAAAGTGGTACGAGTTGCTGGAGGCGTGCAGCAGTTGGTCTAATACATGTGTGAAAGCCGACTATCAAGGAAATTTCGACTAAAGCAAAGACATGCATTGAACTATTGCCCATAAACTTGTTTAGTAAACTCGATAGTGTGGAGTGGCGCGAATGCACTTAGACGAAAGAGGGAAAGGTTTGCGAATCCAAGAGGTAGTAGATTATTAACAGCAATGACAGAGCTACCTGTTGCAAATCTAGTAATACAGAGTAAAGGTCTGGCTCTAATTATGAAGTGTAATATAAATTTATAACTCAAGCTGAACCTAATTACTATTAAAAGTAATGCATAAGGGCTTTATAGTATTTGCACCTTGCTGCAATTGCACAAGGGCAGGCTTGGCAGATTGCTCAAAAAGATCGTTGTTAAAAGCGCCGTCGAATTGAACATACTGGAAGTCGATATTCACTCCATTTCCAGAGCTTACATTGTTCTTATCCTTTATGTAGGTGCTTAGATTTTGGCTGGGCTTAAAGGAGATGGTTCGAATATCTGTACATAACCATGTTGGCTCACCACTTTCTTGAATTTGTTGGCTGGTATGGGGAGGACTTACAAGGTCGCCACTGCTGGATTATCTCATCCTTGACGTAAACCACTACGTGGATAAAGATTGAGATGCTGTCGCGAGATGATGTCGCCGAGTCTTTAACGGTATTTTGGACATTGGTGAGGAAACTTTCGAACTTATCCAGAATGTTGCTTGGGAGGTTTAGACCCCCTGTAAAGTGCGAAATGAGAGCTTTGTGGAACTCTTCCTTCTTAGTAGTGAACCTCTTTTCCTGTGCCATGACGGCAGCGGTAGCGATCCTGGGATATTGTGTTAACGCTAGAATACGGGAATGGTTGGTTTCAAATCAGAAACATACCAAGGAACCTGCGTGACCAAATGATTGATCACCTTGGCAAAGTAGTTCGCCTTCTTGATATCATCCTTGTCAGGGATGTTGCCTTGAGCAACGGCATTCTCCACGGTCTTGATGGCCTTGAAATTGAGGAAACCACTACTCATTTCGACGTTCTCGGTGATATTCTTGAGACTTGTTCGCCAATTCTCGTTGAGCGACTCGGTATTGGGGATGAGATTGACGTAAAATACGTTTTCGATTGAGTTGTTTGAACCAAAGTCGGCCCCATTAGCCAACACACTGGCGGAATCAGAGGCGAATTCAGGATCAGTTAAAGCCTCGAAGGTCGACGTTATGTCATCGTGCTCTTCCTGGGTGACTTTGTCAAGCCCAGCCTTGGTATTGAGGTCGTTGTTGAGTGCCATTGTAGGCATAAAGATACTAGAGATTTTGGATAAAATGAGGGGTTGAGATTTACTCTGAAGATATTTATAGTTGCCAGAATGATAGATTGAGAAAGTGAGAAGATGGTCCTGTCTATTTATGGTTTACTATATCAAATCTCACGCTAAGTAGTACAGGCCATTGCCTAACCTCAGCTCATCCTCGCTCAATCTTGGTGGAGCTCACGTTTTTGAGTGAGGGGGTGTATCCGAGCGATCGTCATTTTTACCCCGCCTACAGGGTCAAAGCGCCAAAGATTCTCAGCTCGCTCGACTCAAGCCACCAATGATGATGGTGGCTGTCTTGAAACTATTGCCAAACTATTGAATGCCATCAAGATAGGCTGTTCCGTTACTGTGCAGTAGAAATTGACAATAGTCACAGAGTTCAGCCAGCCGCAGGAAGTGGACATTGACTCAAGTGAGGCGCCGGTACCGGGAGGCAGATCTGCAGGAGTCTTAGCAAAGGCGCTGTATGTGAAAGACATACCCTCTCCAACAGGGATAAGTTAGCAGGCCCAGCTATCCAAGTAGTCTATATCCTATATTTGTGGCAAAGTCCACCAAGGGTCAGCAAGTTAGGGCGCTAATCCAGCGACACCACGGCGAGTCTATTTCCAATTCTACTCTTATATCATATGCCAGAATGAATGTATGGAACCCATGTATAGCTCGAATAGTGTGCTTGGAGCTTCTCTGTTGTCGTTTCGCCTGCCCACTCGATCTTCCTGCTGTTTCCCACTTGCAAGATATGCTTATTTCTCACATTCCTAATAGCAAAATGAAGGCCTCGGCTAATTCCAGTGTCTGTCAAGCCTTCTTTCTCAACCACCTTGTAGAATTCCTTTGCCACATCAACACATCGCTCATCTGACACGACCCATAATGTTCCCACTACGTGGCGAAACCCTGCCAGTTGAAAAGCACTCGTCAAGTCGAGGCTCTCGTCCAAGAGCTGAACCCTGTCACTCGCTTTAGTCTCGCAAGCAGAGAGGTATGCGAGAAATGGGTGCGAGTCTTGGATGTGTATCCCGTGCAGTCTATCAACGGTAAGCGCATTGCTCTGCCAGTCCTTGAGAAGAATGCAGCTATCAGAGGGGTTGGCAAATCGGGCACTCCCGTGTCCAGCAAAGTGAAAGACAGTGCAGGTCTTCATGGCTTCGAGGACGGCATCTGTGTAGGGTTCTGGCATCTCTGGCCTTAAATGCAATGATGGACACTGCTTCTGTAGCATCTCTACTTCATTACCTGCAAAGGGAAGGGGAGACGATCCTGGTGTATCTTCCATGGCGACCAGTACAGCAGAACCAGGAGAGTCCTTGGTCATGCCAGTATCAGAGCGGACCCGGCGACGACCATGGATCAGAGCCTTGATAGAGGAGGAGTAAGACGATATTACTCGATCGAGGACACTTGCCGTGCCGTCTCTCTGATTCAATCCCGCTGCATGGATGGGAAACCTGCTCAATGGGCCAGTGGCAATCCACCATACATGAGGCCACTTGTCATCGACAGCAGCATTGTCGAAGCCCAATTCCGCCAAGCAAGGTTCTGCCAGACATTTCCATAGCCATTCCAATTCGACATCCAGGCTTTTTCTTGTCGCAACTCCCTGCTGCAGTCTAGACATGTTTTTGGCTATTTCTCCCAGCTTGAGAAGTGGAAGGCTAATACATGACAACCTATTGCATTTGATAATAAAGGCGTCACAGCGATGGGTGCTTGCATTGAGTACCACGATAGGACCTGGGCGAGCTGCTTCCAGCAACTCCTCTCTAGTAGGGCCCAGAAGAAAACGGCTGAGCCCAGGACATGACCTTATTTCCTCGATGGTTTCTTTGAACTTCGTTTCTGTTTCGCGGTGATGCCTTGCTTGTTTCTCCAGCGCAGAATCGGTCGTATCTGGAGATACCGAAGCAGCACCTGTCAGAACCTCAAGCTCATCTCGAAGGCGACTGAATCTTTGTGCAAGATGTGGATCATAGTCTTGAACCTCGACCAGGTCTCGACGTGTCTCCATTAAAAGACCGTTAATAATGTCTCGCCCCGATTCAAGGAGTCCCAGGGCATGAAGTTCGCCTTTCCCAGCACTGAGAGCTGCTGCTGCGGCCCTTGACCCCAAGCCACTAAAGGACTGGAGCATAAACTGCTTGTCCGTGCTATAAAGTGACCGGGGACTCAGCATGGGAACAAGACGTAATGCTTCTTCCAAGTAGAAACTTGCTTGAGACCAGTCGCCCATCAAGCTATAGACTCGAGCGGCTTGCTCTGCTAGTCTTAATCGCGTAGACGTGTTTGCATTGATACACTCCCAGCCTTGTTTGCAGCACGTGAGGAGTAGATCTCTGTTCTCATCGGAACTGTCCTTCTCATATTGAAGAAACAAAACGCGACAAAGATTGAGGAGGAATGATGCCTTGGATGGATGAGTAGCTGGGATAGAAGCCGCCGCGATCTGTTGGCTCTCAATCGCCTCAACGATATCACTTTCATGGTGAGTTTTCTCGTACCGCCACCCAAGCCAATTTCCAAGGTCAGAAAAGTGAGCACCTCTTGTTGGATGATCTATGTCCACTGCAGTAGCTTCTCTTGCCAGCTCAATGGCCTTGTTGATGTCGTGAAATTCGTCGGATTGAAAGTAGCCAAATTGCAAGTAGCGTCTTCCATAATGATTGGCTAAGTTGCCAACATATTCATGACGGTTACTAGCAAGTGAGCTATCGCCAGCTGCAATTGCTTCGTCCAGCTTCGCAAGTGCTTCTTCCGTGTGACTAATAGCAAGCTCGATGTCGTTCCTGTCTGCCGAGCGGGCATGACGAGTTGCCAACCAAAAGCCGAGAATGTTCTTCCTGTTCTCAACTCGATTTTCTCGAGGTGTCAGATCTACCGCTTGTGTTGCAGCATTGATGGCGCCGTTCAAATCTCTCATATCTCCCGTCCTTTCATACCGCTTCCCAAGAGATTGTGCAAGGTTAATAAACCATCCAGGCCCAAGCCTCCTACTCTCAGACAGTAATGAAGTCGCCACTTGAAGGGCATCGATAGCTAAATCGAGATCCACCATAGAGCCACTTCGTTCGAAACGTTTGATGGCAGCATCTCCAAGATTGCCCTGATATTGACCGCGCCTCGTATCTCCAGGAGATTTGATGGCCATTCTAAAACACTCAATGCTCTCATCGAGTAGCCCTAGCAAATCGTCGTTCCTGGCCTTTTCTCCGAGAACAAGCCCCATGACGTTCCAAGACATTGCTTGGTCCATATTTTTTGGACGAGATGCCATCAAACCACTTATTATAGTAATAGCCTCTTCCAAGTCAGCTGGACAGGGTTCAGCAACTGACTTTCTCCAAAGGTGATATGCGAGGCTGTTGAGTAGGTTTGGGAGTTGGGGGTCATTATTTTCTTCCTGGCCCTGCTTTGCGTCTTGTAAAGTCTCGACGGCATCTGTAATGTCACTGACCAGCCTAGTTTCTTCATACCTCCTACCCATGAAACCCCCAAGATTGTGTAAGTTCCGGAAGTAGTTCAAACGGCTCTCAGAGAGGCTACTCTTTGCCTCGTTCGAGTACTCGATGGCTTTATTAATGTCATCCAAAGATCCAGATTTGTCGAATCGCTGGGCAAGCTTTTTTGAAAAGTGCATAAACCATATGCCGCGGCGTGGGTAGTCATCAGCCATTGATATGAGTGCTCGCTCAAAACAAAGAATTGCATTGGAGAGATCTTGACTCTTCCCCGACTCCTCAAACCGAAGCCCGTACAGCATACCCAGTTCAGTTTCAAGATCGGTTCGTACTGTTGGGTCTTTATGCGACTTTTTGACCTCTCGGTTAGCTTGCACAATACATGAATCGAGTGCATGTCGTGATTTGGAATGTGCAAACCGCACACCGTAGGCTTTGATGATTTGATATAAGAATTGTAGTCTGCTGGGATCGTCGTCGGCCTTCATTTCTGTTTCCAATGTTTCGATAACAAGGTCCATGTCGTGTAGCGATCCAAAGTGCTCGAACCTATCAACAAGAGCGCCACAATAATTGTCAATGATCAACCTTCGCCATGGGTGCATTGTTGCAGCCCTCAACGCAGTACCTAATAGTACGATGGTTCGGTTGATGTCAATGATGGATCTGGTTCTTATAAACCGATCACGTAACCATTCTGCAACCCGATACATGATGCGGACTCGGCCTGGAATCTCCGAAGGTGTTGCTCCTAACGCCGCGTCTGCAACATCAATCATGTGCGCGATGGAGACACCCCAATCATTGAGATGGCCACTCTCTGATGCAGCCAACCATAAGGTGTACCAGATCCCTGGCTGACTCGGCTCATCTTTTCTGCAATCTGTGTCGCTGGAACCTACCGCCTGCCCCGCGGCCATCGTTGATGAAGTTTGGCTTATACGTATCTTGAAAAGGGCCCAAAAGATTCTGACTCTTGTGTTATGATGTCTTTGCAGTTCAGAATGCTCGTAATTGCTAAGGTTGGTTTTACTCATCTGTTCAGCAACCCTGATACCATCATTCGCAGCTTTGATAGCCGAGTCAAGATCTAGCATCTTGGCTGTGCGACTGAACCTATGTCGCAACATGAGGGCACGCTCGAAGAGGTACGATGGCTTATCCACATCGCAATCGAGAGCCCGTATAGCCGCGGCTTGCGCGAGATCAATAGCCCGGTCCAAATCGCTTGTAGACGTGGCTACGCCAGCTACTTTAGATCTATCAAAAAGCAAGACGGCTAGCCCAATCAGTGCATCAGGGCGATGGGGGTGATCTTCAGGTACCGATGCCTCGCCCTTGAGGGCTGCATCAATCTGTTTGTTGAGATCCGTCAAGTATTCAGATGGCGAGGTATAGAGATGTTCCATTGTGTCGTTCAGGACAGAAATTTCGGATTTGTGGTGGATGTGGATGTGATATTGCAGTATTCCTGTTTGTGACTTTTCAAAGCAAATGAGATTTGCGAGATTTCATCGTCCAGTAGCGCCTCTTTATAGATCCAATCAACTACTACCATGCCGGATTCTATTTTTGGGGTGCCCAGATGCCGAGCCTGATTCACAATGACCCAGCATTTTCAGCCGTCTTCTGCAGGCTCTACAGGTGACCCCCCTTGGGTCTCGTAATTGTCATTCTATGTTGCTAAATACCACTTTGGGGTTTTTTAATTGTAACACAACGCTGCTTCAACCAGTGACCTTCGAACCATTCAGCAGAATTCACGAACAACCCCGCTCTAATACAATATAAATTGGTTCGCATTTCGTGCACAGCCTGCCAGGCAATTTTTGAGTAATCCAAATAGTTAGCGGCATGCAGGTGGCGTCGCTTGACTTTAGCTATTATAGGTCCAAATATATGAAGGGAGTGGTCGGCTTAAGCCACATTGACAGCATGACATGGATCAGGCTGTTGGGTGATGCGCGAGAAAAAGACGCATTGCTGCCTGATTATATCACATTCGCTCTCCGGGTTGATTGGATCTTTAATAACATGGTGACTGGGCACGTTCACCCTCATCGCAATTTTCATGCATCTTTCCATATTAATTGAGTGAGTATTACACATTTATTGGCAACTCACAATGCCACAACCAACATCCCAAGCTTCAAGATGGGCAATCTTGATCGGCGTCAAGGGAGTTCATGGTCCAAACAGTGAAAACACCTCGACCCTGGGGGCTATAGCAGACGTAATTGCAATTGAGAAGTACCTGATGGCATGCTCAAGCCCTTGTCGAATCTTCGTGTTGACGACTTTGTCCGAATATGAGCATAGCTCAATAACAGAAAGCCGAGTGCGCGTTGACCCAACTTACAAGAATCTTGTGGAACAGCTGAGAATAGTTATCAACGAGGGCCGTGATGGAGATCACGTTTACATCCATTATTCAGGCCATGGAACAGCACAGAACATAACAGATTCGGGAAGGAAAAAGAAAGCACTAGGTCTTACTGTCTCCCAGCCTAAAGACACTGATCCAAAGGTATTTCCTGGAACAAGTATGAGGGCAGCTATCAACTGCATGGTGAATAAGGGCATGCTTGTAACGATCGTCTTGGATTGTTGCTTTTCAGGAAATGTTCTCCGCGAAAGCCTCATTCGATCCCCCAGCCGCTATCTCGCGTACGATTCAAGCATGGATAACTCCTTTAGAATTGAAAACCCTTTCATCGGCGAAAGCTTCCGATGTGCCGGTTTGGCTACTGAAGGAGAGCTTCTGGATCCTGATGGATATTCAATATTGGCGGCTTGCGGTGTAGACGAAGAGGCTGGCGAGGTCATCGTCGATGGGAACAATCGAGGTGCTTTGAGCTACTTTCTATTGGACTCACTAAACATGCTGCAAAGGCTTCGAGTACAAGTCAGCCATCATACGCTACACCAACACCTTCGTGCCAATTTCTCGGCCCGCTACCAGGCTCAAACACCAAGACTATACGGAAGAACCGGACTTTCGTTCTTTAATGAAGTAACGAGAGAAGAAACATCGCGTTCGGCATACAGCAACGACAGACATGAACTGATACTTGATGCTGGAGAAATACACGGTGTTCATGTTGATGATGAATACGCACTCAAAGATTGGTACCGTGCAACGACTGCAGCTAATAGGGGATCCCAAACTGCTGTCGTGACCTCTGTCAACGATGTCAACTCTATTATGAGAATGATTGACGATACATATCAGTTTGCCGACAATGATATTTGGGATGCTACGATGCTTACCACTTTATCACCTCACCGGACTCGGATGACAATCGACAAGATGGTCACGAACGCCACTGCAATCCTCAATTCATCTAAAGGTATCCCATTCCTAGACTTGACCTTGCAGGGTGAGGGTGTACCCAATTCGGATATACTACAGACAAGCACAAGCTCCATCTTCCACGTCAGTCTGGCAGAGGACGGTATCTACAACATTACAGATTCAGCAGCCAGCAAGCTTGCCAATTTTCCATGTATAAACGCTTCAGATAAGCACGCCGTTCAGATTCTGGTTAAACGCCTCAGTCACATCGCCACCTATAGATTTTACCAACGCATCGAAAACTTGAACCCAGACCCAGACTTCTGTCAATCATTCTCATTGGCAATACTCGGTCCCTCACCTGATTCCGACGGAATATACAGGATATCTCAAAAGGATGGCTTTCGGTTCAAGTTCAAGAACTTGAGCAATCATTCCAGATATCTAGCTATCCTGGCATTTGACTCTTTCTGGGAAATATCAAGTCTATTTGCTGCTAAGGGAAACTCTTGCTGCCTCGAGGTTCCTCCCGTGTGCTCTGAGAGCTCAGGGGAGCTGGAAATACCAATGACGTTATCGGTTGTTCGGGAGTTGACGGACCAGGGCTTTTATCACGCAGATGACATTCTCAAAGTTTTTATCACCAGCGAGCAGACGTTCTTCCATGATCCAGTTCTTCCTCCTATTGGTAGCGATGATTTTAGAAGTCATGGAGATAATATTGAACTTGTCAAGCAACGCATGTGGCAAGATCCTGAGCAGAGGGGAGGTAGGGAAGGAAACTGGGTCACGCAAACCTTTTACATACGTACATTCATATCTCCTAATTAGGCATAAAATGCAGCTGAATTATCTGAGAAGGCATCTTGTAATTATGCGCCTACCAGTTCGCTCATCCAAATGGTTCATAGAGTTGCAAGTCCCCCTCGTTGTAGTAGCAGTTGCCATCCCCTACTGGCACTCCATTCCCATCACAAAGCCTGTATTTCCCGTCTCTGTAGCCCATGACGTAGAAGGTCTGGCTTGTAGCCGAAGCGCTTGGCTTGAAAGTCACGGGGGTTCCTCTAGAGAAAAGGGATTCTTTGCCGTACGCATCCACCCACGGTCGCTTGGCATTTTCATCGAAGACGACGACGGGCCGTTTTTCGCTGTGTATGTTAGTCTTCCTGTGAGATACAAAGTGCTATGGAGTTGAAAGACCTTTCATTGGTGTTGTCTGAGCTCATTTTAGCTGATGAGTATTTGGCGTTATTTTAGACAAGTTCTAATATGAAACTCTATACCTAGAAATATAAGAATATTGAGAATTTATCTGTAGGGAAAACGGTTCAGGTATACATTACTTTTTGAACTTATCATTCGGGAGTGTCTTACCTGCGTGACCAGGTTCTTTTCAGCTGAGGGGTAATGCAGCAGCCACTTTGCGCAGTTCACCTATTCAGCCTCTGAAAGCGCCTTGGAGGCGGAGCAAACAGGCTTGAAATGGGAACATCTATTGGTCGCTCGCACTCTCACACGTAGGCAGCAGCAAGGCGTATCACTCTTTAGCATGGATGTCAGTTGATTGATGCCCAGCGCTGATAATGATAGCTTAATCCCTCATCACGTACCTTTTGCCAAGGACCTTTCTGTACCGCTTCGCTCTACTCTGGAGTCCTGCAGTATTAGCAACATCATTGAGATGACGACTCAGCGACCATCCAGTCATAACATTGAGCTCGGGGGATATTCACCTACAGTCCCGAGACAGTCTATCCTCCAACGTCTACAGCGCCGCTCAAAGTCGGCCAACCTTCAAAAGCAAGTTCAAGGTATATGACACTCGCCGAATTATGGTGTTTTACTTTCTGACAACTTGCGCGGCTAGTTGAAAGCTTTCCAGATGGCTATCCCAGATTTTCGGCACTTCAATCATCTCATAAATATTTCCATATCTTCCGTCGTTTCGAGCACGTTCGCGTTAGGCTTTTGCTTGCCAAACAGGACAGACTGAGCATATTGGAGAAGCGGCTCAACAAGATCGATCGTGAAGAGCCTGCCCCAGTGTTTCTTAGTAGTATGAGGATGAATGGGTCTTCTGAGCGTGCTGCCATTATCTCAGAAATCGAAGATGCGTTGGAATCTTATGGTATAATCTTCCAGATCCACGATGAGGCCTTGTGTTGACAAATATTCAGATGATCTTCTCGAGCGAACTGAAAAGATTGTTTCGTATGATGAACCGCTTGATGTGCATATAACCAGTCTTCAGAATTGGCTGAAAGGCAACAGTTGCATTGCTCAAGATGAAACAAGCTTTCTTCAGATGACAGATGATTTACTTGTCCTTGCTCCTCTCGAAGATGGTGTTCTCTACTGGTTAGAGACTGTCGTAACCTTGGTCATCGGTTTCTTCAGTAAGGTACGTTCAAAAGAACCCGTCCCAATCTCCAGAATAAGACTTACCAAACGACCCGTGGTAACATCAGAGGTCTACGAGAAAGAAGTCCGATGACCCACGCGTTCATGTGTTTAGTCAATCTTTTACAGATCGGATAGCGCGGTTCCTCCTTACACCTCTTGTCGCCCTTCTCGTACTATTACCTGTCGTGGTTTGCAACGCATTGAGTGATTCGAAGAGTAGAATAGCAGTATTATTTCTCTCGGCTATAATTTTTATTACGGCATTATCCCTCTTGACACGATCTAGAGCTATAGATTTGGTCAGTGCTAGTGCTACGTGGGTAAACTTCCGACATTCATTTTATTAAGAGCTAATGAGTAAATAGATACCTCACTGTTCTTATTGTCTTTCTCAATGGGAGTCCAAATAGTAGTTAAGGGGAAGAAAGACGGCGACAAAGTAGCTTGGGAATATTTTAAACTATAGCCATCTAGAACGGACACTAAACTGACTTTTGCTCCCCTCCTTTAACTCAGCTCCATGTCTAGCCACCTGTCTCACGTAAAGGATCTGGCCAATAGTGCCAGGTTGCCGTTGCTTCGAACGTATTAGGCACTTCCAAGAGGTCCCAAGTTCTTACTATTGGTTGAATTACGCCTAAACTCACTGCCAAGTACGACTTAACTAACGTGCCGAGGTTGAGTAACTCCTCAATCTTGGGGTTTTTGATCTGACCTGGAAGCCGTAGCACATATGAGGAATATTTCGAGCCCTTGACCGCTAGATCATTAATCTTGATAGTAATATCTTGGCTGTTAACCTCGATCTGCTGATCCTTTCCCTAGTTGCTCCAATAAGATGACCTCGGTATAATCATGGTGTATAGCTATTTTCGCAAGATGATCTGTCCCTGGATTAGCGCCCTTCTTTAAAATATCCCGCCATTCAAACAACACTAACCAAGGGAACTAGTGAGTCTAACTCGGTAGAGTTCCGCATCGTGAGATTGCTACCGAAAAGGCTAGGCCGACAAAACGTTGTTGGCATTTCCTAAAACGATGCAGAGTCACGAAGCTCCGAGAATCATACTCTAGTGCAATAGTTTCTCAGACAGTGTTTTACTAAGTGATTCGTTGAAGAGGCCGATGGTGGTGTTGTGAAATGCGGGGTTTTGGTCTTCTGATGACTGAAGGTAAGATGTTCGTGTGTATGAGCTTCCCCTCCTTGAGGAATGGAGCCGAGGTTTGGAGAAGGCTTGGGAGATTAGTGAGTGAGATGAAGAAATTCACAGACTATGAGATGGAATTGAGCATAGAGGTATAGAAAAATAGTGAAGAGGAAGTAACTTGAGAAATTATGATAAATAGATGAGATTGTCCCGTCAAAATGAGTTTCTTCATCTCACAAGCCTCTCAATCATTCCACGATCAACAGCATCTCACAACACATCAACCCAATCATTAACTCATATCAATCATGAAGTTCATCACCATCCTCTCACTCTTCGCTGCTGCGTCCGTCGCCCTTCCCACTTCCAACCCTCTCACTGAGCGTGAAATTCTTGCTGAGCTCGAGAAACGTCAATCTGGAAGCATCACTCGCGATGACCTTTCCAACGGCGCGTCGTCTGCTTGCCCCCCTGTAATTTTCATCTATGCTCGAGGATCCACTGAGCTCGGAAACTTGGTGAGTTTTGTCTGTGTTCACTGACTCAGATCGACTTGACTGACTTGATAGGGAACGCTCGGTCCTCGAGTTGCCTCTGTGCTTGAGAGTAACTACGGAAGTAACGGAGTCTGGATCCAAGGAGTGAGTACCTTTTCTATTTGATATCCAGTTTCACTTTCTGACTGTTTGAATCATAGGTTGGTGGAGCATACCGTGCTACCCTTGGGGATAACGCCCTTCCTCGAGGAACCTCTTCGGCAGCTATTCGAGAGATGATCGGACTGTTCAACCTTGCAAACTCAAAGTGCCCTTCTGCCAAGATTGTGGCTGGGGGGTACAGTCAAGGTGCTGCCCTTGCTGCAGCCAGTATTGAGGATCTTAGTACTGCTGTCCGGAACAAGGTCGTCGGCACTGTGTTGTTTGGATATACCAAGAACCTACAGAATCTCGGCCGCATTCCAAACTACCCACGTGAGCGAACCCTCGTGTTCTGCAATGTCGGAGACTTGGTTTGCACTGGCTCCTTGATTGTTGCTGCTCCCCATCTGGCTTATCAGTCTGACGCCTCTGGACCTGCACCCCAATTCCTCATCCAGCGTGTTGCTGCTACCTCTATCTAGTTGGGCTATACTTCGGTATAGTAGTGAAAACGGTGTGTTTGCCATGGGGTACCCGGGGCCCTGGGCAATAGCAGGACTTTTCGCTCTTTATTATGATTGGTTGTTGTTGTTCTTGATTTTGCTGTTGTTTTCTTTACTTTCAAGTGTCACTCCCTGAAGAGCTAGTTTATGATCAACCCTGGAGGCCAAATAACACTTTCTCTTCTTCTATGCATACTTTAGCTCCCCTTTGCTAGGTGACGCGGAGAACATTAAACTTGATACACTGTAAGCAGGAAGCAGCTGGAATACACTGATATCTATTGCATTGTATAGCTCTATATGTTTCTTTTTCCGTATGCCCAGTGATACCTGACTACTCAAAGTCAACGCCATTCTTCAGCGTACCAATCTGAGTAATCTTGACCTCCATCTGAGTTCCGGGTACAAGGTATTTCGGTGGCTGTAACCCAGCACCAACGCCTACACGTTCACCCGTCAGTTCATGCTCACATAAAATCGCGCATTGAAATGGCTCACCTCCTGGGGTACCCGTCATAATAACACTTCCTTTCTGCAGTGTCGTTCCAGAAGAAAGATGTGCAATTAAACGGGGAATAGAAAAAACAAGGTCATCAAGTCCTGCGTCTTGTCGGGTTTCCTTATCCACGATTGTCTGCAGATGAAGTTTCTCGGGTGCTGTAATCACATAGCTTGAAACCAGGGCAGGGCCTAAAGGCGCAAAGGTATCGAAGCCCTTTGAAAATCCCCATTGTGGGACTCCGCCAGCGAGATTCGGGTCTCTTTGCCATTTCCGAGAGGAAATGTCGTTGCCTGCCGTGTAAGCAGCGACGTAGTCAAGGGCCTCACTCTCCTTGACGTTTTTGGCATCCTTTCCAATGACCACGACCTAGATCTGTCAGTATGTGTCGGTAGTAGGAAGGCTTGGAGCGTACCAGTTCTCCCTCGTAATCTGCTTGGTCATCCTGGGCGACCTTGGGAATCACCACGTTGACTCCATGGTCATGTATTGTTGTCGAAGGCTTGAAGAAAATGGAAGGAAAAGGTGGTGTCTTGCGTCCAGCCTCACGAACTGTCGGTCTGTTAATGCGACGATGTCAAGGCTTGATGAAAATGACTACTCACTGTGTGTAGCGTAGTTGAGCCCCACGCATCTGAGAATGGATACGTCGCTAGCAACAAGAGGGCCTAATAAAGTCTTGACAGTCACCACTTCATCTGTAACACGAGTGGTGCCAGTTGTGTCATAAAGGTCATCTCCTTGAATGACTCGAGCCTGGAGTTTCGTCTCTTCAGTGGTGTTTCCAAGATCAAAGTCGGGAGTCGGGAGGATGGGTTCTCCGCGCAACAGACGACCGTCGGTTGAGACGAATCGGATTAAACGTTGCCAGGCTACCTTCATTTTGAGTTTGGATATGTTCAACGACTTGTCACTATATTTCTTGGACATCTAATGCTCATTGCAGGAAGTATATGTCTTGCGCCTGTTTTGATACTTGAACTTCTTGTGCCGTTCGTCCCGATGGTGCCCCGAAGGTGGAGCTAGCAAGGCCAAGTGGACACCAGAGCAGTCACTGAGCCAATTGAGAGAATTGTATTTGCGCCAGTGTAACGAAGGCGTAACCTCCAACCCCAGAAGCATGAGAAGCGAGATGGAGACGGAACAAGACACAAGATTCCAATTGGCTTGATCAACACAGCCCAGACCAAAGATGGAACAGAGTTTGGAAGTGCCGTGATCCCCAGTTTCTTGTCTCAATAATTCTGGGGAAATGCGGAGACAGGATTTGTCAACTTGGATACAAAACTCGGCCCATCCCAATGTTGCCCCGATCAAGGGCTACTCGTTGCATCTCCAATCGTACCATCATGACCCCCCGAGATGACTCTCCACCAGCTTCGGCCAAAAGCGGAACGTCTCAGCCGCCAAAAGGTAACGCGTCGGAGCCCGCGCCAAAGAGACGCCGAGTCGCGCTGGCTTGTTCGGCGTGCAGAATCCGCAAATCACGGGTAAGTTTTGTCTCTTACGCGCTATTGGACGATCAATAACTAATGACTTAGTGCAATGGAGTGCGACCAAGATGTGATACGTGCGATAAGCTTGGATTCGATTGTTCATACGAACAGCAAGAAACCTCTGCGAATCTTCTAGTCCCAAAAGAGTAAGGCGTCAACGCTCCACTACCCTACACTGACATGAATCCAATCTTCTGACATGAAGTTATCTCCAGCCTCTTTGCTGCATTAGAAGCCAAAGTGAAGCTACTGGAAACAAATGTTGAACAGCATAACGCGAGACTGAATTTGGTTGAGGGTTCATTAAAAACTTCAGCAAATTCGAGGCAAGATGTCACGCTTCCACTTCACCACCAACCTGGAGATGTGGTGGTTAACATCGATGAAATACCAGAAAATGGTGCTGGTCAGAGTATGACTGATGGCATGGCTGTCTCCTTCGTAGACGAGCAAGACTGTGGTTTCTTCGGTATGCCAATACGATATATCCCTTGTTTGACCTCCTCTAACGAGGAATCCTTCTAGGCCCGTCATCCAACATTGCACTCATGCGACACATATTACGAGCTGTCGACACAAAAAGAACACAACACTGCAATCAGACTTCATTAACACCAGCATCAGAGTACAGCGCATATGAAGGTGGACTGGTGAGTAATCTGAACGCGTTTCCAGCAGCCTCGAGCGACTCTCAAAAGGCGGGCGCCAACCTCCTACCGCCAGACGAGGTCATGCAACGTCTCATCCGTGCGTACTTTGACAACACAGGGCTCTTGTTTCCGTATATACACGAGCAAGAGTTTCTTGACACCTATGAGAGATTCCGAGTAAGTGGTTTTCGAGGTAATGTTCGTCGGACTTGGCTCGGCTTGCTGAATATGATCCTTGCAATGGCAACTTGCACTTCTTGCTGGGAGGACTCGGGAAGTGAGACTACTTTTGAAGAGTCGGACGTTTACTATCGCAGGGCCCAGGAGCTTTGCCATACTCAGATGTTTAGGGGGACTACTCTTGAAACAGGTGATAACCTTTGTTGACTACACCTCGCGTTCTGGGACTAATATTCTCTAGTCCAATACCTCTTACTCACGAGTCAATATCTCCAGGGAACGCACAAGTCGGTTCACACGTGGACCATTCACGGTCTCGCTGTCAAAGCTGCCATGTCTATCGGCCTTCACTCGAGAGACATTGCGTCAAAGTTTACTCCTCTCCAGCAAGAGATAAGGAAACGCACTTGGTTCGGATGCATCTTGCTTGATAGGTTTGTGTTCCCATCAGTTGAGACTGCCAAGGTCAAGGAGATGTTCCAGCTGACACAGCTATGTAGGAGTCTTAGCCTCACGTTTGGCCGCCCATGTGCTATTCCAGAAGAGTACATCCGCTTGGATCTTCCAAAGCCACTACCAGTACCAATCTCAAATTCGGATGAAGTGCATAAGATGAGCACTGCATTCTACAATGCTTCTATGTAAGAAACCAACGTACCTTGGTGGCGATCCACTGACCTGACGTGTCTAGAACTCTCTACAGGATCATGGGGCGAATCATTGGTTCACTTTATGGTAGTAACCTTGGATGTGAAGACCAATCTTCAGATACAGCCACAATGACATCGATGATCCAGTTCGGCCAGGAGCTCTCAGACTGGCAAAGCACTTTGCCTCAGCATCTAGGTTTGCGGTCTGTTGATAACATGCCAGATAATACGGATGAGAATATCCAAGATCCATTACGCGAAAAGTTCAGGATCATTCTTACACTCAGATACCTCAACGTTCAACTCCTCCTCCATCGGCCTATCTTCATCCGGTCTCTAGGTACTCTGCTGAGAGAGGCCAAAACGCCATATCGCCACGCGGGGTCTATCAACAGCATGCATGCCAACTTTGACAGAGTCTTTGTTCAAGTCGCGGAAAACATCATAGATATTATATACACCATATTGACGAGGGCTGATCATGGGCGACATTTGATCGGGGCCTGGTGGTTCACTCTCTACTATGGTAAGTAATCTACCCCGTGGGTATTATATGGTGAGCTGACTAGTGGGACAGCCTTCAGTGCAGCGTTGGCAATCTTTGGTAGCCTGCTGATATCTCTCGGCGCGGAAGCTGGAAACGCTGGCCGCCTCGAAAGTGCGAAACGATATCTCGGCAAGACTTGCGAGGCACTGTTGAAGCTCAGCGATAACAACACTCTTGTTCTACGCTGCGTCAAATTCGTACAGCAACTTCTCCGGATTGTGAGCGCCTGGGGTTAGTATTGCTCATTGTCTTCTTGTATATTTCGCATCATTGACAACTTCTTAGATGCGAGCACGACGACCCAAGCTGATCTTAATAATGACTCTCTGGGATCATACCTGACGGCGGAAGGGGGCGCTATCAATTTTGACATGGAGTCCGATCTGCTCTCAACGATGCCGACGTGGGAGACATCAACGCTTGGGTTTGGGGATGAACTTGAGCTGGGCCATTTCTTTGCTAGTGATTCTCAGCGGTGGTTCGAACAGACACAGTGGTAATCTCAATATTTTGGTGCCACAAAAGCCCATGACGTAAAGTGATAAAAACGCGTCGCGCGTCGTAAAATGAGCCTTTTTGAGAGAACGACAACGACGACGACTGTAGGTGCTTACTAGTGACTACGTAGTCGCGTCTCGGTAGGAAGGATCACGAGAATCGTACCCATAAGTTATCAGCAGCAGTATCGGATCCGAGACTCGGCAGTTGGTAGGTACTTGATACATCTCGGCGGTTGGAATGTGATACGAGAACCGCTTAGTCAGCGGCCTTCGCGTTTTGTGTTCGCCCTCCCGCGTGTTTCCCCACGGGGAACCATCGGTACGATCTTGCAGGAATATGCGGAGAAGGGTGGTTAACTGATTGGAATTTATAGATTATAAGCTTCAGAACGAGTATAATATTCACAATATCAATCACCAAACTCGTCTTGCTTCATTCCTCTCACCAGCTATGTCTAAAGAAATATCTCCTGGTGGCTATCACTGGCTCAATGACACCATCAACAGCCTCGATCCAGAGACCGAGTATGAACTCATGTGGCGGCTCATGTCTTGCTACCGATCAAATGATTTCATGAACAACATGATCTACGCCCTCACCTTCCCCAATTTCATCATCACCACACACGGCTGCGAGACTGTCTGGCGCTCAGACGGTGGCAAGGTTGTCAAGCGAGGAGCCCAGCGCGTCGAAGACACTGAAAACTACAACATGACGTGGTGGCACTATGGGCCAAGCGATAGAAGATGTCGAGATGCAGTGGAGCATATCAACAACCTTCACATGTCTCTAGCGCGTCGTTTCCCCGGCAACTTTTCGTTCAACGAAGATTTTCTATACGTCACGACTTTCAGTGCTGTACTAATGCACCGTCTTCGTCTTCGGCTGGGATTATCAGGTTTCACTGAGAAGGAAAAGATCGCGGCTCATCACTTTTGGCGGGATATGACGCCGCTCTTTATCAGAGAGGACGGGAACTCTGTCTATGGATATCCTCAAGACTTTGATGGCTGTATCCAGTTTTGTGAAGACTACGAGAATGAGAAACGCGTGTTCGATGTGAAGATGCAATACATCGGTCTGGCCATCTTCAATCAATTCGCGTTCCGATACTTTCCCTACGGCTTCCGATGGCTGGGAGTGTCCATAGTGAAAGCTCTTTCACTGCCTACGACTCTCAGAGCAATGCGGGTCGAACCTGTTAACCCCATCTTTCAGTGGATAATCGTGCTTTTCGTTGGAACAGCTATGAGCCTTGCTGAAACACTTTTGCCAGATCCGCGGGAGTCGTTTTGGAAGAAGATTGAGACGTTGGATGTGGAGAAGGCGAAGGCGAGGAAAGAGGATATCAGGGGGAGTGATCAAGCATATTGCCAGTATATCAGATCTGAGTGGAGTGGCCCCGGGTGCCCATTCGCTATGAAAGCTGAATAAGCGAAGGGAGAGTAATAAACAGTAAGGTCAACTAATACCCTTGCGTTGAGATATGAACAAAGTTGCCTGACTGATATTTGATGTCATTAATAACTATATTACAATGTCCTATAGGACACCTATCATGGGTTCCTGGATACCTAGCAGATAATCTAGTGACTGCGTAAGCTGAATGCCCTTCGGCCCATCCAAAGACTGAGAGTCTAGCGTATCTTGGTCTGCTTTCTTAGGGGCGGTGTTAAGCCTCTCTACACCGTTGCGGAGACACAAAGGAAAGTCCTGAGCTTCAGGCAGTTTCCTCCGATTAATACACATATCCACTGTCCACACAAGGCTCAGATAGGTTTCTGGGTGTCTCACAAGAATGTCGACCCAGTCCTTCATAGCTTCTTGACCGGATTGCAATGAAAGCGTGTTGAACGACTTGGCTAGCTTGGCGACGTGTTCTGCTGCTTCCCTGACCCAATGGGAACCGTAGTATTGAGCTGAAAAAGTGTCCGATGCGTCTGTCACGACTTGTAGGTGTTTCTGTGTTGAGTCAAAGCTCAAGGGGGGCCATCCTCCGAGATGGCCTGGAACTAAGTCGTCGTCATAGGATAGACTTGTGTTCATATGAAACAACGCAATGGGGATCGCAAGGCAGCCCGACCTTTGGAGCAAGTCAGTCAGTATATACGCTTACAGGGAATCAGAAGGGAGAGCTAGCTTTTCTTACACTGTGATGGGAAGATACTTTGCCAAGTGAGACCCTGTTAATGAGCCTATGCATTTAGATAGGCCCAGAACAGAGTCTTCGATATCTCCGCGAATATCATTGCCTCTGTTGCCGTCTTGAAAACTTTCAAGATGATAGTCATGGCTTCCCGTTCCGGAAATCTGCGTGAAGACTCTGCGATTACAGAGAGCAATGCAAGACGTGCTAGATGAGATCAGTCTATCTTCTATAGAGGCCAGGGGTTTCACAACATACTGGTAGTAAATATACATAAGGTTTGTATGTACAGCGATGGAAGTGGCTGAATCATCTTCCTCAACTGCGATGGGTTTATGCAAGGGAGGAAACTCAGCTTTGGCTGAGTTATACCATTCCTCCAGAAGATCGCAAGATTTCCTGATATTCTCCTCTTCATGTACGGAGAAGTCTGGACTTGACTCGAGGCGTGTCTCAAAAGGATACGCTACTGGAATAACCTCTGTCAGTAATATTAACAGGCTCAGGTTCTTAAAGAACAGAGATATAAGCTGGCGCTTGGTCGTAGGCGAGAAAACGTTTGACCGATGTATTTCGCTCTGTAAATCGGCGAAACCCAACGGTACGAAGTTCTCCATGTCAAGCATATCAGGCGTGATCTGAAGACGGAAGCGACAAGCGAGAGATGATAATCTGTCACAGATAATGCAGCACCACCAAAGTCTTCGAAGTGTTCTTGACCTTGGTTCGTTTGCCGTTGTTCCAACGTCACATATTCCCGCGTGGCGGTGGGCGTTGATGAGCTTGGCATGATGGATCGCTAGGCTTAGCCATGTTCTGTAAGGTACCGGTGACGTTGTGGTAGGCGATTCAGGGACCCAGCTCATGAGTAATAACGCAGACTGAGCAAGTGGCAGATGAGAAGTCTCAGCTTCCATGTCAAATAGAAGCTTTGCACTGTTAGCCTTGGCCATCATACGAAACCTAGACTTACCTTTGATTTTCGATATAGATCAGCCCTCGCGGAGCATATGTCATGATATCCAAGTTGGCGCAGGACGGGAAGAGGAACATACTATTGATCATTAGTAGACAGTTTCACAGAAAATGGCAAGGAAGCTTCGAGAGCTACATACAGCACTGCTAGCAAATAGCATAGCCCGAAGGACGAGAAGCGATATGGTGGTTCTTTGTGAGTTGCTTGTGGTTGGAGAGAGAATTTCCCAGAACTCTCCCTCGTCAATGAGAGGGATAAATGCATGGGCGTATGTAAAGTACGCTTTCATAAAGACATCCAGGATTAAGGGGTTAGGGACGTGCAAACACCCTTGAGCTTCGAGATAAGTGACATCTTGATAGGGAATAGCATGAAGGTTTCCCACCGTCAGAAACTGGAAGTAGGAGTATAGAACCACCCCATCCTTTGTGCTACCTGCATCACTCGGTGACCCTGTACTATGCTGAAAGATATTTCCTTTCCAGGTATCAGCGATCGTATAAGGGGCGCAATATCACAGAGCTACTCACCAATAGGATCCAGGCGAGGGTGCTGATCAGTCGGCATGGAGGAATTCCAGGTATCGTAAGCAGAAGGCTCGGGTATCGAGGCAAAGTCCAGAGAGTCCATCTGCCAATTCTGCCATGGCTCACCAGTGCCCACTGTCTGCAACGAGAAACTTGGGCTGGTGAGCTGTGGTAGCGATAACTGACTATCCAGACTAAGCTGTTGAGTCACATTTGAAGTAAGATCACTGCTTCGGGTGTCGGGTGTCTTGATTGCATTCCGCGATGCTCGTCTTTCGGAAGCCTTCTGGGTCCTAAAAACGAAGTGTCAACCGATATAAGCAGAAGAGCGAGGTATTTTATGTCTTACCAAACAGCTGGGGCTTTGGACAATTGACATTCTTTATCGTCCAGAGAGCAATTCGTGCATGGCTGGCCGTGTACTGACACGTCGCATCGGACCTTTCTTGACCGACAGATCAGACACGCCTGTAACGAGCGCTTGTGGAGGGCTTTGGACCGTGTTACAGGCTTTGAGGCCGGAGGCATTCTTGGAGATGTGTTGTGATCAAATCAAATCAAATCCCGAGGCCAGTTTGTAGAACTAATGAATCTGGGGAGCGTTGTATTGTATTGAGAGTTTGAGAAGGATGCCGAAAGGGATGGATGAAGCTACGGTATGATTGCGGGGAAGATCACGCGAAACAAGGTTAGTGTGACTAGGCTCGCACACTCGGATACAAGAGATGTTCCGTACTCTCCGATAAAACATGGGGTCCCCACGATCCGAAACTTAAAATGTTGACTAATAATTTGTGTCCTTGTCGTCTCGGGAATCGATTCTTTCTGCCAAGGTCTCTGTGCTGCTTTCAGCTCATCTGGTTTACGTATCAATCTTTTCCCTACGGCAGTTTCTGGGTCAGGTAAAATGAAGGCCTCTACTCTATTCAAATATCTAGCCTGCTGTACCCTGCTTATTGCCTCGGCTAGTCTTTTCTACTAGGTACTAAAAGATGCTCTTTAGAAATTCAAGCTGAATATCAACCACTTCCTGAAACCTCTTGCCATAGTACAGATCGAAGTGACCGGTCCCCTTTACAATCTTGAGAGTCTTGGGTTGCAGTGCCTTCTCAAAAGCCTCCAGCTGCAAATGCGTATAAGTGCACACGTCGTCATCCGCCACAACCATGAGCAGTGGCGTTGGCGCGATGTGATGAATGACCCCCGCTGGCTCGTGCATGATCGTGTTGGTCATACTCTGAAGAGTCGCCGTCTTGTCAAAGTTGTAGCCTCGACGAGCCATTTCTTCTGCGAACTTGACTGCTCCGGCATCTTTGAGGATAGCCTTGGTGGTACCATCTTGGACCTCCTCGACAGAGTTGGGATAGATCGGGATCTGGACCTCAGATTCTAGAGTGCGATGAGACACTAGAAGGGATCTAGGAGCTCCGGTGATGCGAGCCATAGAACCGCCGGATACGAAAGGGACTTGTGAGATGATGCCTGCTAGGCTCTTGTTCATGGCAGCGGCGCAAATAGCGTTGCCTCCGGACATGCTGGATCCCCAGTATGCGATTCTGGCAGCGTCGACTTCTGGAAGCAAAGCAGCAAAGTTGAAGGCGTCGAGATAATCCCGTGTCTGCTTCACGGGATCGACTTCGCAGCGCGGAAGGCCTTCACTATCGCCCCAGCACCTATTGTCGTAAATCAATGCTCCATAGCCAGCTTCATTGAACTTGGCAGCGAGCTCGGGCAAGAAATGATCACGATGACCGGAGAACTGTGACTTGGAGTTAAAATCCAAGTTATGTTGAGTCAGCGTGATTAACTCACCCCATGACTCATGATAATGCAAGGCTTCTTGGGCCCAACGGTGTAAAGTGTTCCCTTCAGCTTCAAGCCATCATAGGTGGTGATGTCAACATCTCGAACGGCAGCCATTCCGAAAGGTTGCTAAGGATCGTTGAAGAGAATCTTTGAGGCAGAATAGGTACAGGAAACTTTGAAGATCGTAGCGAGCTGGATTTCTGAAGACTATTCTCGTCAATTTATGCAATATTCTCTTGGGGCATTAGGCCGATGATATAGTTCCAGAACTTCCAGTACTGGACTTCCAAATGACCTCGATTCATATCCACCGTAATTGCTTCCCGCGACCCTCGGCAGCTAGTTTGTGAAATTATCCACCACGGACCAATAGTTATCTCTTTAGTCCCCTCGGCAAACCCGAGGCCCCACGCTAATAGAGCATGATCAGACCAAACAGAAAGATTCCTCCATAAGGGCCAAATATAAGATTTGGGAAATCCAAGGCATACTAAAATCTTATTAGGTCACTGCCACAATGTCAATACAAATTTATAGCTCCTCCCCAGTTTACCAAAGGCTCTCTCATCCTCGGGGAGATTAGTGAGCGGCACTTAACGTTATAGAGGATATGCCCCATAGAGGAGCAGCTAATTGCGTACCTACTCACCCTAAGATAGGGAGCCAAGGGGCTTAGGTAGCAATGGCAGTGCTGAAGAGATAGCCACCACTGATTAAGACAGCATCGTCAGTTGTTGGTCATTGTGAAAGCTTCTGGAAAAGAGCCTCAAAGAGCGTATAATAGAGGGGAGGAATTTGTGTTCTCATTCATCACTTGTGTTTATAACCTGTGGCTTAGCCTTATAACCCCCCTGGGAGGTTAAGAGATTAGTCTAGTTTGAACAGCCTCAGGCTCTCTCTACTTCCATTCTTCAAACCTGCTGAACCTTGGCAAATACAGGTGCCAAACTAAGCAAACCAATGCTGTTGTCAGTAGCACCCTCAAAGCCGATCAGTATTCCACCTCCCAAGTCGTCGACGTTGTAAAAGTTCCGCCTGGTGATTCTCCCCAGAATTGCTTTTTGTTCTTCGATGTTTCAATCTCAAATTTGTCCACCCTAGTACCTGTGCGCATGGAACTCTTTGTTACGGTTTCTCCGTTGGCCAATTCAAAGGTGTACGTGCTATCAGTGGAATCTTCCGCCTTGTTTCCGATAACCTCTGTCTTCTCGCCCCCCTCCCACGTAACCTGGATGGCACGACATACAAGACCCTGAGTGCGAGGTAATCCTCCCCACCACATCCGGACCCTTTCCACCCGTGTATCGAGTTTAACTTCCGTCCATGTTGGGCGACTATCCGTCCAATTACCGCGAATGGTGTTGTTGGTTCGGCTGACATTGACCTTTTTCAGGAAGAAGGGGTTTAGGCGGTAAATGTTGGTAATGTCTGCAGAGACTTCGAGCCCGGCTAGAAATCCACTGCCAACTTGACTGTCTATGCGATCGTCGTTGTCGGGCGCATCGCCAACGGTGATCTCCTGGCCGATAAAAGTCTTGATACTGAGCTTCCGGACAAAGGAACCGCTCCAGGCAGAGAATTCGGTGATCCTGTCTCTCTTTCCAAGATTCATTACTTAGGCACAATCATCTTCGGGGTAACCCAAATCTTTTTGGGTGTTAAAGTCACCGTACGTGATTCTGATTGCTTTGACAGAGTCGGGGTTTCCCCAAACCTCAATCTTCTTGACGGGGTTGTCCACATTTTGGTGTTTGAACTTGTCACCTCCGGGCTTTCCAGCGGAGAAGTTCATTTCAATTTCTTTGCCACGGAGAAGTAGCGAGGAAGACATGATGAGTGAGAAGATCAAAGTCAACCTGAAGAAAAAATGCCTCAAGAGTCTCAATAGCTATAACGCGAAATAATTGTGTGGTGGAGAAATGAAGACTTGTGAATAAGGATCTGTTGATAGTGACTGGATTTGAATTAATAAACTCAAACCTCAATATCTATAGTCCAGTAGAAACAGGACATGCGGAATCCAGCATTCCTCTCCGGCATTCAATTCCGCTTGTGTCATATGATTTTCAAAAAACCGCAAGGGAGAGAGAGTTACAAGCATGTCCGGTCATCAAAGTATCCACCGCGTGCCAGGTTCATTGATGATAGCTGTAAGACAAAAGCCACTAGGATTTCCTTTTCTACATAAAAGGTCTGAAGTCGATCTAAGTTCTGTCCGCTGAGTTAAGCTCTCAGCCACAAGTCTCAACTGCAAATAACACATCTAGCTCACAACTTAGACATTATACCAAATGACTAAATCTGAAGTCGATCAGACCCTTCTGCGTGTGAGTTGTGATATATATACTAACAAAGTCCGGAAGACCATTAACTGCCGCAAGAGCCAGGGCTGTAGCGTCGGCAAGACAGATTCGGAGTCCTTCACTGTCAGTGCCACTCTCAGCATTGGCCCGGACGACTGCTGGGCATCTATGGGCTTCTCCGTCACCAAATCCTAGACGACTGGCAATTCCTACACCTGCAACGGCGGCCAAAACAAGTCTGTCTGCATTTGGTACAATACCGCCCACACGACTTGTGAGTTGCCTGTAATGAATCATGCACCTGAGTTGAGACTGACGAGTGTTAGATACCGTGAAAGCCACTGCACGCGCGCCAGGCGAGTCTAAGAAAAAGACGAGCATATATGACATTTCTTCTCCCAACAAGAACAACAAGGGCGGTGATTACTATTGCATGGTCGGCAAAGATTGCAAATCCAAGGGCGATAATTGGTGGGACAGGAATGGGCTTCACGGTTTGTCAGATTCGCATCATCGGTCTTAGAGACTAGTTACCTTGCTTGTAGATTTATCATTCGGAATTGTCTGTTCTTATTATTATAGAAACTACATTTCTAACTACCAGTTTCTATAGAGAATCCCAACTCTGGATAAACCGTACCCATTGTTGGTACTATTAGACCTTGAAAGTCAACCTCCAGACTCCAAGGTACTGAAATACTGTAGTCTTGTTGACAGCCTATCTGAAACTGATCCCACGTAAGTGATGTCATGTCTGTCATTGTATTGCAAATTTGGGCGGTGTTTTCAACATAGTCAGGCATTAACCCCGAGATAACAGTTCCATCGGGTAGTAGGCTACTATAACCAATGTGCGGCTGGGGAACACTGAGGTCCGGGGGCGGAGGATATTCGTGCACAGTGGGATGCTCTTCAGTGGAGCCTATGACTACTGAAGTATGTTCTTCGCGATAAGGCAGTGTTTCGTCGCAATTTGGAAGATGCTGGGGTGTTACACTGTTAGCCTTGACCTCATTAAGCGGTTCTCCATTGTTGTGTCTGTAAGCGGGACCTGAGGCGTCGGCACATCCAAGGTCGATAAAGACTTCGCCCTTCAGAGGGGAGCCGTGGCTACATCGCGACGGCTTGTACTCGCTACTGAGACCTGAAATCTTTTCAATCATTGTCAGCACCGTTCTTCCCACCACCCAAACTTGTGCCAGATCTTTGATGGCTTCCAAGCAGGTGCTGAGTCGCCGATGGGCAAGTCTACTGATAGACGGAGAAGGCGTGTTTGAAACGTGTAAGTGTATAACAATTGCTGAAAAGAGGCTGTGGACGATGAATGGAGGACAGCGACGTAGCTGTTGTTTGTCGCTGAGGGCTTCAATAATCGAGGTAATCATGTTTGCGGCACGAACAGTCCCATCTGGTGAGCCATAAGATTGTTTGGTGTCCTGCAATGTCTTTCTGTTGCGAAGGGAGCTTGCACGATGCAGCAGACAACGAGCGCTAAAGTAGTGCAAGTATAGTATCCCAGACCAAAAATGGTGCTTCGATCTCTCCCAGCGTATGGTGATAGGGCACTCTTGATTCCATTTGGACAGGGCTGCACTGATCGAGGTGATGTCGTTACAGTCTTGACCATGCCTGGATAACTTGGAATATTTCGATGCGACAAGCCCTATCAGCTTACACAGCTTCACGTACTGGACGAAAAATTCCACGTGAATAGGATCGGGCGGGTATTCGTTGATATCATTCCCATCATGCTCGATGAAATCATCGGCGGTTATCATATCGACATCGCAATCATCGAGGTTGATGGATATTGATTGTCCCAGGGCAACAGCTAAAGCGCGATCTCGAGTAAACAGCGTCCACCAAATCCGCCTACGCAGCCTCTTTTCACTTATTGACAGTCTCGAACTTTCCATACTGCGATGTAGACCAAAGTTCTGGGCAACAGTGATCGCGGATTGACTCCAATAAAACATGTTCTTTGATATGTCATCAGGGCCAGCCCAGTACCACCCCATCAAAAGCATTGATTGGACCAAGGTTATTCGATCGCGCTCATAGTCGGCATCATAGAGGGCTTTTGCGCGTCGATAAAATGTTGCAACGGCAGTTGAAGTCGATCCATCAACTTTCAACTGCGGGTTTGTGCTAATTCGGGCACCGGCCAGTAAGATACACTGGAGGAGGAGCATCGAGGGAGGATCCCTGGCATCTTGATATTGCGACATGAATTTTGTACGATTGATGACGGGTACAATCGGGTGTACCCAACAAAAGAATGTCTCTATCAAGTCGTCGCAAAGCGCTTTCGGAGGTAGTACAAAGGCCCCTCTGCGCTTCAAGATCTGTATCTCGAGAGGGTCTAGTCCAGCAGGTATCGACAGCGCAAGTGTATCCTGAGGCATGGGGAAATGCACGGCGCTTTGGCTTCCACGAAGGAGGAGGTCAAAGCCTGCAGATTCGCCAAGGTAAAGAACATGGCCTGCTGATGTGATAGGCAGAACATTGAATTTAGGTGGCGACACAACTCCATCATGCTGGGAGCTTGTTTGACCAAATGCGCTCAAATCACGCGCCTCACACGGTTGATATGCCTGAGTACTTGAGACGGGCGCACTGTTACGGTCACTGGAGAAATCTCTCTGTGCGCTAGTCCTTGTCAGCACGTAAGACCATGAAACGGATCATTGGGACTCATGCGTCTTGTGGCCTCTTTTTCCGCGGCTGGTCAGGATGCTCACTAGGGGCTCCTCTATGCCTGGAACTTGACACTTGATATTAAATGCAGCGCAATTGGTGCAGGGAATTCCTTTGCTCAGAGCATCACATCGAACCTTTCTCGAATGACATGTCTGAAGAATGTGTGAGATATAGTATAAGGTGAGTAGCAGGCCAGCCAACTTACCAGACAGGCTCGAAACGATCGAATTTTGAGTTGTCTGCATTTGTTAATTGCACCGCTCACAAAGACACGGGAATACATCTACATACCTCCGTTGCCGCGGTTTTTGAACTGATGTAGCCATGGCTAGTATCTAAAGAAATGGAAATAAACGACGATCAATATTCAATAAGCTAAATCGTTGCAGTGATGAGATTAATATGGAGAGCCCCTCCATTCCCAAACTGCAAACTAGCCGTGTTATATGTTGGAGAATGGTAATCAGCAGATTAAAGATCGTCGAAAAGGCACCAACAGCCTGCTCTAGCGCGTTAATAGCGTTTGCACTACTGTACCCCGCACTATTCGATGTAACCGTACAGTACTACTGTAGCCACTAGCTTCGGGAGGAGGGAGAATGATTCAGCGGGGTTGGCTAACGGGACGTGCCCGAAGGGGGTCGGGTATGACCGACGTTTGGGCCAGGGATGTACATAGCAACAAGACTCCCTTGTTCGTAAATTTGGAATCCGTAACGGGGAAAGTGATGTCACTTTTGTTTCTCCTGAGAACGCTAGCCGGCAATAAACTTCAGCTAAACGGCAAGGCCTCAGCTATGCAAGGATAACATTTTCTGAAATAACAAACTCTTTAACTACAGCACTCAGCTCTTTGCACTTGAAAAAGGGTACCGTATTCTCCTGCATTAGCCCCAAGCTAGTCGTGATGAATTTCGTGAGAATGTACTATACACCATGTACGACCAATTCTTGCATAATTATTATGTTTTATTATGATGCGCTTGGCTGCCTGCCAAGATCTTATGAATGACACCATTCAATCAATAGTGCGACCTGAATAGAAGGTGGAGAGCATTAATTGTGAGACTTGTCGGACGCTGGCTCTTTAGTCCGCGTACTGTAGTAGACTATCTAAGACTTAGAGTGAGATTCCGCCTGAGCTTGCTCTCTAGCCAATGATAGGGCCAACCGGTTTTCCTACCAGATCAACGAGGGCCTCAATCAACGCAGCGGAGAGAGTGATTGAACCCCTCAGGTCCAGGAGTGAAGACACCACGTTACTAGTCTTGCACTGGCTTGGGCCTTTCCTGCCATTCATGATATCTTTTAACCACGCCAGAGCCTTTCCAGCTCCAATGATAGCGAGCGAACCGTGCTCTGAGAGCAAGTCTCTATCGTATTGGACCTTGGTACCGCCAGAGCAGTAGAGCTTGACAAGGTCGTCAGTATCTTTGATGGGGCTGACTTCATCCTGGATGGACTTGTAAATGAATAGAGGGATGCTGGGGCTATGTTTACCGAGAGCATTCTCCTCCAAAATGCTCTTGGCGGGTTCTTGTGTCAAGATGGCAGGGTCTTTGAGCATTCCCACCACGTCCTGTCCCAAGAACGAAAGAATATCAGCCACAAAGCATTGCTTTCCAACAGCGTCGAACTTAGCCTTGTACTCTGGCTTGATAGCAGCATCGAGTCCCAATTTGAGGAGAGGGTATTGCTTAGTGAGTCCGATCATGCCGGGAGGGATGATACCAGCCAAAGGTCCCTTATTAATAGTCTTGATCACAGTTGGGATTTTGGGCACAGTACCGCCAAGAGCAGCACCAGCGATGCGAAGCTCTGGAGCGTAGGACTGCTGAAGCTCTGCTGCTGAAGCTGACGCGATACTGCCACCAGAGTATCCCCACATTGCGACGGTGGGGTTCTTGGAGATGCCAGTGAAGTTGGCAGAGTTGATGGCAGCTCTGATACCGTCAAGTGTGGCATACCCAGCAAGCTTGTTTGCCAGATAAGCCGCTTCGGGACCTTCATGGTCTGGAGCAACGACGACCCATCCCTGCTCAAGAGCTGCTTCCATCAGCAAGAGCTCTGCTTGGGTGACAATGGTTCCAAGAGGTCCGCCAGTGGCAGAGGCGAATTGTAGGGCATAAGACGGAGCACAGCCGGCATAAGCTGCGTCTTCAGCGACCTGGTATGAAAGGACCTTTGTATAGTCGGCCTTGTACGGGACCAAGACGGTGAGGACAGTAGAGAGAGCCTTGCCAAAGTTGTCATTGGTTCTGTAGGAGATCTGCCATGTTTCTTTCAAGTTGACAGGAGACACACCAAACGCAGCAATGGGTGACGGTGGTTTGCGAAAGTCGATGATAGTACCAGGGGGGTAGTCATTGATGTTATCAGGGACCTTGTAGAAGGAATCTTCTGTAGGGAGTACAGGCTGCTGTCTCTCCACGACAGGGACAGACAGACTTAGAGTGGAGAATGCTGCCACCGATAGCAGAATGAAACGAGGAAACATGACTGAAGTGATTGGACTTGAGTGTATGATAGTCAACAACTTCAACAAATGGGTTTATGCAAGCGCCACAAGATGACAAGTTGAAGATGGTTTGCTTGATGGCCCTATCGTAATGATAAGGATATCGAGTATAGTTAAATAGACAATTTGGCTGATTCTTGTTGTGCTACCCCAGACCAATCCCCAATTACACCATGTGAATCCTCGGACTGAGCGACTCAGCTTAGCCTGACTAAGAAGGAGAAAGTGCTTTACTCCTTTGTAGAGTGACATTTACCCCACATTACTTGTGTACAAGCTAGCGAGCCGCTATTTTGGTCTTGGGGACGTATCCATGGCGATCCCTTCCCTGGCTGGTTGTTGTTGCAAAGTCCGTCCTCGGCTTGCACGGAAATTGCAAACCCCGCCTTAGCGTCTACCTCTATGGCCATGGCGCCGAGCATCACAAGCTTCTTGTTCATTCTATGCCCTATTGGTCGGAGAACAAATGCATCAGTGGTGATTTATGTTACCGCAGCTATACACCTTCGCTCTGCCAGAGCTCTTCTATGGCATCCTCGGCATCATACCCATACGCCCAAATCTGAGTTACAGGATCGCTCCACTGATTTGTGCTCTCAACAAACGGCCGCCCTTCCACCTCCGCCCTCATTCCAAGATCCCTAGCCTGCTGAAGAGGACCGTCCGGAAAATGCCATAGCTTCCCGTTTACCAAGCTTGCAGACTGCATACCGTGACTTCGACTCATCCTCTCTTTCTCAAAGACTTGCAGAGCAGTTGCGACTTGGTCTTTACATTTGATCTTTGAGATAGCTGTAGCGAGAGCAGCGCCGTCTTCTACGGCCATGGCGGCACCTTGGGACATGTATGGCACCATGGCGTGGGCAGCGTCTCCGAGGATAAGGAGCTTTTTGCTCCTGGAAATCCAAGTTTGGAGACGGCTGCCGCTCATTAGGGGCCATTTGAGGGTACTCTTGATCATCTTGATCACTTTGAACAACCTAATGACGTTCAGTATCTATTAGCACATATGGACAGGAAATGACTTACTTTGGATCCCAGTCTTTGAACGACTCTTGCATATCGCGGATTGCATTCTCGGCGTTCCATGTACTTGGTGATGAATGGTCGACGTGAGACAAGACCATGTTGAAAGAGTTGCCTCCCGCGATGGAATACGTCATGACATGACGGTCTTCCCCAATCCTAAGATGGTCAACATTGCCTACATTGATAGGGAGATGTGACACTTACCAGATATTGATCCCCGGCTTTTCAAGCAACCAGGCTGTGTCCTCATCCTTCTTCATCTCCTCTGTGTTTACTGTAGCGCGATAAGCAGCAAAACCAGTCTTTTGCGGCGGCAGGTCTGAACCCCCGAGAACAACAGATCGAGCTTGTGACTTGACGCCGTCGGCAGCGATGACCAGATCGGCACGGTATTCGCGACCATCAAAGGTTGTGGCGGAAGGAATTGACTCGTCGTAGTCGGTGACCCTGCTGTCAGTCACAATCTTTACTCCAAGGTCTTCTGCTCTGCGGCAAAGAGCGCGATGGAAGTCTGCTCGATGGATGACGAAATAGGGTGCTCCGTATCGGTCTTCAAAGTCTGGGGAGAGTCTTGTATAGGCAATCGGATCGCCGTTCTCCCATCTTCGGAATGTCATACTATCTGGCTTCACGGCATATTGTTCAAGATATGGACCGAGACCCCATTTCAAGAGTAATCTGCACGAATTCGAAGGGATCTGGATACCTGCACCAACCTAAAGAATACACGTCAGACAACGGTCCAGATTTTGCATTGTGAGTACGTACCTCGCCCAAGACAGCTGCCTGCTCCAAGACTGTAACCTCGTGGCCTTGACGAGTGAGCGCAACAGCTGTAGCTAGGCCACCAAGTCCTGCGCCAACGATCAAGATCTGAAGCTTGACTTGAGAGCCGGACAAGTGACCGTTGCCATTAGCATGCTCAGCAGTTTGATGGAGTCTCTCAAGGAGATTAGTGGATCGTGAAGGGTATGCCGCTGCCTATTGGAGTGAGACCTCGCTTCACTGGAGGGGAGGGCACGTTGACACGTACGGGCTGAGTAATCTTGTTCTTTGCCATTGTTGTTTTAGTCACATGTGTGTTTTGGACTCTTGACACGGATCCTCGATTGATGTACTTGTAAGTAAACTGTCAGCAATGCACAGACGAATTATGTAGTTTTGTGCTGTGTGTCGCAGCATGAGGGGCGGGTGTTGCGGGATCGTTTCCCGACGGTGCCCCGAAGACAAAACCGCCGCAGCATCTGCCGATTTACCAGCAATAAAGCTTGTTACCTTGGCAATCATTGATTGATAATCACATGAATCTTTCTTAAGTATATTTACGATACAATAGGGAAGGTCGTCAAAGGATCAGAATCACGGCCTTTGAACCGCCAATATCTCATCGCAATTACTATCAACTTAACTTCGCTCACCATCAGAAACATCCAAGAGATCAGTCAAAATGGCACCTTCTGCAGTCACAGCACCCAACGGGGACCAGCCTATTAGCGACGCCACTCCAGCCAAGTCACTGAACACGTCTGAGGAACTTGTTGAAGCCCTCAAAGGTACCAACACAGCTCCTCTCTGGGCGCAGATGACACGCCTGAACCCTCCAGCACCTAACCCTCAGACTGTTCCCTATGTCTGGTCATATGACAAGATTAAGCCATATCTCCTCAAGGCTGGACAGCTTATCACGGAGAAGCAAGCTGAACGCCGTGTCCTGATGCTTGGAAACCCTGCAAGAGGTGAGTCGGGTATCTCGCATTCCCCGCCCCCGAGTCAGTACTGACCTTTTTGGCTTAGAGGCACCATACACCACTGATACCCTGTATGCTGGACTTCAGCTGGTGCAGCCTAAAGAGACGGCACCCGCGCACAGACACACCGCCTTCGCATGCAGGTTCATCATCGAAGGCACCGGCGGCTTCACTGCAGTTCACGGCAAGAGAGTGCCTATGAAGCCTCGCGACGTCATTGTCACTCCTACTTGGAACTGGCATGACCATGGCAAGAAGGGCGCTGATGAGGAGGGTGGAGATGATCAGCCAGTCATCTGGCTCGACGGCCTTGACCTCCCCAGCTTCATCCACTTCCCTGTCCATTTTGTCGAACATCATACTGCTGCACGATACCCAGCTGAAGACTTTGAAGAGTCTGATATTGTCTATCCATGGAGCAAGATGCAGCCCAAGCTAGACGCCAGCCTTGATGAATGGGTCTCGGAGCCGTACCTGAAGGCTAGTGGGGCCGAAAGTGAGTGCTAACATTGACAATACTTGAGCTTCAGCTAACATCATCACGCAGTTGGTCGTATCATTGGCGCTTCAGCTGAGAGACTCAACCCTGGAACCAAGTCGCCCGAGATTCAAGAGACAAGCTCTGCTGTGTACCATGTCATTGAAGGTTCAGGCTCCACTCAGGTCGGAGACAAGGTCCTTGAGTGGAAGCAGGGTGATACCTTTTGCATCCCGACGTGGCATAAGTATCAACATCATGCAGACGACAGCAGCAAGGTTTATCTCTATAGGTTTGATGATAAGCCGATGCTCAGAGCCTTGGGATTCTACCGCGTGGCAGGAGTTGATGTTGAAACTTATGTCGCTGAATAACTTAGATAGTGTTGCTTGCGGATGTATCAAGAGGGGAAAGAATCGAAGCTATGATCAAGGTCTTCTAAATAAAACAATGGTTGATTCCATATGACTCATCTCGAGACAAAATTCCAGTTAAATACAGGATTGAAGTGCGCCATGCTCCTCGAAATGATTAAGTACCTTGTTCATTATTGAATGTGAACGTGGGAATAGTCTCTTCATTTGACCAAGCTCTGGCGTCAGCTCAAGGCATACTTTGCACTCAACAAGTTATCTCGCTCGATGGAAAATACAAATGAGCCTGAGGTACATGTCACCAACCACTCGTCTTAACTGGATCCTGCCCTTGGTCTTGTCGTTCAACCTCCTCCGTTCCCCCTCAGTCACTATCTAATGCTTTCATCCCGTATCTCACAATGTCAGCCTTTGGGATTGTCCGGCCAGAAACAGACCAACGGGGCCACTTCCCCGCAGACTCTGGCATGTCTTTGACAGCCGTTGATCAGGTGTCTAGCCAATGACTTGGTGAATAGTTGGGCATCCGATATTGCCCCTAACCCCGGACTATACTGATTGGCGCATCCGCGCCCGAGGCTACGAATTATTGTTGCTTGGCGTGCTCCCGGAAACCTTCTATTAGTCCCTACTACAAGTAATACGATATCTCGCCATAATGATACTCAGTTTTCGATATCGTATTCCTGATTTTGTTAGCTCCACTGAAGCTCTCTCAGAGACAATGGCGGACTCTACCACTGACCAGCCTGTGCTCCGCAATGGATCACAAGGTTATCGTGTTCCCCTGCTTATCAACGATGCTCCAGTTTTACGAGAGGATGACACTTCACGACACCAATTATTTGAAGGAGGGTATTTCCAGGGTGCTGGTATATCCGACTGTGCGGATGCTGTGGCGAGTTGCAGCAAAGCATTCGTGGCTTGGTCTACAACCTCTCCCATTTATAGACGCGGTCTTCTTTTGCGCCTAGCACAGGTATTGATACGCTTTGACCCATTTTAATACCGTGGCTAACGAAGCGGAAAACGTAGGTGCTGAAGAACCATCAGCATGAGGTCCAAAATATTATGAAATCTGAGATCCACTGTGACGATCTATGGGCATCTATCGGTGTCACTACCAGCATCGATTTGATCGAACAGACTGCGTATCTGCTCACAGCGGGGAGCATGAGTGGCACCATCCCACACACCCAACCTGAAGGGTCGTACGGTTTGGTGTTCACTCGTCCTTTGGGTGTTGTTCTGGGAATTGCTCCCTGGAACTCGCCTCTCTTCTTGGCACTTCGAGCAGTCATTGCCCCGCTGGCTGTTGGGAACACTGTTATTCTCAAGGTGAGAATCCTATTCCTGATGCCTGGCAACACCTTACTAACTTTGGCCCACTCAAGGGATCTGAGCTTAGTCCCCGTGTACATTCCTTCGTTGCCGGATTGTTCGCAAAGGCTGGCTTCCCTCCTGGTGTCGTCAATTTCATCCTTCATCGACCAGAAGATGCCCCTGAGGTAGTTGGTTATCTCATTCGAGACCCCGCTGTCAGAAAGGTCAACTTTACTGGCTCTACGCCAGTTGGACGTAGCATTGCCGAACAAGCGGGACGGGCTCTGAAGCCAGTATTGCTTGAGCTCGGTGGGAAGAACTGCTGCATTGTCTTGAAAGACGCAGATATCGGTCGTGCAGCAGAAGCGGCTCTTGCAGGAGCAACACTCAATGTGAGCATTCTTCCTACTACTTATGGCTAGTCACTAATAAATTTTATGCATAAAGGGCGGACAGATATGCATGTCTACAGATCTTGTCCTCGTGGAAAAGGATATCGCAGATGAGTTTCGAGCTGAGCTTACGAAGCTTCTTCAAAGCAAGAACGGCTCGTCGTATCGACTTGTCGGGCCAAAGAGTAAGTCGAGAGTACAAGCTTTGGTCTCCGATGCAGAAGCCAAGGGGTCTTCTGTCAAGTCTTCTAAGAAGCACCAGACCGACTCAAACCAGGTCCCCGTCACAATCCTCGATAACATCAACAGCTCTATGGATTTCTTACGCACAGAGAGTTTCGGTCCCTGTCTTGGAATCGTCACAGTCTCTGACGGGGACGAGGCGGTCAAGATTGTCAATGATAGTGATTACGGGCTGTCTGGTGCGATATGGACACGGAATCAGTACGCAGCTTTGGAAATGGCGCGTCGACTGCAAGTTGGCGCGGTGCATATCAACTCGTCTACGGTTCATGATGAAGCGACTCTGCCTCATGGAGGAACGAAGCAGAGTGGGTTTGGAAGATTTGGTGCCGAATGGGGGTTGAAGGAATTTGTTGAAACGCAGACAGTTATCATGCATGCGTAATCATATCAGCTAGCTTTGTTATCAATTGCAATTTCTTCAATCGTCCTCAAACATCATGTCACAAGACCATATAGTTGATTATCGATTATCTAAGCAGGTACCTAATAATCCTTCAGTAACTGTGTGGGTAGCGGTATACGGTATACCGCTTAGATTGGACTTATGAGAGTGTCATTGGGAGTCGATAGACCTGACTGCTAATGCTTACATCACGCTCCTTAGCCGTACCATCTCACTCTCTTTGAGTATTATGACGAACAGAATTGGCTTTTACAGTGCCTCTGTTGTCCGCTGGCAAGATACGTCGAATACCGTCTCCCGAACTACCCGAAGACTCGGCCTACGGGGATCCCACTCATAAACTTGGCTTCCGTTAAATCAGATTTACGGGTATCTACGACCGAGATAACGGCGGCTGGCTGGGGAACCGAGGTCCGACCCCGCGGTCTTGATGGCACAAGGTGCAACAAGCGAGATCAAGTCCCCGCGGAATTTGTTATGTCGCCAGCACGCAAGGCTATGAAGCTTTCAAGCCATGTAAAACGCGTCAGCCATTGATTGAAGCGACGAGATCGTGCGGGGTAAACTCTGGGGTAAGAGCTGGATCTTTTCCGGGGCTCGGGGCAAAGACGGGAGCCAGCGTGTCCCAGCCGGAAGCATCCTGGCACGAGGCTTGGTCTAGACCAGCGCTCGGCACTGGCCAGTGATAAGCGAAGGCATAAAGCATTGAGGCTCCAACCCTGTGAGTAACTCCTTTTCTGCAATCAGTCTCATCTATCAATTGCCATCGAAACCACTGCCAGTCATCAACTGTGCTACGAGGACCGCATACTCGACAATGTCTATCTCTCCTTTCGTAAGAGCACCTCCAGTCACTGCTGTGTTTCAGGCCGCGAATGCTAATATAACGCGACTCTTAGGAATGGCCGCTCTGGTGGCGTATATGCGTTCTGCTGAACATCAGCTTCTACAATCTCATTGGCAATGCCTGGGCCTCTGGTCTTTCTTCCGTCTTTGGGTTGATCATTCAGGAGCTGCACTGCACGCAAACTCAAGCTTCTAGGTTGCCGACGTATGCTCTGCTAGCCTTGGGACTCTCTGTGCGTCACTCACCGTCTTATCTTCGATAGATCTGTCGATTCGCTAACACTTTCAGAATCTCTTCGCTCTCCCGTTATCGTTACTCATCGGAAAGCGCTACACGGTCCTCGGTTCGCTCGTCATCTTCATCGCGTGTAACATCTGGTCCAGCGAAGCCACCGACTATTCCTCACTTCTAAACTCGCGTATCGTCGGTGGTTTGGCTGGCGGTCTCGTTGAGGCTCTCGGTCCCATCATCGTAGCTGAGACGTTTCCCACGCACCAGCTCGGAAGAGCCATGGTCGTCTACGTTGGCTTCCTCGCCGCTGGCTCCGCAATCGGTCCTATGGTCGCTGGTGCAGTTGGAGTTGACTTGGGGAGCTGGAGATGGTACCTGAGGATTCTAACAATCGCGACTGGCTTGAATCTCTTTGGTTCGATCTTGATGCTTCCTGAGACAACTCACGATATAGAGGAGCTGGACGCTGCTCAACCCAGGCCTGGGAGCGAGCCTATTCCCGAGCCCAAGCCTACGAGCACTTCGATCGAGGATATTTGCATCTCGTCACCGGCCGAGACTACAACTGGGGAGATTTCTGCCGCCAGCCTCAGAAAGGAGTACATTTCGAGGTCCTTCAGTGGCGAGTTTATGCCGATGAAGTGGAAGAAGATGGGTCTGTCACTGGTCCGGCCGCTGCAGCTGCTCATGGCACCCCAAATTCTCGTCACCGTCTACATCTTTGGCCTAACCATTGGCTGGACTGTTATCATCTCCATCCTCCTCCCCGTCACCTACGCCCAGCCTCCTCTTTTGTGGGATTCGCGATCGATTGGCCTACTCTGCACCTCTACTCTTATTGGCCTTCTTGTTGGTCTCCCCTTTGGTGGTTACTTGGCAGACCTTCTCTTCATCCGATCAACAAAGGGACGCACCCAGGCGCCTAATCCCAGGAGTAGACTGCCAATGATGCTTATCGGAGCAATCGCCAGCCCTGTTGGCTGCATTATCCTCGGTCATGGACTTGGAACCCCTGCTCACTGGATCGTTGTCTGCGTTGGATGGGCCCTCGTTTCATTTGGCTTGACAGGATCAGCTAATGTTCTGCTTACTTATTCGGTCAACACTATGCCTTCGCGAGCAGGAGATATCGGCGTTCTTGTAAACGTCATGAAGAATTGCCTCGCCTTTGGTGTATCCTACTCAGCCCTTACTTGGCTGAATGCTATGGGCCCCTTGAAGCAATTCGCCGTCATGGCAGCTCTTCTTTGGCTTGGATACATCCTGGTCATTCCGGTTTGGGTTTGGAGCAAGTCCATTATTCGCAGAAGCGCTGTTTATACCCGGTAGTTGGTTATAGGGACTTTGTTATATATCCCACCATTTATAAACCGTCTTGTTAGCTTCTAGTATAACTCACTTGCTTGTTTTCTCAATTATGTTACGTTGCCTGACTAATAAGGAGCACTGTGTTACTAGACGTGCGAGTAATTAAAAAGTTCACGGAATGTTATTATTCCTTATACCAAAGCTCTACATTGGCTTAAATATCTATCACAATCAGATTAAAGACCATATACAGAATAATAATCCCATCAATGAAAGTAGTCCGATTGTCCGAAGATAAGAGAATGCCTTGCAAAAAGCCTGACACGCTGCCAAGTCGCGTGTTTACCCTACATCATCGAACCGCAGTATGGAATATTTCCGCTTTGACCAATTATATACCTTAGTCGAGAAACGAACAATCAGGCTAACCGAATTTAGCCGCCAAGGGAATCAGATCGACGTACTGCCTCAGGTTGTTTATTCTATTTATAAACCAAAGTCGGAGCATGTTCAATCATTTTCTAGTCTAATGTCTGTATAAGCGCCTTCACATAACAAACCATTTTTATTTTACAAACATGCCGTTCTCGACTGTCTACGAAGATTCTTGGATAAGGGCCCCCATTGATCTAAGTCACGCTGCTGTTGTGAGCTAATATGCTGTTATTTGGTGCAATGGATCTGAAACTCATTCCTTATCGATAGCAACACCTCGAACTGATCGAGACCTTTCTAAAGCTCCTTCAACACCTCGGCGATGCAGATGGTAGCATAAGTGACGAAACATTGGCATATTCAGAATGGCGTTATGCCATGTATCTTCGCTTCATCGACATGCGAGGCTTTTGCCCAAATGATCACCCACCTCCATGGTAGGCTCTACAATTTCGCCAGTCAAGCGTCTGACTGATAATAGCAGGGACGTCGCACTCATCATGTATCTGCACATGCTGTCACCATCGCGGTTTCATCACTATATATACGATAACCGCAATCGCAACTTCAACGGCATCTTTGGCTTGGAGCATCGGCATTTCCCCATGACTAAACTGCTAGCAGGTGAATGGTGTCCCAGACGGACAAAGAAGGCTTGGGATGATTGCAGTAAGATGGGCGGGTCTGGCTCCGAGTGCCGTGGCTCCAACTTACCATATCAGCTATGGGCCTCCGCACCATGAAAGCCGAAGAGACTATCCATGCGGGGAGGACGGGCTGATCGGCCACCATGTTCGGACAGAAAATGGATAACGCCGACTGACAAAAAGCTTGACGACATCCCCAAAGACCAACAAGGAAAAGTGATCCTGATGCATCAATGGGATCGCTGCCGCACAAGTGTACCGGAACAAGGCTACAAGGTCTGGGACCTCCAGTCATACGCGGCGATACGAACTTGTAGGGTAGAGGAAAGATGCAGGAGTCAAAGTCAGCATGAACAGTTCAACGAGACATGCATGTTAAAGCCATGGCCATCTTTGCAAGACCTTCGAGAAGACCTGGAGCAACAAGTGTCCTTCTGGAAGGTTACACATCGAGTCAAGAGTTCGGTACCTGGGTTTCTGGACAGTTTGAAGAACTCGGTGGTTGGCTATGAAGAGTTTCTTGGCCTTCTGGGAAGTATCCTCCCAAAGAGTGAGAGGGATGGCTCATACAAGTCAAAACTAGACCCAAAGACCGCAAAGCCATCTCGTCACCCAACTTCACGACCTTCTCGGATAATCCCTCCAACACTCGAGATTGACCTTCTATGGCAGACTCATCGTTTGTTCCCAGCAAGCTACTGGGTTTGGTCGGCCGAGAAAGCAGACTGGGTCCTCGATAGAGAGCGTACAGCGAATGCGCAAGCTGCAGGTACACTGCTTCAACTCACAAGGCAATTATGGAAATCGAAGTATACCTCGGAGTTGGAAAGGGGAGTGTCAGTGGAGGAGACGTTGAGGGAGTACGTGCCTGACAAAGTGACGCATGCTGCTGCCGACGTGGAGAGGACTGATCTGAGAACTCTGCTCTTGGGCCGTGATGCGTGGAAAGAGAGGAGAGTTACCGGAAGGGGTCGAGGGGACGATATATCTGGGGGTGGAGGAGCGGGCGATTACGGAGGGTCTGGGGGTTGCGATGGAGGCGGTGGTGGTGATGGTGGCGGAGGTGGCGAATAGGTAACGATGAAACAACCAGTGCTCAGAGACTGTCGAAGAGGGATCGGGAACGAAACTGAACAGATGGATTCAGTTGAATGACAGAAGTGCCATAAAAAGGTAACCTTCGATTATATATCGTGACAACAGAGCAGGTGCAGAAGTGGGAAATAATAGAAAAGAAGAAAACAAGAAGCTGACCGAGCTTCCTCGCGGAGTAGGACCTTATCTCGAGTTTAAAGACAGTCAGAGAGAGGCCTGGCAGCAAATTCGCGGCCGATGCAGGGGTCAAAGGATGCCGCACTCCCCTAACCATGTAATTGCCACGCGAAGATCTACTCCTGTCGGTCTGACGAGACTAAGCGCGTATCGAGTACTCGGATTTATCAGACTGCCTAATGACTACTACCTTTCACGTCATTCGTATAAAGATATTACCATATAATCACAGAACTCATCTACGCCCGTTGCTTGACACTAAAATGGTCTAGAAAGACTTGGCAATGAGGGAATTATTAGCTTCTCCAGTTAAGGAGATCATACTCCGCCAGTATGAGAGGCTCCGTATTGCGAAATGGCGCTTGGGAATGGGGCTTGTTGGGGTAGCACGACGGAGTCCAGAAAGGTCGAGACGAAAACCCCGCACTTCTCCGCCTGCTCCGCGCAAGCTTAAATCAAGGTTATCACAGAACTAAAACTCAATTTCAGGGTGCACGGCTGTTTTCTTGTCCCCAGTGACCAAGCGACGCATCCTCATTCGTCATCCAAGGTCCTTCATTACCCTTCTAGAGCCAGACTAATTATTCTAGTGCAATGCAGCGGCCGTTTTCTCCCTTGCTCTCGGGGGCTGTATCCAAGCTCGGAACTCCGAGGTCTCCAACGATTAACGACAGTCTGCTATAGTATTACATCTTCGCAATTACGTACTGACAATGACGGAATCTAAAGTCCACTCTCGTCGTGCGCTCGTATGTGGTTCCGCAGCCAAAACCTTAATCGAAAAGACAGTAACCAGCTACGCAGAAGTCTATTGCCCCGTGGGGTAGAATGGTGGAGGAATGATGGAATCTTGCACGAACTGGGTCACCGTGGGGTGCTCCAGACGGATACAATACTGGAGACCGGCCATCGGTATTGCAAGTGCGGCTAATCTCACCGAAAAGTATAGATAAAAAGGTCCCTGCACGGCTTGTTGGTCATTTTCCCACCCAAGCCACCTCTCTACCTACCTTGGAGGCAGTGGTATCATCTTTGAGTCACAAGACCCTTCGACATCCAGTCCCAGCATCATCGATTACAATCGCCATGGCTGATATTGAGAAGCCGTTCCAAGTTGAGACTGAAAAGGTCGACAACACGACCATCGAATACGAGCGAGCTCAGCTTCTGGCTCATTTACCAGATCCTGATGCCGGAAAGACAGTGGAAGAGCGTCAAGCTATTGTACGTATAATCAACAATGCACTGGTGCTAATAAGCGACCGAGCTAACTGATTCAAACAGGAAAAGAAGCTTATGTGGAGGGTTGACCTGGCCCTTATCCCATGGCTATCTTTCCTATATCTCCTGTCCTTCCTCGACCGAACCAATATCGGAAACGCTCGCCTAGCCGGTCTCGAAGTTGATCTTGGGATGGTCAAAGGGGACTACAATAATGCATTGACGATTTTCTTCGTGTCATACGCTGTCGTCGAACCTGCAACAAATGCCCTGCTCAAGAAGATCACGCCTCGGTTATTCTTCACCCTTATTATTCTGACTTGGGGACTGATAATGACTCTGATGGGCCTTGTCACCAACGTCAAGGGCTTGCTAGCTGCTCGCTTCTTCCTTGGTATGGCTGAAGCCGGACTCTTCCCCGGAGTCAACTATTATCTCTCTTGTTGGTATAAGAGCTCTGAAATCGGCATCCGGTCTTCTATCTTCTTTTCCGCAGCTGCACTGGCAGGCTCCTTTGGCGGCTTGCTTGCAGCCGTTATTGCGAAGATGGATGGCATCGGCGGGAAACCCGGTTGGGCTTGGATCTTTATCTTGGAGGGCCTTGCTACTGTTGTAGCTGGACTGGCATGCTGGTGGCTCGTCTTTGACTGGCCAGCAACAGCGAGCTTCCTCAGTCCTGATGACCAGATCCGAGTCCAACGTCGCTTGATCATGGACCGACAAGGTCGAACTGCAGAGGACTTCGATAAGAGACATATGTTTGCTGCCTTGAAGGACTGGAAAACATATGGATATATGCTTATCTATATGGGCTGCCTTACTCCTCTATATGCCTTTTCCCTGTTTCTCCCGACTATCATTGCTGGCATGGGGCACGCAGGCACGAAGGCACAGCTACTCTCTGTTCCCCCTTATGCAGTTGCAGCAGCCCTCACCATTTGCGTGGGTTTCTACGGCGACAGGACCCGGCAGCGAGGTTACTGCAATATTGCCATTGTTTTGCTCGGCATTACTGGTTTTGCTATGCTCATAGCGTCGTCCAACCCGACCGTGCAGTATGTGGGTGTCTTCCTCGGCGCCGCAGGCATTTACCCTACCGTCCCCAACACTCTCTCCTGGTTGAACAATAACACTGAGGGATCCCTGAAGCGCGCCTTTGTGCTGGGAGTAGTAGTAGGCTGGGGCAATCTGAATGGCGTGGTGTCATCAAACATCTACTTGCTTCGCGAAAAGCCCCGTTACTATACGGGACATGGGGTTGTCTTTGGCTATCTGGTGGTTTTCTTGCTTGGTGGATCTATTTTGATGCATCTGGGACTTCGCAAGATGAACAGAGATCGCAGGCTTGGCAAGATGGACGCTAAATGGGACAGTTTGTCAGACGAACAGAAGTGGGTTCAAGGTGACCTGCGACCTGACTTTAAATACACTCTATAGTCTATAGCCTGACCATTGCCATATAAAAAGTACGGCTTATTTATAAAGCCTGCTACCCTGGAATAAGCGCTCAAGTCCAAGCCCCCATTGCCATTTCGCCGTGAGTAACTGCTGTCATGCGAAGGTAGATGAGGGGTAACCTAAACCCTGTAGATTCATCATTCATGGCAGTGTCGGGTTTGGTGTGTAGGATCACTTGGGAGGGGCATGGAATATTAACGGCAAGGCTATGCTCTGGATTACAAGGAGCCAAGAGTACAGTGTACAAAGCATCGAGATTACGTCGGACGTGGTGCCGCGCAATCAGGTAATCTGCAGGATGGCGTATTCGGTGTTTGGCTGCATAAAAATAAGCACAAAGGCGGCATCCTTACTTAAATAACTCTTAACCCCAAAGAGCACTCTATGCTCAAGAAGGACAAATTCTACCAGTAAATCTGATTCAAAAGACTTCTCAACTGCGGAAATTATTGCAGCTGCAACGACTCGACGCGTATAAACAGATCATGGAGTACCTAGTGACTGGTCTGTCGAGATATGCCGTGATACCGATTGTTGTGGCCATCTTGACCCTAGTCATTGGACCATGGTTGCTAGACACACACTCCGAGCCACCACTGCTTAACCCGGTGAGGCCATTTGAATTCATCAACCTTCCACGACTCTACCGCTTCATGCGATACAGCCTGAGCATTCTCAAGCGGGGTGCCGAGACATTCCCCCGTCAACCATACAGGCTTTTTTGCGAATGGGGCGAATTGGTGATCTTACCTCCCGAATGTATAGACGAGATCAAGAATGACAAGCGGTTCGACTTTGGAGTCGCAGCCAGCGATGTAGGTCTACAACCTCATGGAAGAGAGTTTCTATAACTAGACTAATGGGCTCAGGATAATCATGCTTATATACCTGGGTTTACGGCCCTCTTGCATGATCCTTTCATGTCAAAGATTATATCGCGACAACTAACCCAAGCCTTGAGTTCGTCTGCCGTGATTTAAACTCGGGTCGCCATTGCTGACAGTCGAGAATAGGCAAACTCACGGCGCCATTATCCGATGAAGCTGCTATAGTCATGAAAAACGTCATTACAGATTCTCGCGGTATGTTTCTTTTTCTCTATAGACAAAGAATGGTACGTATGATGGCAAGGAAGCTAATTGCTTTTCACCAAGAATGGCACGTCCTAAACTTGAGAGAGGATGTTGCCAATATTGTGACCCGAATGTCCTCCAGGGTCTTCATGGGAGAGGAGCTTTGTCATGACGAAGGATGGAACAAAGCACAAGCATACTATACCATGAAGACGTTCCAAGCTATGATGGTCCTCTGCATGGTACCTCGCTGGCTTCGACCTTACATCCACTGGATCCTGCCTCCCTGCTGGATAGTTCGCAGATCGCTAGCTGCCGCCCGGAAACAACTGGCTCCACACATTGCACGGCGTCAAGAGATCAAGACTGCGGCACTTGCTCGGGGAGAGAAGTCTCCCTTTGATGACACGATTGAATGGTTTGCACAGAGTGGTTCTCAACTACCCCCCGCCGATTGTCAGATATCGCTCTCACTAGCTGCTATACATACGACCACTGACTTGCTCTCTCAAGTCATGATTGATATTGCCGCACACCCAGTACTCTTCACGGAGATGCGTAAGGAGATCATCGGTGTCATTTCAACGTCAGGCATCACCAAGACTGCCCTTTCTAATCTCAAATTGATGGATAGCGTTGTAAAGGAGTCACAGAGACTTAAGCCAATACTGCTGGGTAAGTATCATTGACTCTGCATATTTGATCTATCTACTAATGCGTGGCAGGCTGGAGAAGACAGGCGCTTGCTGATGCCACCCTGTCCAACGGTATTCAGATCAAGCAAGGCCAAAAGATAGCCGTCACATCAACTCATATGTGGAGCGACGAAAACTACGACATGGCAAAAGAGTTCAAGCCCTACCGCTTCATGTTAGATACGGAGAAGACATCATCTCTAGTCAGCACAAGCCCGAAGCATCTGGGATTTGGTCATGGCATGCATGCTTGTCCAGGACGCTTCTTTGCAGCTAACGAGGTCAAAATTGCTTTGTGTCACCTGCTTCTCAAGTATGACTGGAAGTTCAAAGATGATAAGAAGCCAGAGCCTATGGCATTTGGCATGGCGTATGTCGCTAACCCCTTCGCCAAGTTGATGATCAGAAGAAGGGAGGAAGAGCTGGACTTGTCTACGCTGAACTGCGGAGATGGACACGGTCAGAGTTAAACGGAATCTCTGTCTAAGCAACTATTGTATCTGAGCCTCTGGTATGAGTAGTTAAGAGATGTAGTTTTGCAAATTCAACCTCGGCATAACTCAATATGAAATTTACAGTCTTTAGAAACTAGATCGATGCTGTTCAATGGTACTTACTTCAGTGGAGTTCGTTACTTTCAAACGATGCCTCACATAACGGCACATTAAGAAATGCATAAACTCCAACTTGTAATGTATGGGATCTCTACACTCTCTAGTAAGTTCTACTAGGTTATGCATTGTACATCTATGCTTCAAATACTGACCCAAAGACGTTGCCATCTCCCATTCCAGCCTCACTGATTTCCAACCCCTCCAGTGCCTCGAGCACATCCTCCGGGAGAGGCCCCTTCTTGATGATGGTCATGTTCTTCTCAAAGTGTTCAACAGTCGAACCTCCAAGAATAATGGCATCTTGTGGCTGAAGCTTGGAATGGTAGTACAACCATCGAATAGCCACGTCAGCAGGGCCTTCAACGGCTCCGCTGGCCACGAGACCAGACAGACCCTTGACTGCCTTGTGAAATGGCTCCTTGTCGTATATAAACTTGTAGATGGTCAGAGGATGAGTTGGCTCGCCGTATCGTGTACCGGCTGTATCGCCATCTGTTGGCTTCCCGGTCAGGAAGCCTCCTGCAAGTGGACTATAGGCATGGAGCGCCATGTCATGGTCGCGGAGGAATGACAGGATTTTGGTGCCTGTTCCTCGCCAAATGTAATTGTACATGTACTGTGCGACAGTTGGCTTGACATAGCCTTTAGCATCGCAGATCTCGAGGTATTTCTCTATCATGCTGAGAGGCCAGTTGCACAGCCCTAGCTGTAAGATAAATTAGCCCCTGTTCTGATAGAAGGTCTCTTATGCAGCGTGTCCCATACCTGTTTGAACTTGCCCTTTTTGAACTCATCGTCAAAAGCGCGAGCCTGATCCTCAAGAGGTGTAGTAGGGTCTGGCATATGAGCTGAAAGAATGTTGACCGAGTCTTGGTGGAGTTTCTCCAGGCTAGTGTTGAGACTCTTCTCAACAGCTTCAGGAGCCAATGCTCCTCTGAGATCACGGCTGATAGCAATTCTAGTGTCTATAGTCCAATCGCTGGACTTTGCGTTTCCGAGAAGAACCTCAGTAATGCCAGTGGCTTCTTCAGTGGGGTAGCTTGCAGCTGTATCAAGATGCTTAATGCCATTGTCTGAAGCAACTTGGAGGAACTTTCGGACAGCATCCTCCTCGACAAGAGCGCCGTAGCCAATTGACGCAGTGCCAAAGATGATTTGGGGGCCTTTCTGAAGCATGATTTGATAGTAACGATAGAGTCAAGGATTGTTGTCTGGATGTGGAATTTGGGGCTTCTGCTTGTTGCCATCTCATCAATGCACTGTTATCACATGATTTATAAAAAGACCATTAATCAATTACGGGTCACATGGTGCATGTTTCTTGGGTACAGCGTCACCAGTCATCTCAAAGGATCCGACTACATGTGAAAAGACAAGGATAATTGCTGTATGTGTGCCTTGTAGGAGTGTATTTCCAACGGAGGCGTGGTAATATAATACAAAAAGGGAGGGGTATGGTGGAGAGCACCCGTAAAAAGCGTTTTCGGGCGCCATGTAAGATATCTAAAAACCCCTCAAGTATGCGTGCTTACGCCCAGCCATGCAGTGGCCTTGTTGTTATCAGAATATCGTCCAGGGGTTGCGTATGCTTTGTCTTGACATGTTACGTACTTTCTCAACATGATGTGGACCAGGGCAAGACAATCAGATCAGATACCTCCAGCTCCCAAATCAGAAAAATGTGCACACTCGACTTCATACCCTCCTGGCAAGTTAATGAGTAAGTATATACGGTAGCTTTATCCTCGTTACGCTCGTGACCTCGAGTCACCCGTTGGTTACATCTCTTATCATGCGTGTTGCTGTCATTGGTGCTGGGCCTGGTGGCCTCGTCACACTCAAGTATCTCAAGGAAGCACATAAGTTCTTCAACATTGATCCCGTTGAAGTTCGCCTCTTTGAACGTGAGGGCGCAGTTGGTGGTACTTTTACCCAGCGTACCTATGAGGACGCTGAGGTGAGTTTACTCTATGCAATTCACTCATGGTCTTAGCTAACAACAACATTCAGCTCGTTTCATCCAAGTATCTGACCTGCTTCTCTGACTTCCGAGCAGACTTAGATGATCCGGACTTTCTCAGCGCTGAGAGGTTCATTCGCTACTTGAAAGAGTACGCGGATCATTTCCATCTCTGGCCTGAGATATCTCTGAACACGTCAGTCACCTCTGTCAGAAGGGGCCAAGCTGGCGGCCATGTCGTACACTATCGCGGTGCTGATGGTGGCGATATGAAGTGGGAATGCGATGCTGTTTCAGTCTGCACTGGACTACACGTCACTCCCAATATTCCCGATGTCAAAGGCATTGACAAGGTAAAGGTTGTCAAGCATTCTTCTCAGTTCAAGAAGAGAGAGGAGTTTCCTCAAGGAGGTACCGTTGTTGTCCTCGGTACTGGCGAGACGGGTATGGATATTGCCCACCTTGCCGTCACCTCCCCCACGAAGCGTGTTGTTCTCTGTCATAGGCAGGGTTTCCTCGGTGCTCCAAAGGTGAGACAGCCCATAAATCACTGTCAAAACACGAGACCTGATGACTACTATAGAGAATCCCCACACCTATCTTGCTTCCCGGGCTTCTTGGTAGAAGCTCCAAGCCTAACGGCCCAGAGCTTCCCATTGACGTTAGCTGGCAAGCTCCTCTTCTTGACTCTTACCTACCACCTTTCCTTAGAGACAGATTATTCACGTGGAGATTCCAAGACATCAATATCAAGTTAGCCAACTGGCTATGCTCCGGCACCACTAAAGGTGTCGACCAGTGGGTAGGCGGTCTTGACAAAGATCGATTCCACACATCTCAAAGTGGGTGTTTTATCCTACCTTGAAGAACCTACATTCAGCATAACTGATGGCAAATAGGCTTTTTTAACAAGGCAGTATGGAGATCACTTCACTACATCAGTGAGCCGTATCGTCCAACAGATCCAGGTATCATCGAGCGGATCAGACGCTCACTCATCACAATCGATGTTCCCAAGGTCCCTGACGGCAGATATATCGATTTGGCCCCTTGGCCAACTCATATTGATGCTGAGGGCATTATGCACTTCAGTGAAAACGGTAGACCCGAAGCAGAGCGTATGAAGACGCTCCCTCCTGTAAAACCAACCATGGTTGTCTACGCCACTGGCTATACCCAAGAATTCTCCATCTTTGAAGAAGCTAACAAGAACGGTGAAGGCTATGCTACCTGTTCAGAGGCTGATGTTCGAAGTGTCTGGCGTCACGATGACCCAACAGTCAGCTTCATTGGATTTGTCCGCCCAGGATACGGCGCCATACCTCCTCTTGCAGAGCTCCAAGCCCAACTCTGGCTGCTAGCGCTAGTCAAGCCCGAAGTAGCTGAATCTCTCAAACCACGAGAGGAGTATCACTTCAAGCTTCATGGACACAAGCGCATCGACTATGGTGTCCACCACGAGTCTTATGCCTACCAGCTCGCTCTTGACATGAATGCTGTTCCCGGTATCTGGGACGGTGTTAGAGCTGGTTGGGCAGCGGGCGATAAGCACCCAGGGCTTTGGTGGCGTCTGCCGATTCTGTGGTTGGCAGGTGCTCAGTTCAACACCAAGTTTCGCATTGTCGGGCCGTACCAGTGGGACGGTGCGGTTGACGTTCTTGGTGTTGAGCTTTGGGAGACTATTGCGAGGCGAGAAGGCTTGTTTGGTAAGAGGCCATGTAAGATTTGGAAAAGAAGCTATGCTAACCAAATGTCTTCAGGGGCATTCATCATGACAGTGGTTCCAGCGGTAATGGTAGGAACTAGTGCCTTCATTATGTGGCTCATTGGGTTACTGGGGTCATTTGTTGCTGCAATTGGCCATATAGCAAAGGGGAGCTCGAGGGTAATGTAGTGCTTAGGATAGACAATGGTATTCACTGTAGGTGCAGACATATCTTCAGTTGAATGTTGGGATTACAATTCTAATTTAATTATAGTTTGCATAATTACATTAAGCTATACCACATTGTAAAAGCAGTTGCTCTATGTTGTAGCTTTTTCTAGCTATAATAATAACCTTCCTCTCTTGGAGTTAGGATGTTAAACCGTATGAGTGAAACTACTAAGTAAATAGATAAAGTTACATAGTTCCTATAGGTCTAAGCTATTGTAGCTATTCAAGCTGCAACCCAGCCAACGATGGTTTTGATAATATGGAACCATGTATCTAGGCGCGCTACTCTACCTATTTCGTACATTTATACGGAGTGCAGGGAGTTCGCTCACCCCACCCACAGCAATTTCGCCAAGAGTCACTCTTGCATATTCACATCGAATCGAATCACCGTGCCGCTCAGATACGTGTAAAGGATTCCGGGGAAATCTTAGCCGACCTGCAAATATCTTCAAAGTGATGATATAATTGGTAATGAGTATCACGAGCAAGTCATCTTAAATTGCGAATTCGCCTTGGCTTTGTCTTGGTCGTAATGATAACACACAAGAAGATCTCTACCCCGCTTCCTCTACCCTGTTTTCAGGCTATCACGCCAAGTCTTGGCCTATGCCTCCCGGCTTCAAAACGTCAATTGTATCTGCAGGTCTATGGATGCCTCTCCAAATCTGACATGCATGATAAGCCGTCTCGGCCCGCTTTAAGTGACAAAATAGGGCCCGTCGCGCGCTCGGGGAAACGGAAAGGAAGCAGCCTGCAGAAACTAGCTCACCAATGCAACACCCACAAAAGGACCTGATATCTTATGGCAGAGAATACTCATTTCAGGCTCTCGAGGTAGCGAGTACCTTGACGGGGTACATAGACCTGCTTGATTACGAAGCCTTTGCAGATCGTGTGTGGCATTGCTTGGAATCAAGATTTAGCTAGTGATAAGTTTTTCCTGCTGCGCAAAATGTACATAAATAAGGACAAATAGGCGGAGAGGATGAGACTTGGTCAAGCCAACACTCAGCAGCAATGGCACACTACGACTTCAACATGGGGCTTCCGGACTTCGCCTCGCGGTTCGATTTCTCCAAATTTGCCCCTCTTCTGCTCATCAGCGCAGGTCTCGTAAGTTTAGTATCTGGTGCGAGACAATGACCGCAGGGTCACTAACTCCTTCGCCAGCTTGTGACATCTCTTGCTGCAACTGCTATTTACCGCATCTGGTTTCACCCCCTGTCCATATTCCCCGGTCCAAAATACCTTGCTATTACCAATGTACCAGAACGATGGATGAGCAATATCTCTGGAACATGGATTTGGAAGGTCTCGGGCCTGCACCGCACATACGGCCCTATCGTCCGCATTGGTCCCAACCGTCTTGCTATCGATGGCAGTATCGGTTGGTTCCAGGTCTACGCCATGCGAGGCAAAGATGACGAGTTCCCCAAGTATCCTGAGTACATCTTCCCTGGCGACGGACTCAGCATCCTGGGAGCCAATCAAATAAACCATCGTCGCCATCGCCGCCAATTTTGGTCCGCGTTCAATGACCAGGCCCTTGTTGAACAAGAAATTGTCATACAACCCTACACAGATATGCTCCTACAGCGCCTGAGCGAGAGAGCTAAGGAAGGAAAGCCAATCAACATAGTCGACTGGATCAACTTTCTCCTCTTTGACATTGAAGGGGAGCTTGTGTTTTCTCAGCCCTTTGACTGCCTCGATAAGCAGGAATACCATCCATGGGTGTCCAACTTTTTCAGGGCTGTCAAGGGGAACGCCGTCAACCGATTCGTCAAGCACTACCCCATTACCTCACCCCTGATCAACTTCTTATTCACCGGCAAGGAGCAGATCCAGAGGGAGGCGGACCAGAGGAACATGACTTTTCATCATGCAATGCAACGCATGAAGCTGGGAGAACAACCGACCCCCGGGCGTCGTGACTTCATGAGCTTCCTTATGCGGAGAAATCGTGATGGTGGGGGTCTCGCAGACCCTGAGATCCTCGTCGATTGTCCTGTCTTGATTGGTGCGTCGAGTGAGACCACGACAACTGCCTTATCTGGCTTCTTCTTTTATCTTGGATCTTCACCACAAGCATATCAGAGACTTGTTGAGGAAGTCCGTGCCTCTTTCAAAGCAGAGAGTGAGATCGACATGAAGAGCACTAAGAGGCTCGAGTACTTGAACGCCACTGTTGATGAAGCACTACGTGTCTACCCCCCAGCAGCCGAATCTCCACCCAGAATCAGCCCTGGTGCAGAGGTTGAAGGCAAATACATCCCCAAAGGCGTAAGTCACTCCTATGGCCCCATCCTTGAGGCATTTACTTACCAGTATCAGGTCGTCGTCTCTGTCTATCAGTGGGGGACAAACCATAACCCAGTCAACTTTGCTGACCCAGATTCATACACCCCTGAGCGATGGCTTCAGCCATCTCACCCACTGCATGATCCCAAGTATGCCAATGATAACCGCGCCGTCTTTCGACCTTTCGGCTTCGGTATGAGAGACTGCCTCGGCAAGAACTTAGCCCACGGGGAAATTCGGGTTGTAGTTAGCCGCATACTGTACAGGTTTGACTTCGAACTAGCACCTGGCCAAGAGGACTGGCATTCATCTCAGAGATGCTTCCTTGCATGGGATAAGAAACCTCTTATCTTGACTTTGAAGCCGAGAGATTTCGCACCTTGATCGGAACGGGAGAGATGTTTTCTCGGATAGAGGTTACCGAGAATTTGTTAGTCCAATTATACAGAATACATTCATTATATAATATTGCTGCTGAATTCAAGTTCTATCTGGTGCTCTAAACTCTTCACTAGAACCGTAATTGCTAAAGACTCGCTGTGCATTCATCTCCCAACTCAAACATTAAGTATATTATTCTTGATCAATGATGCCGGGTGAATCTCGTTCTCCCCCCAAACGGCTATGTAGATAAAATAACAGAAGCTCCCGAGGAGTTGTTCTCTGGTGATTAAAGGGCTTTAGTACATTGTCAACATTGGTGACTCTAGACACATTCTCCATTTCCTGTCAGCAGCTAAGTTCATGGTGTTCAAACGAAGGTATATTTAGGGCGATAATTCTGCATACATGACTATATCTGCGTATCGATCGTATTCCACTATATAGAATTTGGCAATTCTTTACTTGACGGTGACTCGAACTCCCTTTGAGTCTAGTCGAGGAAGAGGCATCAAATAGTCGTGAATAGCGTCCACGTCGGATCTGTCTGAATTGAAAAGCTCGAACTTGGGACCCGAAGGGCCAAATAAAGCCGCAAGCACAAAATGGAGATCAGCAAGAGCCAAACTATCAGATAAATCAGTTCTGCTTCTCAGGGTTGTGACAAAAAGCTCATACCTGGAACCAGGACATCGACGCGAGCCTCGAGAAAATGGAACAAAGCTGCGATTCATTTCTGGCGTAACATTTTCGAGCCATCGCTCGGGCTTATACTCAAAAGGCTCAGGGAAAGCAATTGGATCAGTATGCAAATAGTAGGCGTTCATTCCGACAGGTGTCTGGTCAATAAATGTCAGTCCTCACGTGATCCTAGGAGGAGTGGATTTGTACTTACGCCTGGCGGGATTGTCCAATCTCTGAATTGGAGAGCTGTGTCGGGCGAAGTGCGAGGGAGTCGACGCATTGACCCATATGCCATTCTAGTGTGAGTTCAATATTAGCAAACAATTATAGGGATCAGGGCTTAGGAACGATACCTTAGACTCTCTTTGATGACAGCTCCCAAGTAAGGAAGCTTCTCAAGCTCTGTCAGAGATGGCTTCTTCTGGGGATATCCCGCCATAACGGGCTTGAGCTCCTCACGGAGACGTTGACCTTTTTCTGGCATGCTGAGCATCCAGAAACAAGTCATTGTAGCTGTCCGGGCGGTAGTAGTGGTTCCGCCACCAAGCAGTACCATTGCCTCTTTCTGCAGTCTTTCTGTGCTGAGATCCTGAGGCGCCAGCTCACTTTCGTGAATGAGGTAGCGGAAGAGGGTTGGCTTGCCGCCCACAGACTTGACGCCTTTGCGATCATTCTCGAACTTTTCCTGCTTGGCTTCCTCAATCTGACGACCCGCTTGCTACATGATAGTCAGCTGCTATACTATGTAGGAGGAAAAGTGTAGTACATACAATTCGAAAGTTTTGAAAATATGCTGTTGATGGGGCGAACCAAATAATGCAGCGCTCAGGAATAAACTGGAGAATACTGATACCTCTTAGCATTATTTCGGTACATGAGGAGGAGGTGACTTACTGGACGAGCCATGGCAGCATGCCCATAAGGGGTACACTCAGTGAAACATTTCGAAGCATCTCAAACCTATGGATCTCAGTTTCAGCCTCCAGACTCATTGTTGAAGGATATGACATACCATTTCTCACCAAAGTCATCTGTTGCGAGAAGCGACTTGGGCTTCTCAATGCAAATATGTTGCATGACGTCTCCAGTAAAGGCCTCAAAAGCATAGTCAAGACGAACTACAACACCAGTCCCAGAGAGTTCATGGAACCTGTGGAACAACTTCTCGACACGCTCACCGATTAACTCTTCGAGTTTCAAGACACCGTTGCGGGAGAAGTAGGGCTCAATGGGCTTTCTTCTTTTGCGGTGCAGGTCATGGTCCTTAGAAGCAAAGAAGGTATCTGATGATATCAATGAGTAGCTGTGCTGGTGTTACGTGAGAGAGATCGAACCTTCAATGCCAAGTCCACCACCAAATGAATGTCCAAATGACTCTGTTTTTCGAACGTTACCGTTAACGTAGACAGTGTCGTAAAAGTCTGGGTCGTTGATTGACAGTTCATCAGGCGTGACGCGTACAATGGGACCTAAAATATTCTGGCAAGGAATCACGAAAATGAGGGTAACTCAAACATACCGTACTTTTCATGCATGCGTTGAATGACTTTGTAGTATTGGCCTTGTTTCCAATAGTCATAGTAAGACTCATAAAGGTGAGTTGACGCAGCAATCTTTGGACCAGGGAATCTGGCTAGAGGGGAGAAGAAAAGGCGGTAGGCAACAATGATGGAGAATCGCAAAATGACAAAGACAACACTTGCTAGCGCAAAAGGTTTCCAGTTTCCTCTCTCTGGCATTTCACCGGGAAGCCATTGGCGAATATCAATATTGACACTATCCATATTGAAATTGTGCATCTTGCTCTGTCGACTTGTCAAGGAAAAGAATAAAGAGAACGACGAAGTGCTTGAAGAGGGGGGAACAGCGACCCCAGAAAATGAGAGCACAGCTGTAAAGGCAAGAGATACCTGAATTTTCAATCGGGATTACAAAGACATGCGTTTCGCGGCCCAAGACTTTTACACCATCATAGGGAAGAATCAAGGCAATTGCATTAATTGGAATCCTTGGCCAATGATCACGATTCCAAATCATTACGTCTTCTCAAGTTTCCATTTGCATGATCTGATCTTACATGCATCTAGCCAAGTTGTCCTTTTGATAAGGAATAAATCCCAGTCCTACGAACCAGAAGCTCTCCTGGGAAACACACCCTCGCTGAAGTCTCTGATACTTGCGAGCCAAGACATGTGAACTCTGGTTTATTCTGTTTTGAAAGAGGCAGATGACATTTTCCGTGGGGGAGGCTTACGAGTCCAGTGCTTGGGAAGATAAGCTGGCATGCATGGTGATGCTCAATAAGATACAAACGCGCAATGGATATCGTTTTGGTCGATACGAAAACAAATCCCCACCATGGCATAGCCTGCCGGAGCGGGCCGTAGTCTACTAAATAAGCGCTCTCCTGCATGTCAGCTTACAGGCGTGGATCTGGAAGGGGGAGGGGTGTCTCTCCGCAATATGCTTTGCCCTGCAAGTGTCGTATCACTTTGGCGGGGTCTTAAACCACCACAGGCTCACTCACATCATGAATGAAGAGTCCCAGAGCGACTTGGCATTTTACAAGCCTTGGAACATGTATATCAATCTCTAGAAACAGTAACCTCCGAGCGAAACTTTGATCACGTCAATGGGCGCATAGATTAAAGTCTTGGACAGCTCATCACGCAGATTTGAGGGGGTAAACATCATGTACGTAGCTATCAAGGTCGGAAGACGGCTTGGAAACTCTGGGCACTGTTCCGTTCCCGTGTCTTGGCGAGTTTGAAAAATAACGCATCTTTAACAGGCAATCCTAATGCCATAGTACTGACTTTGCCTCAGCTGGATTGGTAAATCACGCTAATCGGCCGCGAGAACATATGTGCTTAGCTACAGGGCTAGTACTAGAGTTAGCGGCTACAGCACCCCGCAGTTGTCACTAGGGTCGACTTACAGTACGCTCCAGTGGGTACCAAGCCCTGAGCACTGAGAGCTGTTGTTTCTAGCGATCATGTTCAGTGCATCCGCGGTCGCTGTTGTAGTATCAGCTGGTCGCGCTTCTCAGTTAGCTTTTGGGCGAGTTCACCGACAGTTATGCACTGAAAAGTACTAAGTTAATTGTTCAAAGAAACAAGCTGTACAAATGTCCATTGTGTACGTACTCGGTATGTTTCCTACTGTAGTTTATGAGAATGCTCTCTGATGCTTGCATTGCATTCCTCGCGTGTTGCAAAGGTTGAAATTCATTCACTCGTGCTCGGGTTTGATTGTCTTTAAAAGAATGGATTTGTGAACTATTACCTAGCGACAGTCTGGCGATTATGAAACTAAACGAAAAGGAAAATGCGGTATTCTGTCCCCTATTCCACACGCAGCATCTCAAGAATGAGCTCAAGCTGATGGTTCTCCACCCCAAAGACGCCAGATAGCCTCTGTAGCTCTAATTCCAGCTCATTGTATAACGAGTGCAGTACCTTTTCAGTCTCTACAAATCCACCAGCCTCCTCGATAAGATCCAACGCCAATATTTTCTGTTCAAAGGTCATGCCTTTGTTGATGCTGCGCTGAACCAGCAGGTTCCTCAGCTGAGCTGTTGCTTTTGGCGACCTGGTGGGTTCATTGAAGATGATGACGAGGGTGAGTGAGAATTTGCCCTCGTCAAGATCTTCACAGAATCCCTTTTGCTGCGTGTACTATCGTAGTTGGTTAGCATGTAAATAGTTGGAATCGTGAATACAAACTTACATCGGCAAGCTTTAGATTGGCATAGTCATCGCGAATCTGGAAGTATCGACCGAATAGTTGGCATAAGCGACTGAAGTCAACCTTGTCATCCACCGGAGACTCAGCCGCCATGAGTCGCATCAGCAGGCGGAACAAACCACCAGTCTTGCCATCAACCATCTGGAGATACTCATCCAGTGATGGACAGATCATAGTGGACGTCCACTGAAGCTCGTACGCCTGCCCGATGAATAGCTGCCTGATCTCATCTACAAAGATCTCCAGTGCCTTGGGGCTCTTCAGCCGGTTCAGTTGGCTAACAGACTGGATATACTGGAAGGTTGCCGAGTTGATCGTCTGCGCTTCGCCAAATACAGCGTGAGCCGATGGCTTGCCACGTCGGAGCTGAGAGTGATCTTCAATGTCATCGAGCATAAGTGATGACCCATGAAGGCTTTCGGTAATGGCCTTGATTGTGTTGACTTGGTCGGCAGGAACCTTGAGCCAGAAGTTAAGAGCATCGATTGTCTTGTTTCGAACTCCCTTGGAAGGCAAGGAGCACAGATATCGGTAGGGCTCCATGACGACATCGTCTTCCATCGGAGGCAGATTCTGGGCACAAGCATCGGACCATGTTCTCTTGTGCGCAGTATGGGTCGATTGAGGAACTGTCCATTCAGTCCCATTGCCCGAAATGCTTGTATCGGATTTGGGGTCTGCTTCCTCGGCGCTACAGGCAGTGGAAGAATCATCGTGTCCATTCTCAAGGGAGTGGTCACTAGTAGTAGGCTCAGATGTCTCAGAACCTCCAGTCCATTCAGAAGGCTTCTCGTCGTCGTTCTGACCGTTTTTCTCCAAGATTGCCCTGACTGAAAGCTCTTCGATGCCGGGGCTATCCGGCGTCGACAGTCTGTGAAATTCGTTGGCCTCTGTCATAGTCGCTTCTTTGTCAGCCTGTACCGGATCATAAGAAGACTTGAGCTGCTCCTTTGTCTGCAGCAACCTGGCTTGCTGACGCTCGTTGTATGGAGCGCTCATGTCATATCTTCGGCACTGAGTGCTCCAGATAGCATTTCCACTGACACCAAACAGCATGTGGTAGAGGTAGTCTTTGAGATCTTGAGAAACGTCGCTTCTTTCTCTTGTCTCCTTGGTGACTCGAAGACACTTGGCGACTTCGATCTTGTTGCGTGCTCTGCAGAGACGTTCCGCCTCTTGAAGCGAGCAGTTATGCTGTCTCTGAAGAACAACAAGAGCATTGACAAAGTCGCCAGGCTTTCCAGCTTTCTCCGCTGCGGCAGCTTCTTTGCCGTAAGACCAGATGTCATTGGTCAAGGTTACTGACATGATTGCTGGAAGGGCCAGCTGGTGACAAAGGTTGATCTCATGATCGGGGATTGTGATAGCACATCCGAAGATGATGAGAGCGTGCCAGAACCTGAGTCGTGTTAACAGATTTCCGATACCCATTGGGACAGAACGCACATATAACCAACATCAGTTGATCTATAGTGAAGGTATTCATCAAGCGTCTTGAAGTTTGTGTCATGGGCGCACCCAGCGCCTGTGTTGACAAAGGTAGCCCACGCAGTCATGGCTGCTAATGCACGCGGCCGGTCTATGGCAGCCATTTGCTTGAAGATATAAGCTTGAAGGTGCCGTTTTCCAGAATTGCGACTTTCGATATCCCCGTCTCGGATACCTTGCTGCAGGGCATTAAGGAACTCATCGTTCTCAGCCGCCACCTATATTCCGTCAGCTTTCGATCAAAGAAGACAAGTACGGGATATCACACCGTCTCTGCCGACTCCACGTCTGTAATATCATCATGAAGAAATGCAAATTCGTTTGCGTATGAGACGATCTCAAGTCTCTCAGGCAGACACTCGGGCAATGTGAGGCAGATGAAGTTATGCACTGGGCCCATTCCGCCTCTAAAAGGTAGCTTGGGTCCCACGTGTTCTTCCCAGTCATACTGGGCTTTGTAAATCGCAACTTCATCAAGGTCCAAACCCTTGTGCTTGCGGATAGGGACGCCATCACAAAGACCATCAGTATCACAGTCTGTGGGCTCAAAAGAGTAGCGGTAGATGAAGTCCATAGGTAATGACATATGTAGAGAAGATAAGGAATCAGCGGATTGGTCGAGAAAGGGTTTTAAATGGAAGTATAGTGTGAGTGTTATGTTTCTGTTTCTGTTTGGATTTCCGGTCTTTATAGCTCTGGACTTAGCGATGTGGAGGGGCCAAATTTAGCAATACAGAAGGACTGCCTAGAAAGTAAGATAGATACGTATAATTGGTGTAAACAATTACCAACTGAGGCGAGGTACTGCATACATGGACTTGGGGTTTCGTGAGAGGGGTATGTATATCAAGATAGTAAGAGCCTATAAATGAGGGTAGTACAGGGGTACTTTTAGGGAGGGGCCTATAGCCCAAGACTCTGAGACACCAGCTGGTAGGAGCATACTGGCCGCCATGGTAGCGATAGGTGGAGCACCCAGGGCAATGGGCAGGACGCCTTTGCCAGCCTTTTCCATTCTTCGAAGATCCTAGCAATATGCTGTGGCTTCATAATGAGACCGACCATTCGTGTCTTGTGATAAACCATTGCCCGTGCGATTGACCCATTTGTCCATAGATCGGTTGGATGGGGTATACTATTGATCCCCATCTTGATGTAGCTCCCTCCGTCGGCCTTGTTCAGAAGAAGCGCAGGTAGCTTGGTGTGATCAGCGTCCTTGCAACTTTGTGTTCAAAACCTTTGTGGCTTAATGGAGCTTTATTTAACTAAAAACCTAGCCCTGAATACGACCAAGTCTCCAACAGAAAAACTTTTCTCTAAAGTCAGTCATCAGGATACTAACTCTTCAGCCAAAAGCAAGATCTTAGGCAACAGTAAGGGCAATAAGTATTTCGCCTGTATGTATTTATTAGTATTCTTTACCTTTGTGCGCTGGGGGCTAAAGCCTCTTTTAACTACCGACAGCCTTATCGCAGCTCTCCTTGCAAGGCCTAGTAGACAAGTACACTGGAGCCAGGGTCTTTCTCTCTTGGCGATAGCATCTTGTCGATGACATCTCTCACGACTCACGCCAGCTTCTTTCTAAAGTGCAAGGTGCTGTACAAAGTTTGGGTAAGTATACTTTGGGGCACTGGAGAAACCAGCTGGTGCACCAAGAATGCGAAGTATGCCGTCTTTTGCCCCCTTCACATAATGGAACAACGCAGCCCCGGTGTGCTGTTCATATACCAAACAAATGGTAGCTACGGCTTCAAGCTTGGGGTCGACTTCTGCAATGTTATCGGCCTCCAGGAACTTAAGGTGGAGATGCATCTTATCATGTCGAAATGGGGAGGGGCAACACTCAAATACGAACTTGAAGCTTCAAGCAATATGACAACGTATGTAGAGTCTTTTGCTTCTGCCAAGTACTCATCACTAGATGTCTCAGCCTCACTATTCTCTAGCTCCTTCTGCATAGATGGCATAAGTGTAGTTCCGTATAGGATGAAAACATTAGCAGGCATGCGCATGGGCTACGATAATGACCTCATCGTACGAGCGGCAAGTGTGATATTGAAGGAGAAAGGCGCCCTGGGCGATCATTTACTTGGAGAACATTCTTGAAGTGATAAAGGCCAGCGAGGTGGTATCTTCGCCGGCCATGGCATTTTATACGCGACCAAGCTCTATCGAGGATATGATACAACAAGTGTTCTGAGGATGATCGATCTGCTCGACCTGGAAGTCATAGAAGATGAGGCACGTTGGTCAGGGTTTGACTGGGCAGGCAAGGGAAAGTAAAGCATATATTGCAGGTAATAGTCCTCCAACTAAGTATCCTTATTTGTCATATCAAACTCCTATTCTGTACCTGGACGCAGAATCTCTTCGGCAAAGAAATTGTTCCAGAGCACCTCTACACCAGCACTGGCTGCGGCATCTGAGAAGCAATTATCTAACGACATAGACGGGTCTAGAAAGAGGCTATGTTCCGTCGGCTGAGTTTGAGAAAGATAATCAAGTCCCAAGAGCTGTTGCTGTGGTATTAGGCACCGTTGTTGTACCTCTGGGGGTATAACCTGTTTCTCTTTACTCGAGTCTTGGACTTGAAGGTTCATGAGAGGTTTGATGGTCTCGTTCATCTCGTTCTGGCCCATGGCCAAACGCCAGTAACTGTCGATACATCGGCTTTGTAGTCTTCCTAACACGGCATGGAAAGTTGTTGGGATAGAGAAGCGTCCTTTGTCCGCTGCTACTTTAAGCTTTTCGATAACAAGGCTTATCAAATCCAGAGAAGAGATCCGTCCAGCTTCGGATACAGTTGCTCGATCAATGGTCGGCCTATCAAAGACTTCGAGCTTGATGATCATGACAACTGCGTACATCAATCTGGTGAAGACGATCACGGGCACTTGCTGTAAGCTTTCGGGGGAGAATTGCAGGAATAGCTGAATCAGATTCCGAGCCACACCCAGGCATTCTATGCGCGTCTCAACATATTCTGGCGTATCTGGAGCCAATGTGTTCGTAGAGAGCAAAGTGTTTATAGCGTAAGGGGGTCAAAAATCTCGAAACTCGTGATTCTGATAAAGACCTGGTTCATAGAGGTTAAGAAGGATGACATGGTAGTGTATGTCGAGAGTTACTTGAACTATTAGTTACTTGAGAAGAAGAAGGTGTTGGCAATCTTACAGGTCATGACTTCTGCTGGTAAGTTTCTTCTCCAATCCTTGACACTTTCGAGACAGCCTTGCAGAATGAAACGTGTACGCGGGTCCGAATACATAGATCCTGAATTTTCATCTGACCCGATTCTGGCTATGGCAAGAGACTCCTCTGCAAGCCGTTGAAGTCTGATCCATGCTGCTAAGCGTCGATCACCAATATGTGAGCTCGCCGGAGAATCTAAGATATCTATACACTCTTGCACCCATGGGCCATAGTGAAGCGTGCTCGGGCGACGGAATGACATAGCGATACTAGATAACATTAGCATAACTACGGGATATCAAGAGAGGAAGAGATGTCAAACCCTAAGCATAGAAAGTAGCAAGATGAGAACGCCCTAGCTATTTCCAAGTATTCCTTCGAATATAGAACCTGGGGGTCAGATGAAGGGATTTGATATCGCCCGTCATTTGAGGATTGCAGGTCAATCACTATAGCTACCGCGATATTAATAAACTGGCCAAAGTTCAGATGCTGGAATTTGTCCGGTGGATGACTCCAAGTAACAAGAACCAGAGCAGCTTGTATAAGGTCGATGGATTTCCGACCGTAAATCATTGCTTCTTCCATAACATATCGCTCTGCATCTCGAAAGAGTGGTGCCCAGAGCTCTGGTCTTAAGCTGCTTGATGATGTTGCGAGTATGGCTCGGAAGAGTGCTGGTCGATCTTGCTGCAAGGTTCGCCATGAGAGCGGAGCGTCGGGGAGAATTAGAGGGTAGTGCGGTAAAAGGTCAGTAAAGAACTTAGTGTAAAGTTCACCTGCAAGTGACTCTTCAACAATACCCCGTGATACAGGATCTCCATTGCTCGGCGCTTCGCTGGTAGTTTGATAAGATGTCGACTGGCAAGAAGACGGGGTTGAGGTGTGCCCACTTGATAGAAATGAGTCTTGGGTACTCGCGGGCGTTATCGAGGCTTTGGAGGTTGGTGGTATGCACAGGGGCTCTTTGGTCTCCTGTAGCGACCGCTCGCTGAACTTCTTCAAGCTTCTGTTCAAGTTCATGGATCCTTGTTTCATTTCGTCTCCGTCTTTTTCTTGTCGCTGGAGCGTTAAAGATACATTCGATGTCCAGCCTTTTGCAGCGGTTGCACTTTTCCGGCGAGGGACGTAAGTTGGAAGTGTCTGAGATGCATCTGATCTTCCTCTTCCGACAACCCTTGGGCTTGCATTAGCAATGGCGCTGATATGTATTGGTTCATCATACCTCGCACGTCCTGTTTAGATGAGCCTCCGCGGTAACCTTAGCGGCACTCATACTGTATCGGTTCTTGTTTCTGTGCCTGTCACGAAAGCGGAATGAACGAGGAGTCACGGTCGCGGCTTGGAACTCTGAGCCCGCGCTGAAGCACTTTTCGAGGCGAGGGCGGAACTTAATAAAGGACCGCGTACCGACACAGACGCGCGCTAGTCTACGTAAGATAATAAACCTAGGACGGATGACTCGTGGTTAGTGGTGGCAACCCTTGTTAGTGCTTACGCATTATTACTCTACTTACCCTGTATTCACACTTCAATCTGTAAGATTCTCAGGACAAAGGTACAAGATTTATCCGTTATGCCAGCTGGCATTTATATAACCATAAGGAGAATATTACCAAGATGGATACTAACCAGAAAGCACAACCAGTACAACTAATTATACTTAATGTGGCGCTAATAAATGCAACCCGGTCAGCCCTGCCACAATTCACAGGCAGCGCTGTGATGGCAAGAGATTGCTAAAAAAATAAAAAATAAAATAAAAATAAAAAGTACGGAAGCAATTTGACATACCATCCAGGGGCAAATACGCAGCTTCCTATCTGCATTTCTCTCTTATCATGATAGCAAGCCTTGTTAATTGAAGATTTCTCTTGAGGCATAGTGAGGCAGAGGTAGAAAGCTTGAGCTTGCATAAGTTTGATGGCTTTCTAAAAGTAATCTTAAAGTTATATAAAAGTTCTGCCTAAGCTAGCATATATGTCCAAGGTCGCACACTGCCCAAGGACTGCGAAACATAAAATGTAAATGAGAATCTAGCTTTATATCGCCACTCCTCTGGGTCTATGTTAATATCCAGCTAATGTCTCACTACAATGTATCAACTATACACTATCATATAACCTTAGGGCCGTAGTCCTATCATACCTTGCAAAGTGCTCCTCCGTTCTTCCAGTCACCAATAGTCTTTGGGGGATATACATAGTCAGTATGCTCAATCAGTTCCGAGACTTGACTGATCTGACCATGGGTTGGAAGAACGCTGGAATCTCGTCAGTTTTGTGCCGTTGTTTCTGTATAGAGTAATAGGAAGTACTTACTAGGCGCTTTCGGGCAGACCATCCTTATCAAGCTGACCGAGCCACTCTCTCATTTCCCACCTGTCATTGTTGGCATCAGGCATGCCAGGGTGCCACGCGTCAGCCTCAACGACAGCAATGCCCGACTTATTGGTAGGGCACTTGTCAGTGATAAAGGCATACGACCAGTCGATGGAGTGGGTGGCTTGCTCTTCCCAGATGAACCGGGCTTAGTGCTTGCTATCGCTGTGGATGTAGGGATGTGTTTGGCTAGTAGATAATTAGATAGTAGTTCTCCATCGATCGAGGCTGCCCACATACTTAAAGGTGATGAGCTCTGCACCGGGAATGCTGGACCAGTAGCTCGCTGCGATTTCCGGGACGATCAACTTGGCCCCGATTCTGACATACTCAGCAGCTCCTCCGCTGTGATCACGATGATGGTGAGTAGGCTACCACAAGAGTGTCAGCTTGTCATCACCAAAATTCGGTTCGTCCACAATCAAGGAAGCTTACCCAAAGGTAACTGATAGGCTTGTCAATGTTCTTTTCGATCCATTCGATCACCTGCTTGGTCCACTGGGGAGGTGCATCGCCAACGATAACATGGTCCTCGAACTCGATCACGAACTGCTTAACTCCTAGAAAGTCATCATTGACGATAAGCCAATGAGCGTTGGGTAGACCAGGGACGATGTTTTTGTGCTTGATACTGTCGACAGAGTTGTTGCTGATGCCGGACCCAGGACCAGACCAGAGCATATTGCTACTGAATTCGAGAATGTGCGCATGACTGAGACCCTCTGTCTTCTTGGGCGCTTCTTTGGGGAAGAATCCCTTGCCATCCGATAGGCCATTGAAGTAGTCTTTGGGAAACCTGGGATTAATAGTGATTTCCTCGACAATGAACTCTTCGAGTGTTGCATCTAGTTTCTGCGTAGTTGAGTTGTAGACGGTCTGGAACGTGTGAGGAAACTTGATGCCCTCGATGGCTTTGTATTGAGAAAGGCAAATGTCGTTTGTTGAAGGTCCATAGATCATGTGATTCTCTTCTGTGCGAACGATATGAGGGAGATGACTAGAAGCATCGAAGATGATGGTGATTTCGAGAACGGGATCATAGACTATCTACGTTAGATCAGGGTAGTGATAATCCAAACTGGGAACCTACCAGCTGGTGTCTTGATTCCATTGATGAAAACCTCAATAGCCTTAACACCCTGATGAGCTTTCATCTAGGTATGTTAGGAAAGTTTGTAGCTGATAATTAATGTCAGATTATTTAATGCTCACCTCCAGTAAGAGCTTTGGCGAAAAGACATTTCCTTGCTGTACGAGAAACTCTGCAAGGGCAGCTATAAGCGCGAATCAGTCATCCCTTCACTTCAGGAGCAGAAGTAAAAGGGCAAACTCACCATCAACGTATCCGGATGTTAGATTTGCAGGAAGCCAGATCTGATTATTTCCACGAACGTAGCAAGCAAATCCATCTTTGCCGCCGCGAACAACAAGAGAGTAGTCAAACTCATTGAGTCTTGCAGACGCCCAATACCAGTACTCTGATATAGTGTAAGTGCATCACCATGTTAGAAAGGGACATAGCATTACGTACCACTGGGTTTAAAGGCACGGTCAATTCGCTGAGTCAACTGATCCGAGGCATAGCTAAAAGATATATTCTGGGAGCCGGATATCGCGACAGCCGTGTCTGCTTTGTCCAAGTTGTAGCTCTGCATAAGACTGCGAGAATGATAGACACTGGAAAGACTTGGTAAGCTACTCAACTGACGGATGCAGCTATGGGACGTACTTTGGAGAGTGATAGGTGATTCCTTCGATCCCAGCAATTGCTTTCTCGCCGCCAAGCGCGGCCAAAGCTCGATTGATGAGAGTCTCAGCAGTCGGAGGGTGCAAAGGAACCGTCTTCGAGGCCGCAAATGCCGCCATAAAGGTGAGGGCGAGTAACTTCATAGTAGATATGAGGCAAATTGGTGATTGGATGTGAGTCTCGAGATATGATTATTGTTGTTTGCTACTCCCTTCAATCTATGGTTAGAGATACATTTCCTTTATAGATTTCCAGCGGATACGAGAAGTCAACCCTTTGTTCAAATTACGCGGAAAATGCAGATGGAAGCTAATGGTCCCAAGTAAGCGTTGAGGCTTAGCAGCGGAAGACTGTCTAGCGCCCGCCGCGCGGTCGATAAGTTCAAGTTGAAGCTTATGGGCGGACTTTAATTAACGTCCGCTCTGCGTCATCTAACAATTGAGATCATTGTGACCAATGTTTCAAATAACAATAAACCGGTATTTCAAGGACCATCATCATTTAGACATAGGGATAAGCGTCAATCAGACTCCACTGGCGCTAGAACGGGATTTGTTACGGCACATCATTTGCGGCTGTAACTTTCAGTGCCTTCTATTGAGGGGTGCCTCTCTAAGTCTGATCGTTAGATATGCGAGGCAATTCTCGAGGAAATAAATAGATAGAGGACTAGCACTAAAGTTGCTCGGGCGATATGTTATTATCTAAGGCCATTTCATAACTACTAGAAAACAATTACAGCGCCGTTTGCTTCAGCCCTTGTATAGCTAACACCATGTACCTTGAATCCCTTCGCGTTGAGAAGAGTGATAGTACCACCATTGTTGGAAAGCGGGACGCTAGTTTCAATAGTCTTAGTGTTTTCAGGGCCAATACTCATGGCTGAAGGCAGAATCTGAGTGTCTCCGGTCTTGATACGAATTTTCCATCCACTGAGATCGATCTCAGCCCCGGTTCTGTTCTTGAGATTGATCGTCTCTGGGGCAGTGCCTGGCTGCTGATCGGGACCAGGTGGGTTGACGAGAGCCTGGACGATGAACACCGGCGAATCTTCAATGTCGACTTTTTCTTTGTCTTCATCAGACAGCTCGGGGGCGAGAAGGTCCGCCCAAGTCATGAAGTCCTGGTCGGGCAGTGGGTAGCCAGCACGGTTGGGACCGTCTTCAGTATGCACAGCTTGAGAGGCAAAACCAATGAATACAGCCTCCCAGTGATCTTCAAACTGGAAGATTAGACCACCGTCCTGGAAGACTCCATTGTCTTTGAGCCAGCGCCCGGAATTCCCCTGGTTCATGTGGACATTGTGTATACCCTTGCCGTTGTTGAACTCTGAGCCATAGATATAAATCGTAGCTTTATCTGAGATGGCCCTGTCGATGATGGGCCTCAACTGATCAAGGATATCATTGTCTGCCCCATCAACATCATGAGGGAGGATGCGGCCAATGGCGCGGTTGAAGAGGTTGCTGCGGATATAGTCCAGCGCAAGACCATGAAGTCTCTGGTCCGAGGCGCCAGCAAGAGGATGGAAGCCATTACTCAGTTGAGCTAGTTTAGCGGTGACATCATGGGTAAAGTCAGGAACTGTCCAGTAGGCAAGGCGGGACTCTTCTTTATTTCCTGACTTTATGTTGATGGCAGCTCGGCCTTCTGCGCCATGACCATCATCGAAGTAGAGCGAGAGGTGAGGTGAATGTGGATCAGCGACTCTGTCTTCAAAAGTATATCTGACAGGCTTCGCACGCCAGACGCCATAGTCTTTGACCATCGTAAAGATGAAATACGTGGAAACGAGAAGAACCAAGAAAGGTGAAATATCGTAGGCGGTTGTTCGTGACGGCTCTCTGTCAATTGCCTAGAGATACGACAGGTATATATAGTGGAAAAGAGGTGTGATTGATCCAGATCTACAAATATGCCCTGAGCAACATCGCGGTGGTGCGAAAGGCTGGACTGCACTGTATTGCGGTCAGTCAGCCAGCCACAAACCTCCCTGCAGGGACAAAGAATGTGATGTCTGAGGCCATATATGGTTTGTGGCTTGATATTCTGTCACATCCTGTGTTTTACGTGAGTTGAGGGCTTGTTCACCGTATTACTCTGCGGAAGAATAGCGATTACACTAGCATAATTGTGACAGCAAGATCTTTTACACGACAATAATATTGAGGACAAAGAGCCTGGCAGACCTGAAGGATAAATGCACGTGGAGTGAAGGGAAGTGCTTGTTGGCTTCGTTTATGATGGGGCAACATTGAAAAGACCTTCCGATAAGGTTTGTCTTTCCGAGACTCTCCCGACTTTCAGCTCCGTATTGTTACGGAAGTCTGGTGATACTGTTGAGAGAACTATGCCACACTGTGCTTGCTTCAGCTTCTCATTGGTGATGCCAAGAGCAGCTGAAGGAATCAGGAGCGCCCCTTTGAGCCACTGTCTAAAACATAAGACATTTATGCATATTCCTTAGTCTCGACCTTAGATCAATCAAGCCTTTTATAGCATTACTCTTTTGCAGTAGGTGGAAATCTCTGCATTTAGGTCTAGGTTCTGTTCTAGCAGGCACACGTTTTAATTGATGCCGAAAGGGGCAAGTTAGCACTGATGACTCTTGAACACTTGAGTGGAGGCCTCCCAGGGCTTTCCTCATGGTCTTCCGACTTTTCTACGACACAAGGGTCATCTGCCCTTTATTTTAATAATATTCTATTACATCGTGTGTCGCAACTATGGTTAACTGCTACCCATGAGGTAAAGCTTTAGGCTACGAACACAGATAATAAATGACAATACGATATTATTTTGCCAGTATAAGGAACTTGCATTGTCGCCTCACTCTCCCGTAGTATGTTACGCCGCATCAGTGTAAAGCTCGTCCTTTTTCCCAATAGGGAGGAAGTCGTTGGAGTCGGTCGGGGAAACTTAATCGAGATATAAAGAGTGTTAATTCTAAACTTAATAGCAGTATTCCCAAATCTGGCGCTCGATTGCCAATTCGCTGTTACAAGACCCTGATGCTGACAGGCTGTCATCCTAGGCGAGGCAAATGCCTCCGCCTAGCTTGACCCTACGGTCTTCTTCCTGCTGTGCCTCTTCTTGCTATGCCTCTTCTTACTGTGCCTCTTCTTAAAGCTATCTACAGTACTAAAAGAGGGAATTTTCTACTAAAAAAGGAGGTTTTCTTCGATTTTTATAAAGGGGATTTTTCATAACTACCCTCCAGGGAGGCCTGTAGCTGGCTTGCCTTTAGTAACCCTTTAGGGACCTTACTAAGGGCCTCCTTAAGCAGAGAGTAACCTAATCCATTACCTATAGCTCCGGAAGGACCTTCTTCTAACTAACTAACTAACTAACTAACTAACTAACTAACTAACTAATCAGTACTTTAACCTTTTCCTTCTTACCTCTTATCTTATAATAGCTTTACTTTTAGGAAAGACCCTATAAGGCTATAATTAGCTAATAGCTAGTCTAATTAACTAAATCTAACTAATAGTTAAAAAGCAGATTTCTTAGTAAACTCTATTGCCCTTACTTTAAAGAGGTAAAGCCAGAAGGTCCCCTTCTTACTACGTTTAAAAGTTACTCTTTAATTCAGCTTTGCCTAATAATCCCTAAGTAGTTTAAAGACCCTATCGATAATTCTTAGCCACCGCTTATGAAGCTTTATAATAAAATACGCCTTAGTATAGTCCCAATACTCAGGATACCATCCTGAGTTTTCCCAATCAACAATTCCCGAGAGCCTGCCATTATGTATAAGAATATTCCGTATATTCAAATCTGCATGTGAAAAGAAAATCCTATGTCCGATGCGATGAGACACATCAGGTAACGCACCGACTTGGAGTTTCTTGTTGAACTCGGTCTCGTCGACAAAGGGGCCAGCAAGATCTCCCCGCTCCTCATCGTAGTCTGACCCCACGATGATGCGGTAGTCAAAACAGGCTTTTCCGACTGCATTGGTGATCATATAGTCGGGAGCAACATTTTTTGGTATTGCTCGCAGCTCTCTTATGCACTTCTGTAAGTCGCAAACCAGCGAATCCACCTCTCTACCACTCATCGCGTCAATACACATCCCCAGACGAAGGCCCGGAACTTGGGAGGTAAGCAGATAAGAATGGCCACCGTTTGTTACAAGATCTAACGGGCGAGGCACTGGTATGTGAGTATAGCGTCGTGCCAGCTGTAAAGCGCCGTGTTCATTTGCCAGCACCTCGTGCTCTTCTGCGTCCAACATTTTGAGATACATGCCGAATGGAAGCCGTTGAACTTTCCTGCTAATGGAAGGTTCATATATGTATGCCCCTAGTAGCGACAAGCTGCGGTAAGCTTGTACACGGAAAGTCGCCGGTAACAAAGACCATGCCGCTATGAAGGCTGAAACCGCATGGTCCGATATACGGCGTATAAACGAAGGGAGCGACATGTTGGTGGTTGGCTGTAGTCGCTTCGATACAGTTTTCTCTTTAGAAGTAATCTCATATGATATCAAGAGCCAGCGCATTGGCTTCGCAAGCCGGGATAAGATTTGTAGCAATGATAAATCCGGGGTGTTTGAGTGGTTTGCAAAAGACGCAAAGCGAAGGACTGGCACCTTGTCGAGAATTGAAGGCCATGTTGGACCTCCAATTCTGATTGCTGCTACAGAATACTAGGTGTTTATCAGCAAGAATACTTTTAAAATGTCAACGGCACGTTTACCTGGCATCCTTTCCTCAACATGAACTGGAAATACCCTTGCGATACAGCCGCTGCTGCAGATTTGCGAACAAACCAATAGTTTCCTGGTTTGTTCGGATAGAAACTGCTAGAGAGTAGTCGCTGCTGCATTTCAGGACCGAGAAATATGCTTAGCAGTTCGCACAAAGACTGAATATCTATCAGCCAACTGGAACAATAAGAACAAAACCTCCTACCTCGTCGATTGGTTTCGATGTTCGGAGAATGGGAGAGACGAGTAGTGGGTCAATTAGACATCCTTTCAGGCCAGTGATTAAACACCTGTATCCGTCCCTCTTCATGATGCTGGCCACAAAGGAGCTATCGGGCGCTTGTTGTGGAGGAGTCTGACACGAGACTGTAGTTGTAAGCGGGTTACTGCAGATAATCCCTAAGATACGGTACTTACAGGAATCGATTAGGCGTTTCCAATCTGAGAGCAGCGGCATCAAGTCAAGGTCATCGCTTCCTGTGGAACATCTTTGGAGCATGTAACGCGCTGTGGCTGGTGGGTCTATAGACTCTTGCAAGAAGCATTCAAGCAGTTGATCGTCTGGATGCCGAAGGCCAGAATTTTGAATGACCTGTAGTATCTGATCCAGCTCACTCATGGTACCTGACATATGTGTATTAAGAGATGTGGCTTCAAGAGTCATGGTAACAGACAAAGAAAGGATGAGGCCATGGCCTAACGGTGTGTATCATTTATCAACCAGGCAATAATCCGGACCAAACCTAATCCGCGGCATGTTTTGGTATGCTTAGTACCGAATTAACACTGATAATCTGAATTAGACTCCATCTAGCAGAGTGCCATAGACTATGGACTTTAGTATGCTCCCTACAGTGAGGGAGGCTATGGCGTGACTGTTATTGATACCACCTTCTGATGCAATTAATAGCATATTACTAGCTTAGATATATGCCTTTATAAGATTGCTATGTATTGCTCTAAGTAACAGAAAGTGATAAAGTAACTATATATAGTATATTTCTTAAAACATTTAGAAGACTTTACTAAATAGTAACCTATTTAAATTAAGATTTATAACTATAATAACTAGCTAATTTACACTAAAGTAAGTAAATAAATAAGGTTTAAAAGACCTTATAAAGGTTAAGTTAAATTAGTTAAGTTAAGGCTAATTTATATTAGCCTTATATTAGATAAGGGAAACTAAGCTAAGATATATATAGTTAGGTAGATCTAATCCGTAGATTTCCTAATACACTCCTTAGATAATTTTTAATTAATTATAATTAAGTATTAAATAAGTAATTACTTAGGAATTATTATTTTAACTTCCCTAGCTTAGAACTTAATTTTATATAGTTAATAAATAAAAAGCTATATTTACTATATAAAGGAAACTATAATATATATAAAAGTAAAAGGAATTACTATAAATTACTTTATAAAGTAAATCCTAAATTTAAAGCACTTAGGCTATAGTTACTATTTATTATACCTTTTTATAAGATCTATTTCTCTTTTTTTTTTCTTTTCTTATATATTATAATATAACTATAATAGTTAGTTTTACTTACTAGCCTTATGCCTTACCTTTCTTCCTTAATTAAAGCTATTACTAGCTTTAATTATTTATTTTTATATACTAATACTTTAATTTAGTTTTTCTTTACTAATTACACTGTAAGCCTTAATTATATACTTAAGGATACTAGTTTTTATACTCTTTATACTCCTTATATTCCTATAGCTTATAAGGTAAGTCTTATTATTTTATATATCTTCTCTTACCTTTATTTAATTAAATATACCTTTAATATCTTACTTCTTACTTTAAAATACTAAAGCTGCCTATTAAGCGTATACTACTATAGCTTATACAGTAAAGGCAGTTTTAAGTTATTCCCCTGCTAGTAATAATAATAATAATAATAATAATAATAATAAAAATATTATAACCTCTTCCTCTAACTCCTTTAAAAAGTCCTTTTTTAAAGAGAAAAAGGAAATTAAATCCTTTAATAATAATTAAATTACTATAACTCCTATGCCTTACTGTAAAATCCCTTCCTATATTAAAGTATCCCTTGCCTTAAATAATATCTTAAATACTCCTTACTATATATTAAAGGCTTTAACTTTTAAGTTATATAATAGTAATAGTATTTACTATATTATAAAAAACCTTCTTTTTAATTAAAAGTCTACTAAATACCCTTACTTTCTTTATAAAGAATATATACTAAGCTTTTTTATAAAAAAAAGCTTTTTAAAGTAGTACTTAACTTACTATAACTTTAATAAGTATAAGAAATATTAAATCCCTAAGTACCCTTATAAGTAAGTATATATTTATTTCTTTATTACCCTTTTTACTTTAATTAGCTAATTAATATATAGTTATAATAAAGCTTTTTTAATAGTTAATTATATAGTTAATCTTACTATTAAGGTTAAGCTTAAGGAAAAGACCTTTAGTAATAAAAAGATAAAGTACCTTAAGACTATATATATCTTAATTTAATTATACCTTTATAGCTAACCTCTTATTATAATAAAAGCTTTACTATACTAAGTATATAATTAGGGAATTAATTAATACCTTATATACTAAGGCTAGATATCTTAAAAGCCCTTACTACTTTGCTTTTTTAGCCTTCTTATATATAGGATATATTTCCAGTCCTATACCTTAGCTTTTTTACTTTACTTTCTAGAAATTATATAAATAAATAAGCTTAGCTATCTCTTAGCCTAGCCTTTTTACTATAAACTTTACTTAGGTTAAGCTTAAGTATAAAAAGGCTTATAAAGCTATAAAAAGATAGGCTTTTATATCTTAGGTTAAGGGTTAAACTATTATTTTAGATAGTAATAAAAAAAAGGATAAGTAGTTAGTTACTTTAGGTTATTAGTTAGGTATAACTTTATATAATTACTTTATATTAAGCTAATTTAGTAATTTACTTTAAAGGTCCTAAATAAATATAAATATCTAGGCTATTTACTACTAGTAAGCAGATTTAGTTAAATAAAATTAATTATAACTTTAGTATAATTATACTTTTAAACTGTTTTTTCCTTATTAGTAATTTATTATAATATATTTAGTAGTAATTAAAAGTATTTAAACTACTATTTTATAAGTACCTTAGTAAGCCTATTAGCAGGTATTTTATTAGTCTTAAGGTATATTATATTAAATAACTTCTTCTTAAACTCCTGCTTAAGCTATATATTATATATATCTATATATTATAAATAAGTAGTAATTCTTACGCTACTTATTACTAAATAAATTATTTACTAATTATTATAGTAAATATCTTATAGAGTCTTAGGGTTAAATTAAAAGTCCCTAAAAAGGTATTTTATTTTTATTATTTCTTTAGTAGCTTATTTAAAAGTAAAAAGTTTAGCTTCTATAGTTAAAGTTATTACTATTACTTACCTTAAGGCTTTCTAAATAACCAGTTCTTTAAATAGACTAATTAAATATCCTTATAATAACTTCCTTATTTTTAAATTATTAGTAAAGAAAGTATTTAATATAATTATTATTACTTAAGTTTTATTATGCCTTTTATATTTAATATAGTAAAAGTATATAAGATATAGGTAGTAAATAACTTAATTTACTATAAGATAATACTATTTACTTAGATTAGTAAGAAATCTTAAGAGGTAGCCTATAGTATATACTATATTAGGCTTAATTATAATTATAGTATATAAAATTAAACCTATTTTCTTTTAGTAAAGCTTTATCTTTTCCTTTATTACTTAGTCTTTATATTTTTTATATTTTAGTAGTAAAATTAGAATTACTAAAAAGGTATTTTTTACTACTTAACTGAATTTTATTATAACTTTCTTAATATAAGAGTTATAATATAGACTTATTATTTATTTAGCCTAATTATAAATAATTTAAATACTAAGGAATTACTTTACTTTATTTTATTAGGTAAGTTTAAAGTAACTTTATAGGCTAGTAATTAGATACTATACTGTAAGTAGGTTATTTTAGTAGTAAAAAATTAAAATATTATTAATAAAGAAGATTAAGTATATATTTCTTTCTTTTAAGTAAAAAAGGCAGGGTTTTTTTATACTTAGCTTAAGACCTAGCTTTTTTAATTTTATTATAAAGGTCTTAAACTAAAGCTTAGGTAAGTTATAAAGGCTATATAAAGCATATTATAATAAAAGTACTTTTTTTATAATATTAAACCTTAAGGGAAATTTATATATAACTAGTTTATTATTTTTACCTCTTAGTATATTAATAAAAGCATTTTTAATATTAATTTATATAATTTTAAGGTTAAACTTAGCTACTAAAGCTATTATAATCTGGAAAGACCTTGTAGTAAGAGTTACTATATATATACTTTTTAAAGTATCTTTTTAAAAGTTACTATATACTATAATATATACTTTATACTTAATTAAGTAACCTTTCTTATTAAACTTATATATAAAGACTTATTTAACTAATAGTAGCTTTTTAGTTATTTCTAATTATAATATTTTTTTTTATATATATATTATATATAGTAAGCTTACTTTAAAGCATATAGCTTTAAAAAAACCTGCTTTATATAAGTATTTTAGTATATAGTTTTATAATATTAGTAGTGCTTTTAGGTTATTTTTATATATCTTTCCTTCCTAACCTAGGCTAATACTAATACTTAAGTTTAGTAGGTTTAAATTAGTAGATTTACCCTTTATACAGGTTCCTTTATTTATTACTTTTAATATTATAGAAAATACTATAATAAGTTTATTCTATTCCTTATAATCTATCTTATACTAATTAGGCTTTAAAAGGAAATTAAAAAGACTAGGTAATTTACTTTTAGTTACTTTTCCTAAGTCCTGTTTATTTAAATACTATATTTATATACTTAACCTTATTAGCTATATAGCTTTATTATAGACTTTTATAATAAGGCGCTTTTATTATTTACTAAGTATTAGGCTACTTATTTCTTTAAAAGTTATTTATAGAAAGGTTTCTTATTATTATATATATCCTATATATATTTTACTATATATTTTATTTAGTATCTAGCTATATCTTAGCTTTTATTTAGATAGGGTTAATAATATTATTATATAGGACCTTACTATAGCTTAAGGTTTTATAAAGAGGCTAGTTATAAAACTAGGGTTTTTTAAGGACTTAGTATTTTTAAGATTACCTTTATCCTTAAAGTTTAAATTATTAGATTTATTATTACTAGTCTTTTTATAGATATTTTTATTATAGTCTTAGTTTATATTAAAGAACTTTTCTTAAGTATTATTACTTTAACCTGTATTTACTATAATTATTAAAAGGATTCTTTTAGTTTCCTTTTAGTTTTTATTATTTAATACTAAACTTAGCTTAGCTAAAGTTAATTTATAGATATTACTTATATTAAAGGTTTATTTTAGTATATTTACTAGTAAGTTATTATACTTTTATAAAGCTTTAAGTAGTACTAAACTATAAGTATTAAGAGAGTTAATTCCTAATAAGGGTTTACTTTAAAAAGGTTCTTATAGTATACTTAAGAAAGCTATATTAGTATCTCTAGGCTATATACTAGGCTTTAGAGTTTTACTTAGTATTTAAAGTCTAATTAGTAAATAACTAGTTTATAGATTACTATTAGGTATATTATTTTTTATACTGCTTATATTTAATATACTTACTAGCGCTTCCTACTTAATAGCTAATTTATTTAGGTATATTACCTTTACCCCTAAGTTTAAACCTATTAAAATAGATTAAATTAAAAATAGTATTTTATTAATACTTTAGTTTATAGTTTAATACTTTAAGATTTAGTTATTTAAAATATTAATTTTCTATATAAACTTACTATTAAATACTAGTTTATAAAAAGTTTTTTTATTAAACTAAATATTTTATATAATAATTACCTTTTCTAGCTAAAGTACTTATATTTAGTAAAGGTTTTTAGCTATATAGCTTACTAAGTAACTAATATATACTCTAAGGCTTATCTTAAATACTCTTTACTGCTACTATTATTCCTATTTGCCTTTTAAGGGATAAGCTTAGTACCTATATATATAAATACTAAACTAGTTAAGTTATAGGTTTATATTATACTTATAAATTTATAATAGTATATTATTTTAAAACTATAAGTTAAGTATTTTTAGTAAGGATATACTTAAGAACTTCTTTTTTAAGCTTTTATTTAGTAGGTAAATAGCTACTTAAGTAAACTTAAGCTATAGGTCCTTTAGTAAGTGCGCTCTATTTAGTATTATATTTAACTTTTTTATTATTTCTTTATTTACTTATTTACTTACTTTATTTAGTTTATATATATTTACTAAGAATATCTTAATTTTAATACTTTTATTATAGCAGTAAATTTAATATAGTATATTCCCTAACTTATAAATTATAGTATATTTATTATTACTTTAAATCTTATATATAGTAAGAGTAAATTATTATTTTACCTATTTATTATATTAGTATATTATATTAAAAATTATATCTTTAGTTTTATTAAAAAGTAGTTTAGTATATAGGAGTTTTATAAATTTATCTTTAATTACTAGTAGCTAACTTATACTATTATAGCCTTCTTTATAGTCTTAAAAATCCTAATAAATCCTCTAGAATAGGTAAGGGGTATAGTATCTAGATAATCTCTTACTAACTACACTATATATATATATTTATATATAAATTAAATACTTAATTTACTTTATTTTATTTACCCTTACCCCTTATACCTGTTTTATAAGCTCTTTTACCTCCTAACTTTTAAAATATCCTGCTCTTAAATACTATAGCTACTTTAAATCTAGCCTTTTATATAGCTTATTATAAAAAAGGTAATATTATATGCTAAAGCTTCTTAAGGAGATTATTATAAACTATATTATAAGTAAGGAAATTAAAACTATACTTTAAATTATTAAAATTAAGTATTTAAGGTAATAAAAAATTAGCTTATATTAAAGGAAAATAAGGTTATAGTAATATTCTATCTAAGTAATAATAATACTTTACTTAGGTTCTTTATAGTAAAAAGTATAATTATAACTAGTATACTAAATCTTTATATTTATAAGAAGTACTTTTAATATAATATTTATATAAAAACTATAGATAATTACTACTTTATTTAGTATAAATAAGTATATTTTCTTTCCTTTTAGTTTATTTAAAAGGTTTTTAATAATTCTTTTCCTATAGCCTATAATAAAGAAGTAAGTATTACTTACTTTAACCTATTTATTATAAGCTTTTATAAAGGATCCCTTTTTTAAAAAGCTTATATTATTTACTAAATAGCTTACCTTATAATTATTAAATAAAATTAAGTTAGCTAGAAAGTACTTTAGTTTATTACTAGTATATATTATAAGAAAGTATTTAGTCTTAGTAATTAGGTCTAGGTTAATCCCTACTATATTAAAGCTATTTAGACCCTAGTTAAAGCTTCCTTTCCTATTTTTATTTTTAAACTTAAGGGATAAGCCTTTTACTATAAACTTTTATTTAAGTTTATTTTATATAGGTTTCTTTAGTTTAGCTTAAATTACTATAATCTCTATCTTAGTTATCCTTAAGGTTTAGCTTCTATAAGCTTTACTTAAAGTAATCTTAATATAGCTATAGCTCTTAGGGTTCTAATAGTATTCTTTTTATTTATATAGGCAGGTTTTAAACTCTCCTTAATTACTAAATTATAAGTATTCTTAAGGCTTACTATAATTACTTTCTCTTATAAAGGTTATATTAATTATTAAAGCTTCTATATAATAGTTTTTATAAAGCTATACTTTAAACTACTATACTATATTAGCTATATCCTAATATAGCTTCCTATTTACTTAGTTAGTATTAGCAGTAAGTCTTATATAAGTAGCCTAACTAGAAGCTATCTTTATACTAATAGTATTTATAAAGTTAATTATTATAAGTAGTCCCTGGACTTTACTAATTCTATATAACTTTATATATATAAAAACAGAATATTAGTAATTAAGCTAATCTTAAGGATTAATTCTTACTCTTTTAGCCTTACTTAGGATCTTAGTATACTTAATAGTTACCTTTATTATATTTTTAATACTTAATAAGCTATAGCTTCTTTTTATACTATAAAGAAGCTATTAAATAAAGTAATAGCCTTTTTAATTATCTTATAACTATATTTTTACTGTAATTACTATACTTAGATTAACTGTTTTTAGGATATATACTATTACAGTCTAAAGCTAATTTATATATATCTTAGCTACCTTGCTTTTTTACTATATATATACCTAGTATAGCTTAAATTACTTATAGAGTTAATTATTAGTAAAAGCGTTTAAAAGTAGTTATAGAACTACTAGTATAAGTTTATTATCCTTATATTTTACGTATTTTACTATAATCTTTTTTTAAATAACTTTATGTTTTTTAAGCTTTATAGCTTTAAAATCCTTAAACTGCTTAAATTTAAATACTATAAAAATATTATTATTAGTATCTAGAAGCTTAGGATTAATAAGCTTTTAAATACTAATAGTTTTAATTTATATTTTAAGAATCTAAATCTATTATAGCTATTTCTTTAGGGAATTTAGTATAACTAAATTTACTAAATTAGTATTAGCTAGTACTAATATTATTATTTTAAATATATAGTAGTAGTAAATAAAATAGCAGTATAAAGTAATAAAAAGGGATAAAAAATTTTCTTATATAGCCTTACTATACTAAGGAAAAGGGTAATAATATAATAGTTATAATAAATAAAATAAAATAAATATAAAATAAGTATAGTAAAAGTTACTAAAATAACTTTTTACCTAGGCTTATAACTATAATAACTAGCTAATTTACACTAAAGTAAGTAAATAAATAAGGTTTAAAAGACCTTATAAAGGTTAAGTTAAATTAGTTAAGTTAAGGCTAATTTATATTAGCCTTGCATTAGATAAGAGAAACCAAGCTAAGATATGCACGGTTAGGTGGATCTAATCCGTGGATTTCTTAATAATAACTTTATAATAATTTGCCATTTACGCTTATATATAAATAACAATTACTAATAAGTTAAAAGCAGTCTCGGCAAGAAACAATCCTCTAAAGGACCTAGGGTATATTTGTAAATAAAGTATTATAATAGGTCAGAAAGCAAATCTTAATGCGAGATGCGCTCAAATTAGCAGCATAGCAATAGAATTACATTACAGGACCCAAGCTAAGGCAAGGCCTTGTATAGCCCAGGTCCAATCGCCCGGCTCAAAGCATCTACACAGGTTGGCAAAATAGCCTCGCGGAGTCATTCCATGTAGGCCAATACACTACCGGCAAAGCCCGCCCGTCCCATTCACCAATAGGGAGCCGTTGGAGTCGGTCGGGGAGCATGCTCCCCGACCGTCGGCCTGTGGCTTGCATGGACCCCTCAGCGGTCATAGCCGGCCTTATCGATCCGACGAATTGCCAACTACACAGGTTTCAATCAACCCTCTGCACTGATAAGGGCATAAAATATCACTTGCTCCCTCTCATAATTAGCTTTGAGCAATAGATATCGAATCACAGAATTTACAATACCAGAAACAACAACAAACATCTCCCAATGGAAAAGTTCGATGTCGCCGTAGTCGGCCTTGGTGCCCTTGGAAGCGCAGCAGCCTGGCAAGCGGCGCGAAAAGGTGCAAAGGTTGTGGGCTTTGAACAGTTTGAGTTTGGACACGTCCGAGGTGCATCTCACGACACATCTCGCATCGTGCGCACAGCATATGATGCTCCGGAATACGTCTCGCTCGCCAAAGCCGCCTACAAAGACTGGGCCGACTTGGAGAAAGACGCCGGGTTGAAGCTGTTGACTGTCACCGGCGGCATTGTTGTGCTTGCGAATGACCGGACCTGGACATCCGGTTTCAAGGTCTCGGATTACACGGCGAGCCTCGACGCCAATAATGTGCCATATGAGCTTTTGGGTGCAAAAGAGGTCAATACGCGATGGCCGAAGCTCGACATTGGTGACGACGAGAATGCGGTGTACACTCCAGATACTGGCATTGCGCACGCGGCTAAATCAGTGACGGCGATGCAGTTCGTTGCTCGCGCTCACGGAGCCGTACTCAAAGAAAATACCCCAGTCACTGCAATTATACCCATCACGAACGAAGGAGTCATTATAAAGACAGAAAAGGGCGATTTCCAGGCTCGCAAGATCATTCTGGCTGCAGATGCCTGGACCAACAAACTGCTTGCTCCCCTCGGCGCACAAATTCCACTTGAGGTCATGCAAGAGCAAGTGACATACTTCAAGCCCAAAGAACCCACTCTATTCAACGCCGAGCATTTCCCTGTGTGGATTCGAGTAGTTGACGGAAAGACGTTCTACGGATTTCCCACTTTCGGCGAACCAACCATCAAGGCTGGCCGCGACGTGTCAAACAACCGCATGAGCCCTGAGGAACGGTCATATATTCACTCTCCAATGCTCTTGGATGAGTTGACAGCATTCATGAAGGACTTTGTGACCAAAGATGAGGAACTTGAGATCCTTCGTACAGTTACATGCCAGTATACGATCACCCCAGGCCGACATTTCATCCTGAGCGCACTAGATCAGTACCCGGACATTTTGGTTGCGTTGGGAGCGGCTCACGGCTTCAAATTTGCACCTGTTATCGGTCGCGTTATGGCGGAGCTGGCTATAGATGGAAAGACAACTGAGGATCTCTCCAAGTTTGTCATTCCTGCGATTCAATCAGTTGTTCGAAGTAAGATCTAACATTGACATGTACACGGCCATTATCATTTCGATAGCTATCTTAATTCTTTATACTATTGTGAAACAATGCAACACCCATATCTATCGAATATATCGCAAGATGAATGCACTTCCCTACATTGGCATCATAGTCTGCTTCCAATGGCACTCATAAGGTACGCGACTCAGACCATCTCAACTAATGAACATAGCTTTCCTCCAGGATCGATCCTTTCAGCAAATAGAATTGGTAGGTTGTTGAAGAAAAGGTGTTTTACTTGCACCGACGAAGAGACTTTGCCGGAGAAGGTTGCTTCACATTTATACATGCTACTCAGAGAAACTTAGTACATGCACGCGACCAAATTTATCAGACGACAACAGATTCTACATCGAAAGGACTGTCTAAGGCGATGGCCTGTAACACAGGTACCATCCTGACAAGAGAAGACATTCGAGAGCAAGCATTGATCTGACCAAGACCCCATCATCACTGCTCCCTACATAGACCGCTTCCCATAAGGCTCAAATGGTAAGATCACAGCGATGATAGCCTATTACTTATTGATCAGCGGCAAGTCTTAGGTGGCACTATCAGGAGTGATGCTTACCATGACGATGTAGAGCACACCGCATACATAGATGGGTACTGATGTCGCAGTATTGCCGTAAGCGGCTACAAACGAGGATACCAATCCCATGATTCGGTTCCCTGCCACAGCTATTCCGTTGCCCGTTGCACGATGGGCTGATGGTAGTACCTATACCGTGTCAGTCAGTACATATACAGCCAGCTCTATTGCTGATTTGACAAACCTCTGGAGTGTACGCATATACTGGGGACGATTCATGTCAGTAGGCCTCCTCCTGTGAACATGGGTGCCAGTGACTTACAGGTTCCATAGTAGATGTTCAACGTAAAGGCTATGACACAACTCAAGGCAACGTTCTGAGCCGGAGTCTTGACGGCAGTGTAAGCAAAGAAGAAGGCCATTGTGACGAGGGCTCCAATCGCCATGGTATACTTGCGGCCAAGCAGCTTGGAATTACACATAAATCCAGCAACCACTGGCCCGAAGATACCCGTGACGCTGCTGAGCATATAGTTTCTCCACTGATAATATGGTCCTGACTCTCCTGTTTGGGCACCGCGACTGGCAAGATAATCAGGGAGAAAGACATAAAACAGTGGGTACGCCAGACCTGCAGAGATTAGTTTCGCAACCAGGATGTAAGGTAGATGTTAAGTTACCAATTAGAAGCCATGATATCCAGATGAGAATCGTTGAGATGGCGAGCTTCCTCGTGACGAATAATCCGTGGATATGTGCCCAAAATTCACCGGCGCTGTACCTAGACTTGCCATATGTGGAATCGATGGTCCCCATAGACTCAAGTGCCTCAACGGTGAGACTACACGGCCGATTATATTTCTTTGCGATATCTTGGTAGATAGCAACCACAGCAGCATCGTCTCCCTTTGCAAGTAGGTACTTGGGCGTCTCTTTGAGTCGAATCACAGTGACTCGTAAAATGCTGCACACAAAGACGAGAGCTCCATTGCCGTACCAGACATATCGCCAGCCCTTCGATACAGATCAGCTTTGAGAACCAAGGTGGTGGAGTTTCAAGTGTCTGTACTAACCATGTTGTTACCTTTGGTACATGTATCAGCATCCACGCAGATGTACTTGGGATTCGAGTAGATTGGCCAGCAAAAGGCAGCAACAATGACATATGCGAGGCCCCACCAGCAGGCCATCAACGTAACAAGCCATTGCTTGTTGCCAGGAAGGAATTCGAGGAAGACGGTCGTATCGAGAACAAGGTTTCCGCCAGCACCGAATCTATTCCTCAGTGTTAGTAAGTTGCAACTTGGATGATGAGGAATCTGCTTACGCAGCTAGGGCAACAAAAGTAGCCAGGACAATCCAATTAGGCGACGCACCGGCCGCAATGGCGAATACGGAAGATAAAAAGAGTGAAATGTTGAAAGCATAACGACGGCCAATGACATCAGCACCTAAGTAGCAAATAAGATTTTTGTCACAGAACGAGAAGGGTCATGTTGGGTTACCTAGTCCCCAGAATAGCACACCAATCAGCATTCCGGTATACACAGCCACGTTGAGACCATAAGAGAAGGAAGGACGAAACTCGAGAGCAGCCTGACCAGCAGTCACAGCTTGAAGGGCAAGGATGAGAGAGTCAGCAGCGTAGCCGAAGCCATTGAGAAAAAACAGCTTGAGGTGCATGTTTGTCCAGCCTATTTCATCCATGGTCTAGACAGTAGCTGCATTAGTCTGAGGTTGTTCTTGCATGATTGGATTGGAGCTCAGTGGACCTTATTGATGAGACGCATTTTGGCATCAAGCACTGGGTCGATCTCCTGCATAGAGAAGATTTGCTCATCCTCAGTTCCCATCTCAAAGCTCCGAGATTCGCCATGCCGATCACCGCTGGTACGTAGGTCGGCATAGCGCTCTCGGTCAGAGAGTTTGTCTGATGGGTGAGGCATGGCACCTGGGCCGCCCGTGTTGGATTTATCTGACATGATCACGCAAGATGTGGAGAGGAAATGGTTGGTGTATGTGAAGGCTAGTCTGGTCTAGAAATGGCCAAATTTGTGGAAACTCCAAACCAGAACGTGGAGCATGACCTGTCTTTTATTATTCATTTGGGCCAATACATCAGTTCCCATTTTGGCCTTGTCATTCTTATCTAGCCAACAGCGAGAAATATATTCAACAGCTAGGTATAATTTGTAGTTACATGTCATTGATTCGTTGATCTGCGACTTGGCACCAGTCTAATACTCTAGACGTGGTTCGTCGAGCGGGGTAATCAGACATAGTATGGGGTACGGCGGACAGAAATCGCATCTCCGGTGTCTTAGCTCGTCTGTGAGAGGGATGTTATGCATCGATTGATTACTACTTGTTATCAAAAGACCCACGCAGACCCAGTTCTGTTTACCTCAACGAATTAGAAGGAGTTCATTTTATGACGCTGTCCTAAGTCCGTAATCCCATATCAGTAAGGGGGCTGGACTGATACAGATAACCCAGCACGTGGTCGGGGAATGCAACTTTAGCCTCCCCGAGACCGACCAAGCGGGGCGGGGAGAGCATCGGAGGCCCGAACAAGGCATGGGTCATGCGACAGTCACGATGGGGTTATCATTTACAGTTCCTGACCAATCAATGCAATTGTATAATCATAACAAAGATACGGCCTATCGCAGTCAATCATGCCGGTACAGGATAAGGATGATAGGAGGGTATGGAAGCTCTCGGGGAGGTCGGTCCGTCTGAACTCTCAGGTAATGAGTGCTGCCTCCCGTTCGTTGACGGCGGGAAGATGGTTGAGGGATGGTTGGATAAGTTAAGAGAACGGCCAAAGCTTCCTGTCTGATTTACAGTTACCTCTGCTCTAATTCATTGTATTGCTATAAGCAAGCTTCACTACTTTCTGCTCTCAACCTTTTCCAAGTTTTAACCATTTATCGTTAACACCATGTTCTCAAAACTCGGTTCGGTGCTGGCCATGACCAAGGCGAATGGGGATGCCATTTTATCCACCAAGCCAGATGTCCAAGAGCCGCGAGCCCTCCCCGCATCGTGGTATCGGCAGGATGAAATGTATCAGCTTGAGCGACGCGCCATTTTCTCCAAGCGATGGCTTCTTGCCACGCACAAATTACGGTTCACCAAGCCGGGAGACTTTCTCCGCTTTGAGGAGGCTGGCTACCCATTCGTGCTGTGTTTGGACAAGGATGGAGTGACCATCAATGGCTTTCACAACATTTGCAGGCACAGAGCCTTCCCCATCGTAACAGAAGGGGAGGGAAACGCCAAGATCTTCTCTTGTAAATATCACGGCTGGTCTTACGGCATAAACGGAAAGCTTGCCAAAGCACCACGCTTCGACACTGTTCCAACATTCAACAAAGAGAACCATAGCCTCTTCCCAGTCCACGTGCACATCGATGCACTTGGATTCGTCTGGGTCAACCTGGATGCGTCCCCAGAGCCCGAAATCAAATGGAATGACGACTTTGAGGGTGTTGATTGTCAGGAACGATTCAAATATTTTGACTTTTCTGAGTATCACTTTGATCACGTCTGGGGCATGCAGGGCAATTACAACTGGAAAACCCTCGCTGATAACTACAACGAATGTTATCATTGCCAGGTTGCACACCCAGATGTCAAGGCCATTACAGACTTGACTTTCTACTACACTGTCTCCAAGCCAGGCTACATTCAGCACTTCTCGCGACCCAAGAAGGGAACGGAGCAAGACGATATCAAGATCAGTAGCACCTATTATTTCCCCAACGCCTGCATGACCGTTTCGTAAGTGCCAGCCCTTTGTGTGTTTGATGAACAGGCAGACCTAATATCTTTTCTTCTTGCACAGACCACATTTCTTCTACATGATGCGATGCGTACCAACAGCGGTCGGCACTTGCTCAATGGAGTACGAAGTCTATCGCCATAAAGACGCCACCGATGAGGAATTTGAGAGGACCAACCAATTCTTTAAGCGAGTTCTCGGGGAAGATAAATATTTATGTGATGCAGTGCAGAAGAACTTAGAAGCGGGTGTTTTCACCAACGGAGAGCTGCATCCGGACTTGGAGAGCGCGCCGATCTACTTCCAGAACACTGTGAGAGAGATCGTGACTGAGCACCGTAGGAAGGAACAAGATTCGAAGGCGGAGATCTGGCCAGCTAGACGACATGTGTCGACTTCCGAGGTCACAAAGGGGGATGATGAGTTTTGTGATGGACTGGCTTGCAAGGCTGATAATGCTGAGATGGAGTGGTGAAGTTTGGGATGGATGTAGTGCGCTGTACGGTAAGCCTGGAGGATTGATGATGATAACTTCAAGTACTGTTGGTTTAGAGACTGTACATAAGGAGGGCAGCAATAACAAAGCAGAATTTGTACTCATTCAACACGTCGCCGTTGTTGTTTCACTCTGATAACAGACCTTTGACTGATGCAGCCCAAATAATCATACCCCTTCCATCCATCCACTAAACTATTTCTTGTGCAGCATCATCCTGCATTTCAGGTACTTTGTATGCACACAAAAACTCTGGATCGGCGGCAAACTCTTCTTTTACCTATTCATCGCCGTCATCAGCATCACATAGTCCCCGAGATCGAGTAGTACTTACAATATCGAGCCCGCCAACTAATTCACCATTGACCCATAACTGGGGAAATGTCGGCCAGTTGGCATATTCCTTAATGCCCTGGCGAACGGCCTCATCTTGCAACACATCGAAAGAACTATAACGAATACCATGATCGTTCAAGATACGAACGACACGTCGGCTAAAGCGACATAGTGGACACTTGGGCACCCCCTTCATGAACAGCATCACTGGGGCAGTATTGACCAAGTCTCTCAGTCTGGAGTCGAGCACTTCTTTTGACTCGGCAAGTTCAGTGGTCTCTGTCGTCTGCGGGTCGGCCTGTGTCAGCTGAATAGAGGTGCTCTCAGTAGAGGTCGACATAGTCGGATGTATTTGAGTCTGATGTTGCATGAAATGGAACTAAACTAATCAGAAATGACGATCTTGGTCAACGGAATTCTATGTCTGAACACCGGCAAAGATAGGAGCAATATGTTATACCTCATCATTTGTCAAGCTTCTATCGGCAGGTCATTATTAGTAATAAGGGTTTGACTTGACTATGGTTCGGCCCCTTTATTCTTCGTGCTTGCATTATCGCCAAGACATGCTGTCATACTGGTATCCTCTTACCGATACGAACTTCCCGGGTCAGCCGTATATATCATCCACCTCATTGGTCCCACGATGCTTGATTGCCGGGGGCTAGTGTCACTACAAAGTAGAGTCTTGCATCTTTAGCTTTGTGAATAATGTCACTCAGGCTCAGTTCTTTTTCATCTCCCAATATGGCTAGGTTCTAAATTTAAAGCCTAAGCGCTTTTCCCCTAATATCTTTAGGTTACGTAATTAAGGTCTATATTAATACCCTTAACTAATTAAGTGCCTAGCTAGTATCTTTACGTATCTATATAATAACTAATACTTTAAACTAGCTAATTTAAAAAAGAAAAAAAGTAAATCTAATAGCTAAATTCTAATTAGCTAAAGTATAAAGAAAAATTATTAAATAAAATAAACCTTACTTCTTTATAGCTTATAATTAGTCTAAATCTTACCTAAATAGCTTAAATAGCCCCTATAACCTGCTTATTATAATAGCTACCTTTTCTATAATAAACTTAAATATATTCCTTATAGTAAAGTTATTTCCTTAATAAGTACCTAAAGCTTTTACCTTTAGTTAATTTTTTTCCCTTTTTAAGGGGCAAGGGCTATAGAATTTAAACCTATAACCTTAAGCCTTTAGGGAAAGGCTTAGGTATATACCTAGTAATGCTTTAACCGTTGCACTACCAGCCCCTATCTTTGGGTTACAAGCGTTTGTCCTCCCAATGCAGAGCAGGCCTCCATGTTCGGGTTCCGAGATCAGGATATTGCTAATCGATAACACCACATTCAACCATTATATGTATGAGCTCAATTTTCTGGTAGAAGGTCTCGACATTTAATCTCGTCTCTGTATCTTGACCTAGCAGTAACCAAGGAAACCCTTGCAATACCTCGCTGTTCTCAATCCTAAGACACATCTTGCCTATCTTGATTGAATTCAGATATTCCATCAGCACCTCAACATGCCAACATACCAAATCACCATAAAAGCTCCAGACAAAGACTACACTTTTAGCTGCGACGACGATACATACATCCTTGATGCAGCTGAGGAAAACGGCTTAGAATTGCCTTATTCTTGCCGGGCAGGGGCTTGCTCTACTTGTACAGGCAAACTCGTCTCGGGAACAGTCGATCAAAGCGATCAAAGCTTTTTAGATGACGACCAGATAGAGGCAGGGTATGTCCTACTCTGTGTCGCTTATCCGACTAGCGACTGCGTTATAAAAAGTCATGAGGAAGAGGATCTGTACTAAGGCTTGTATTGTTGTTGGCGGGGAGGCATTATTTTGCAGAAACTCGAAAGAAGCTCTTGTTAGAGGTAACATAGTACTATGATTTCGGGGCAAGATTGGTTCTGTAGATTCAACAAGAAATAACAATGCATATTGACATGCAGCTGCCGATACTGAGTTCTCCATATCCCTAGGTAAAAAATACATCCTTTGTAGCGAGGAATAAAAAGAGTTAACCTTTCAGTGTATTAGATAGTTATTTATCGGTATGCCATCATGGTATACAGTGCTCCAAGTCAATAGAGTAGAGTACCCTGGACCAGTTACACTAACGGCATATCACCACCGTCGGCCCCGCACTCAATACAGTTAGGCCTGGGCTCCAATGATCATCCCCGCATTTGATAAGAATGTGTATAAAAGTAATCGCCCAGCTTGATACCGAGACGACACCCCTCTTTTTATCACTATCCTCTCTATCTTGTGGATTGAGAGAATATACATCATGTACGGCGGTCGATCACATAAGCGCCTGCACCAAGCGTGCGAGAACTGTCGGTGAGTCCTCCCGCAGCCAAATGCCATGTCTGGCTTCGCTGCTTTGGCACTGAATGGCTGTAAAATACTGATCAAACATCGACAGAAGGAAGAAGACTCGTTGTCCGGGTGAGAGGCCGGCTTGTTCGAGTTGTACGCGCCTTTCGAAAACGTGCACGTACCCAGAGATTCGAGGAAACCCTCTGGCCTCAGGTTCTCAAAATGGGAGCAATTCTACAGACACAGTATGCTTGCTAGAGGCGTCCTGGTGATAAGGTCATGCTACTCACGGCGGATGCTGTTTAGGAGAGACGGCTTGCCCAACTCGAAGCAAAGATCCGCATGATGGAAAGGCAAGAGTAAGATCAACGATTCTGACTTTGCTCTGTGGGTTTGTAAAGGTGATGAAGCTAAAATTCATTTCGATAGGCCGAATAGTGACATCGAATCCTTTACCACCAGGATATCAGCGAACTCGGGCCAATCCCAGGACTGGCAGCTACCACTATCGCCTAGTATTGAGATGGATGTCTCTCCAACGGTTAGGTGGGTTGGGAGATGTTTGTCTGCTGAATCATCTTGTTGGTTAACCTGACTGGCAGAAACAGCACATTACCGCCGAGCGATGTTCTGGAAGATGTTGTCGATGCTTACTTCCAATATTGTCACAAGCAGCCTCTGTGGCTATTCAACCGGGAAGACTTTTCTTCAATGCAGGATTGTAGTGAGGAGACACTATTGACCTTGTTGGCCCTTGCTTCATGCCATTCCAAGCATCCTTTCTTTCAAGATCGTCTGCACGAATTGAGTCAAAGCTATGCACAAGCTGCAAGAGAGGGAATCATGCAGCAGGTGGCTGAGGGCAAGGTCTCGATAACTACTATTCAGAACCTCTGCATGCTGACGCTGGCCAATATACAAGGTAAGTCTCCTGCTCATCTATGCCAGTTGTGTATGTATGTACTGAACAGGCTATAGCCAACAAAACGACCCTGGCATACCTACACGTAGGTATGGCAATTACACTTGCTAAGTGTGCGAATCTCGATGTTGAGACCAGTGCCTTTGAAGACTTTGGCTCGCGCGCGGAGACGCGAAGACGAGTGTTCTGGAGCTTGCACTTGCTACAGCAGATGTACGGACATCAGTCCTTCACTACGGACATCTTGCAAGATATTACAAGACCGCAATACGTTGCGACGTATACAGGCCCGCGAAAGAGCGTCAATGAAATGCCCCCTGCTATTCCACACGAGGATATTTCAGGTCAAGACGAAACAACAAGTGCTGAGAAGAAGAGCGGGACATGGGCCTATATGATCCAGACTTCTACACTGTGGGGAGAGGTCCGCACATACGTTAAGCAATGGGCTCAGCAGACCAACAACGCACCGCCTCCTTGGTCCATCGAGTCGGGATACGCAGTCATCAACGCCTATCTTATGGACTCGGAGACAAAATTCCCAGACCGCCACAGATTCGATAGCGCGCGATTCACGGACCAGGAAAGCCGACACCTTCAGAGCAATCGAGGATATTGGAGTCCGTGGGTATACCAGCAATTTGCTTATCACACCATACATAATATGCTGAACCATCCCTTTCTGTATTCATCGCGGCCACAACAATCAGCTCAACTGGGAGTTCCCAACACATTCTGGAAAACCTCCTCTGAACTCGCTTTTATCCACAGCACATGGGTTACGCGCCTCATCGAGATGGTTGTGCATAAAGAATATCGCGTCTCGGACCCATTCATTGGTCATTGCGCGGCGATTGCGGCGACCATTCATATCTACTTTTGTCGGGCGGCTGACAAGACTACCAGAGATGCAGCTCTGGATAGACTGGCGAAATGCGTTGCATTTTTGGCTGAACTGGCGTTGCTTTGGCCTTCATGCAGGTGGTTGGTAAGTAGAACCATGATATATCTGCATCTTACTGGAACGCTAATGTTGAGTAGCACGAAAGACTCCAGTCCTTGATCCGGGCAGCTTTCGAGATAGATCATGAGCAAGAGAAAGACCAAGATGTCCCATCACCGAGGACCATTTCGATCAACACGCGTTTAATGTGGGATATACTCCTTTACAACTCGGGCGCGTACAGGGGCAAGGCGAGTTCTCCCCAGACAAGAAGTCTTTTCGATGGCAGCTCTCTGTTCCCAGAGGACAACACGGATGATGGGGAAGACATCGTTGAGATAGATCATTTCCACAGCCCAACTGTTGAAGTCATCTTAGGGAATGGTCAGGCATTGCCGCCGCAGTCCGGGCGACGAAGAACGAGATCTGATCAGGGAACCCAGGAGACCCGAAGGACCCAAACAGATCCTCCAGCTCAAGCTTCTTCTGTTCCAGAAGCCTTTGGGGGTTCTACGGAACATACACCCCTTGCTTCTTGGCCTATGTCTTTGGATATGGCGTATGATCCATTCTTTCAATTCCAAGATTCAGGTGGTCCCTTTTTTGGAACTTGGGAAGTAGGAAATCTCTAGTTGTGTATTATAAAGGGCTACGAGATCAAGAGTACACCCAACCCTGATTTATTCAACAGCAAAAATATCTTATCACCCAGCGTTTATCCCGTTACCATAGTCAAATCTTCACTAGCCTCAGCCACGACAGCTCCCAGGCCTTGGATTAGATCCGCCAAAAGGTCTTCTGGATCCTCTACGCCAATGCTGATTCTCAAGAAATCCTTTGCCACCGTCGAATCCGTCATTGTCCTCCACTCGATCAAACTTTCTACGCCGCCGAGGCTTGTTGCATGATGGAAGAGCATCAACTTGGACGGAAGGTTCCGGGCATATTCCACCTTGTTAAGCGTTAGAGAAAACACGGGTCCATATCCTCGGGGCATTTGTTTCCGTAGCCAGCTTCCTTCGACATTGGCTTCGTCTTGCAGACTGGCGTGATGAATCTCTTTGACTACTTTTTGGATGATCTGAACCTCTTTATCGCTGAGATTTATCAAGGACGGCTGCCGACAAGACCCTACCAATCCAAGTCTCAATACACTGACGATGGCCTCGGCTGACTGGCTTTGCTTGAGAACTCTCATCTCGAGGGTGCGAATGCTCCTGGTTGCGAGCCAGCTGTCAAAGCCTGCCATGACAGAGCCAAGGTATAATCGATCCCGATGAAGTTGCTGCAGCCATTCGTTGCCGGGGCTGCCACTCTTGACCGCCAGGATACCACATAGGAAATCGGAATGGCCTCCGATGTATTTTGTGCCAGAGTGCATCACAATATCTGCGCCCTGAGTGAATGCGTCCTGGAGCGGAGGAGGTGCAAATGTCGAGTCCACGCTGAGATAGGCACCTCTAGAATGGGCGCGGTCTGCGTAATACTGAATGTCAAATGCTTTTCCTGTCGGATTGACAGGTGTCTCGAGATGTATCAAGTCGCCTGGACCTAATTGGTCGACGGCACAGTCGAGCGAGAGCACCTCGGTTCCAGATGAGCGGGCATAGAGCTCCAAGGTCCCATGGCAACCGTGATATCCCGCTCCAATAGAGACTTTTTTCGGTCTCAACATGATCAGCAAGGCATGGAATGCCGCAAGACCAGAGGAGTAGGCAATACAGGGTTGGCCCAATATGGAGGACAAGACGGTCTCAAGGCGCGACAATCCTGGCGTAGATTGCCGCGAGTAACAGTGCTCTCCAACATCTAGAACCGGGTATGAAGGTCGCTCGTGGTGTTCTCGCATGCGGTCTGGAGCTCGTGGGTAACGGAAGGTTGCGGCAACGTGAATTGGCGGTGCCACGTCGTCGACATTGTTGAGGACATCATCTGCGTGCACGGCTTGTGTGGCGGTTGACAGACTGGGTAAAGCCTTTGCCAAGTTGGTTCTGAAGCGCTGTTCTGTTGGATCCATAATCTTCTGTTTTTCCAAGACAAATAGTAAAAGTCACGACACAATGCTCCCGGGTTCTGTTGCTGGCTTTCGCTTGATCGCTTTTATTTCCCGATCTCTTGAGAAACTATAGTGCTATCACAGATTACACAGCCTATCAATCCCAAGCACTTATCTCGCTAGGTTTTGCCGGTGCTTGGCCGCCGATGATAGCTGCATTGTCCCCGAGATGGATCAAGTTGAGCTTGCGCCGGGGAGATTGAAACCCAGCCGACCACGTGACCGGAGTCCCCTCCATTCCAGGGTATTCTCAGCTTGCCATGAAGCATTTCATACAATATTGCTTGGTGGCAGCGTTCGTATGAAGCTCGATTAGGTCAGTACTCAGCGGCTACAATTTCAATCTTCAATTGTCTTGTAGTTGCAGTTGCATGAGAAGGGCGTTGAAGCCCGAAAATCAGGTCTGGCGTTTTCAGCCGCTTGGCGTTCGACCATCTCACGCCTTTGCATGCTATTGCCTGTGAAGATTGGCCTTGCTCGCATTGTTTCCCTGTGAAACCTCTATCCTATGCCTCATTTAATACAACAGCGACTTGTAGCAAGCTTCTATTATAAAGAGTCAATGTATCCAATTCATTATCGTAACTGCAAAGACATGGCTGTAAACCTCTCTTTTGAAATTTTGCCGACTAAGTACAGTTACAAGCCCCTGCACTCCTACTAAATGGCAATGGCATTCGACTGGCTGAACTTCCTCCGACTTGGCCAAAAATTGCATTTCTCGATGTTGACATTGACACATTAAAATACCCCTAATTATGAACCTTCATTCTATGTACGGTGTGATACAAGCGCCCCTGTGACCAAAAGCTGCTGACGAATAAGATAAGCATACTGGCCGAAACTTGAATGAAATTAATGTGTATCCAAAACCCAATACCATGCTTCCGACAATGACCACCAGCTTTCTAAAGGACAGCTCTGTAGGAATGTCAACATATTACCAAGAGGGCTGCCGTCAATGTGTTGGTTGTTCCTTCACTTGCTCGTTTTCGTGAGTAAGTCGGGTGCTGATCGAGACGAGTACCATGTGTGAGGGAATTCGTTGTCGCCCTCGCCCAGACTAAATGGGTTAGTCGAGGACATTTCGTGTGCAGTATTGGGACCCCGTTGGTCTGTACCATCGTCTAGGGGGGCACTGCAACTCCGGTGGTCGTTTACACGATTATCATTTCCACTCAGGCGGTGACTCCACAGTCGCATCTTAGACATCGACTTCCTTAGCATTCGCCTGACACCAGGTTTGGTTATGGGATCAGTGTATGTTTCGATAACTGGCCTTGGTGTCGCTTCGAATAGTTTCGTTGTTGTGTTGATCCGGAAGAGTAGAACGTTCAAACACTCCCGAGCCTCAAGCAAGTCTTTCCTATCCGGATAGTCTTGAGGCGTGTGCCGCAATAACGTCGTTATGAGTATCGGATACCTCGTTATTCTCTGCAAAGGTTTGATCAATAGTGATCCAAGATCCCAGGCATGCGTAAGGTGCTTTGTGACCTCCCTGCACTGCTCCATCCAGTAAACAACGACGGGATGCTTTTGAATGGCCACTAAACACTCTATAACCTCCCTGCCTTTTCTTAAGAACTCCTCAACGACCATACTTATGCTGTCGATATTAAGTATGAAGGCACGCCCGATCCATGTCGCCCTATCTTCAGCTTCACTGACTTGTATTAAAGTGTTTCGATTGACGTTTGTAGTAGGGATATTATTGTTGCCTACAGAAGGCTTCTCTTGATACCGATTATACACACTCGCCGCAGACTTCTCAAGTTCTGATTGAAAGGATGTGTGAACGGAAACGATGTCATCGACGTTACGAAAAATTAGTCGTATTGCCTCGAAGTCTAGTGCAGGGCAGGCGTCGGCTGTCTCTTTGTAGACATGCCGTAAAATCCTCATATCTCTGGTGAATATTCTTTCCGTATCGATGAGTTCCTTTATCACGTTTCGGCGCTGGGTAATGAGTGAGGCGCACGTGTTGTGAAGCTGGGCATCTATTGTCACTTTGGTTGTTGATCCATTGCTGGTGTGTTGCTCCTTTTCAAATACCAGCATACTCGGTAGATCAATTGTTGAGATGCATTTTCCATCTTGCGGATCGTGTTCGAGTACAGGATGAAGCTTCTGCTGCGGCGCCCACGTTACTTGCTGGAGGCAAGCTGGGTCAGATATACTATTTGGAATTGTACTTAGCATCTTGAAACTTGGAGCCATTGCCAGAAGGAATTAACAATAATAAATAACGTTATTAATTCTGTATTCAATACTGGCACAGTACATCTTTATACTGTACAAGCTTAAGGGTCAACCTGTCTTAAACTTACAATATACAATACCCATTCAAGAAAGGCCAATTCATTATGGAGTCACATTTCAATCCATCGGCACATACATTAGTGAGAGTCATAGTAGCTCCACTTTCTGCCGTGGTAAGCTTTGTGTGTGTCTTACTTTAGTAGCTGAAATTAAGAAGGAATGCCAGTAATTAACCACAAGCTGGTATTTTTAAATTATGTTAACTATAGTAATCGCTGCGCTATGAATCAAATCTCCGATGGAAATGAAAATTTCCATTCCTCGGCACATAATGTCTCACAACATGTACAAATGAGTCATGAATCATTGACCTGGGCAAGTGGCTGTAATGCTACACATTTAGTGTCATGAGTATAATGACATACTCGAGAAAACTGGGATCCCTTAAACAGGGTGTTGACTACTAGGGATGACTGCGGCCTGTAAGGTTAAGCTTTAGGCTACGAAGTCCGAACACAGGTGATGAATGACAACACGATATCTTCAAACGACTAGACCTTATCGCCCTTGCGTTAACTATAAACTCAGAGTAGCATATATGCCCAATAATAAGCTAGAAAAGGGTGGATGTGTGTGTACTCTTTCATCCATTTGGCCAAGTCATAAATGCAACACTTTTGACCAAAGGTCACAACTTGAGAGGATCCAATGTCAGTGAAGGGACTTGAAGGGCATTTCTCTCGTTCTTTTCAAGACATTGTCGAACAGACATCATACCATCGATCCACATAGTGTCATTACAGTTGATCTTTCCCGGGCTTCCTGTAAATGCGGTCGGATACCTGAACCCCAAGGATCAATCACTATGGACCCTAATGCTGTACGAGTGGAGGCTTAGGCAATTCTAAATGGGTTCCGAACGTAGTATATTATAGATGGGACAGAGACATACCAACCTTTCGGCGCGATCGAGTCCACTTGATGATCAGGTCGACGAGGGAAAGAATCTGGTCAGAGGTATGATCTGCGTGCAAATTGATCCGGAGTCGCTCCTGGTCCTTGGGCACAACGGGAAAATGAACAACGAGAACGCGATACCTTTCTTTGCTCAGAAATTGTCCCAGATCTGCTGCTCCGCCGTGGGGAGCGATGATGGGGATAATTGGAGAATTGGCACCATCAGTTGTTGGCTTCATCGGGATAGTAATGATGCCGAGGTGCTGGCGGCTTTTCCATAATACATGCTCGCTGACAGCATCATAGAACAGATTTATGTTGGACTGTACGAGATTTCGTCTCTAATGTATCCAGATTAGTAGGTGTACGTAATTCTGACGACCTTGCAACGTACTCTTTCACCTTCGATACTCGCTAAAATCCTATACCCAGCCTTGACTGCCGCCAGCGTGGTGAAGGTCGGCGCAGTGGAGAAAATGAGTCCACGGACGCAACTGAGCAGGACTTTCTTGCACTCTCTGCTTGACAGAACAACAGCTATGACTTTGGGTAAGTATTTGATAGCCAATCGCAATTGTAGCTGGGCTTGGAGCTTACCACCAGAAGCCCCATGTGCTTTGCCAAAGGTATGAACTCGAATAGAGAAGTCTTTCTCCAGGCCCAGATGAGACACAAGCCCTGACCCCAGGGGGCCTACCAGTCCCGTAGAGTGTGCCTCGTCGATCACAAATACAGCATTTCCTTGAGGAAGCTGCTCTTTTACCTCCCTCAGAATTGCCTCGAGGGGCGCCACATCACCGTCCATGCTATAAAAAGACTCCAGTGCCACAAAAACAAGAGTAAGACCCGTTCTGACTCCTTCATATTGATTCTTTATGTCCATCAAACGTTGGCGTAGACTTGCCAGGTCGTTGTGGGCAAAAGGAAGAGCCGTTGCACGGCTCCTATACATTCCTTCTCGGATACTCGCATGGACAAGACTATCATAAAGCACCACATCATGCGGCTGCACGAGTGTCGAAAATACAGCAACATTTGCTTCGTAACCAGTATTGAAGAACAAAGCACTGTCTGCTTTATGGAACTCGGCAATGTGCTTTTCCAGTTGGAAAAGGTAGTCTGTTGAGCCTTCGCCCCATCGAGACGCCCTTCCACCAAGGATAAAATTGGGATGCTTTGCAAGCTCCTTGAGAAATTCCTTCCCCAAGAGGCCAGAAGAGGATAAGGATAAGGTGTCGTTTGACCCAAAGTCAACCATTCCAGCTAAGCTGCCTGGGGCCGGTGGCTCAAGCTGCCAGCCTCTGCTTTGCCGATCATTAAGAATCATTTGCAGGTTATGTTGAAGTGCATCTGACTTAGACATGATGGATTCGTCTTTGTGAGTTTTGAAGGGAATTAACGATGCAAATCAAGGTAGTGAAGATGGGCAGCTTGGGCAGAGCAATGTATATCAAGGTAGCCGGAAAGGCGCTTAGCACTTTATGTTGATCTTTCGACACCTGCTTGGATGGTCTACCTACTTCTCAACCTAACAGACCTTCCTTCTGTGGTATCTAGCGGTGAAGAGTCGATAAGTAACCTGTTTGATCCCCTCACAGCTAAAAGACGGCAAACACAATGCTTGCCAAGTCGACTAGAGGCAGGGGAAGGCATTGTTCTGCCAACATCGTACCAGAAGGTTGACAGCACACAGCTTATTGCAAGCGGAACTGTTTTAGAACAATAGACCCACCTGCAGGACCTTCATGAGAGCTACGGATTCCGGCAGTCCGGGTGTTGTGTAAGGGCTACGTGTGCGGCGCGTGATGAGAACACCAGGTGACATATCTAACATGTTACACTATGTTTCCCGCAAGACATCCCGTGACACGATCAAGTCCATCGGTGTGGGCGCTGTGTGACGCTGTTTGGGAACACGAAGATCTCCAGCAGGTTATCCCATGACACTATTGACTCGTCGGCCGGGGCTTCATGTTTGTTTTGAGGTATCACATATGGCGAGTCACTTTTTCTTGCAGGACATGACTAGCCTGTGTTACGACTAACATAATCTCATAATTGGGTCCATCGAAACCGCCATCGTTGCCGCCCGTTTCTGAGCAGCTAGTTAGAACTCGCCAGTTCACCTTTAGGGTTGCATTGACTGATTCTGATGCAGGTTTGTGTTTGTGTATAGTTGACAACACATCGCCGACTGTCTGTGTCATGGGTCTGGAGGCTGCCAAACCGCTTTAGCGCTGCATTAGTTGCTTCTTCTGTAGCTTGTTGTTTGTCTGAGACCAACAACCAACAACCAGAGCGAGAACCTCTAACCCGCGCCCCCGCAGCGCCACGCTACGGATCCAGGTCAGTCTCTCATATGTCGGATAGCAAAGAATAAGAAGTTCAAGACGTGGCATCAGCGACTGGTTTGACAAAAACAAACATCAACCTATAATTCCTTTTCCAACTTTCAAAATTCAATTACCATTCGTCCAAATCATAACAATGGAGAACAAGATTATTTCTTGGGGCACTACGGCTCCAGAAGCTCTTGCTGTCATTGATGGCGCTCGCTCTATCACTTATGGTGAACTTGTCAATTCCGCCAGAACAATTGCATGCTTCTTACAGGAGCGCGGTATCAAGCAGGGCGACTCTGTGGGGATCTTGTTTGATGTTGATCATCGTCAAGTTATCGCGCAACTGGCTATTCTTTTTGCTGGTGGAACTTGTGTTCCAATTTCCCCCACTGCACCATTTCATCGCGTCGCAAATATGCTGAGCGATGCCAATGCTCAGTACGTCATTTGCGACGAGAATTCAACCTTCTCCTCTGAGGGTATTACTCTTCTCCATCTCAGTGATGCATCAGCCTCGGAGTTGCGCGCTGATGCAAGCGACTCTGGTTCTTCACAGAGTGCATCACGACTCACGCACATACTGTTTACCTCTGGTTCAACTGGTAAGCCCAAGGGCGTCCAAATCAGCAGTTCTGCCATAATGCACCTGGCAACTCATACCCCCGTGACGCCATTGAAATCCGAAGACCGGGTGGCTGCTTTCAACGACCCTGGCTTCGATCTGAGCCTCTTCGAAGTCTGGGTTACACTTCTCAGTGGTGCCACTATCGTCGTCGTTCCCAAGGTTATAGTAGTTGATCCTACTGCCCTGAAGACCTATCTCGAACGTCAAAAGATTTCCATCATGATTATGCCTGCCGCTCTTTTCCATATCGTCGCCAAGTCATCGCCTGGTTCCTTTCACTGTCTTCGACATCTGCTCACTGCAGGCGATGTTGCCAATAGGACGGCCATGCGTGCTGTTCTTGAGCACAATCCTCCAGGGCATCTTTGGAACACGTATGGCCCGACTGAGTGTACAACCCTTGTGACGATGCAAGAGGTCGATATCAAGGAGACACTGCGTGACCGGGTTGGTATTGGGCATTCCGTCGGCCAGATGGAGATTGTCCTCATAGATCAATCTCAGCAGGTCATTCGAGATACCAAGCAGCGAGGCGAGATCTGTATTGCTGGGCCTCAACAAACACAGGGTTATCTGAATCAGCAACCTCATGATGAGTCAATTTTTATCGAACTCGAGCCTTCAGTGGCCGTTGAGTCTATCGATACGCGGGAAGAGGAGGGCGACTCTCATACTCGGTATTACCGAACTGGCGACGTGGCCGAATGGAGAGATGACAGCGGCGGCCTCGATTTCATCGGGCGCAGAGACAACCAATTGAAACACGGAAGCTTTCGAGTAGAACTTGAAGAGATTGAAAGAAGTCTTCTCGAAAGTGAACTTGTTCAATCTGTCATTGTCGTGAATCGGCCAGCACCAGATGCGGACGGTGCTGCGGTTCTAGTCGCGTTCGTTGTCCCTTATGACAAAGCCACTACCAAATCGCAAGATCTGGTATCGTTTGCCCGGAACACACTCCCACATTACATGGTCCCTGATAGATTTGAGATGGTTGAAGATCTTGCTGTGGACTCACGAGGCAAGATTGATCGTCGTGCCTTTTCGGGAAGCCTCCCTAAAGCGGGACCAACCGTCCCCAGTTTCATCCTCACGAATGGGAATGCTTCATCAATAAAGGCTACACTGAAGGCTATTTGGGAGCACATTCTGGGTGTTTCGCCTATCAAGAACGATGACGACTTCATGGCCCTTGGCGCCACCTCACTCCAAAACGCTGCCCTTATCGCCCGCATCAAGAAGCATTTCGGGCGCCTCATCTCCATGCATGATCTGTACTGCCACTCCCGCTTTGCAAGTTTGCTTCATTTTCTCGAGAGCGACGCAGAGTCCATCACTGCACCTAACGATGCAGATAAATGGATCAAGGACGTCGACATGGTAGATGACATCGAGGAGACACCAAACTGGGAAGATCCAGATGAGGGTAAAGTCTTCTTGACTGGTGCGACTGGTTTCGTTGGTGCTTTTCTGCTCGACGAGCTTCTGCGTCACCCAAACGTCAAACAGGTCGCTTGCCTAGTTCGTGGTAAAACAGAGTCCGAAGCTGCTCGTCGCCTTCAAGCCAATATGCAGAAATACGATCTGTGGCCTGATGACTATGCTTTAACTGCCAAGATCATGGTACTACCAGGGGATATCACGAGTCGAGATCTCGGCCTGGGATCAACCAAGTTTGATTGGCTTGCCAATTGGTCCAGCGCCATATTTCACCTAGCTGCCAAGATCAACTTCTGCGACTCGTATCATGAGCACTACGAGACCAACATCCTTGGGACGCGGAACATGCTCCGTCTTGTTGCTCGAGGGCGACGAAAGACGTTTCACTACGTGTCTAGCATCGATACATGGGGTCAGACAGGATACTTTCTAGGCACCAAGAGGGTCTTGGAAGACGAACCTCTTGGCCCCCATATTCAAGGCGTGAGATACGACGTGGGCTACTCTCAGAGCCAGTGGACGGCTGAGGGGATGGTACGACGCATGAGGGATCGGGGTTTTCCAATCATTATCTATCGGCCCGGCTTCATCATAGGCCATTCGGTCACGGGAGCGAGTAATCCCAACGACCTTGTTTCGCGACTCATTTCCAGCTGCATCAGGCTTGGTGCATGGCTCAAGATCGATCTCGATCCGGCATATGTTACAGTTGACTATGTAGTCAAGGCTATGTTACACATCTCACGCTCAGCAAAGAATATCGGGAAGTCATATTGCCTTGTCGCGCCACAGATTGAAGATTCAGTGTCTGTGAATAAGACTTGCTCTCTTATCTGCCAAGCTGGCTACAGAGTCGAGCTCACAAGCTATCCTGACTGGATCGCACGATTGTCGGAAGAGATGCTTCCCGATGATCCTCTTGCGCCTGTCATGCCGCTGCTGGAAGAAAAGGTCTTGGGAAACTTTACAAGGCTTGAGGTAAGCCAGCATTCTCCGATATACGACTCGAGAAATGCAATCAAGGCTCTTACAGGTAGTGGCATTCATTATGTTACGCTAAGCCCGGATATAATTAAGCGTTATATTGCATTCTGGAACGAGAAGGGCTTTTACTCTATCTAACTTAATATATGTGGTCAAGACTGGTTTCCACCTGATGGGTACTTTATGCTACTTTTCTTCAGATTCTGTTGCTCTTGAACAATCTCCTGAACATCAGCCCAGCTGCCTTCAACCAACCAGCAACCTTGTAAGTCCAAGTCGCGCAGAGTCTCAGAGTGTCGAGTAGCCAACGACTCGAGCTCCATCACTGTGAAAGGTTGGTTATGTAGGCTCAGAGATTGAAGCCGTGGCCACGAAGAGCGATCTGGCAGGATATCATTCAAAGAAACAGTTGGCCTCATATTAAGCGGAGGATAACCAATAAACTCCACATGCGTATCCTCCAAGTGAGGTGCACTCAGACATGACTGAGTGATAGAGCAAAGTGCAAGCATCTCGTGCCTAGGGTTATCCTTGAGTTGAAAGCTTCGGGCCTGGAAATCCACATATAATGTTAGTTTCGTGACTTGAGAAACCAGACTCTTTAGTCCAGTCTGCTGCGATGGTGATAATTGCCAGGCTTGCATGCTAGGCGGAGGGACCAAGCGCAGACGAATTATCCTAGGTCTCAGGCCTTTGGCTGCAAGTTCAGAGCATAACGTTCCGATCATCTCAACGGGTGGAGTCGCAGTGTGTATTGTCTTGAAAGAGCCACACCACCTCGACTTGCGCATGATTGGGCTGAAGTGTTGCAGTATTGTATGATCATATCCAGTATGGGCAAAGTCAGCAGCATCCAAGTGTTCCATGCCTCCCATGTTTCTAACATCATTTAGCTCCAAGGAGACCAGGTTGGACAATGAACTTAAAGCGGCGCATAACCGAGTGATGTGGTTTTGTCCCTCTCGAAGCTGCTGTTGGTCATTGTATAATTCTTTGTATAGATCGTAAAGCTTGAGAAATAGCCTTTGGGTAGGCGTTGGTGATTCTTCGTCAACTTGGTCACTGAAAAGTTGCTCGAATTCAGGTTCTGTTCTCCAAGCCATATTTGACAGCCACCGGGATTGTTCTTGCGTGTGAGGATATTTATTCCGGTAGTATCTCGACCGTTCCATGGTTTCTACGTGTCGAAGCAGTCTAGCCTTGGCCTCGAGCATGAACAGTGGCCTGTTGCAGGCTAATTCGGGTTCGTAGTAAGATGTAATTATGCTGACGCTTTGCACTGACTTGCTAAAAATAGGGTGGTGGCAAACATCTTCTAAACGAGAGAAGGATTTTGAGGTAAGGCAAACAGAAACCTCTGTAAGGAGCAATGGCGATGCAGCATTGTTGAAGCAATGTGAAACTAAGCGACACTCTTTAATTGAGCCTCGGCCACTCTTCTCGTTACGCACAAAGAGAAGAATGTTCCTGAGAACTTCGGAAGGGAGTGATTGGATGTCCACTGCGGATGACATTGTGGATGTAGTTGGAGGAGTAAGATTCGAATAGAGAGAAATAAGTGCAAGAAAGATATGACGTCTCTTGTAAGCTGCGGGGTTAGTGGTCATCGCTAATTAATACAAAGCATGAGATTCAGTGATTGGTTGTTGTGAACATGGGTTAGAGCTTACATGAGTCACTGGCCGTTGCGGAGAAACAAATGCGGGTTCTTTAATCAGGTCTATTCAGTATCTACTGTAATTCAATATTTATTCCTAGACTATAGAGTGACGGGCCTGTTTGACTGTATCTTGGAGCCTTTTTTGTGTCTCGTATTCTTCTTTAACATAACAGACAAACCTATCCACATTCAGCGTCTTCCGAACCATTCCAAAGTGACGTCAGGTATAGGATCAAAGATTATACAACCATTGCAATTCCATTAAGCATTTACTAGAATCCTCCTGCACCTTTCATTTTCATTGCCATACCATAAACACCTTTAACCAAGCCCATAACAGTTCCTGGATTTCCCATGTACCCTTTTCCAGGCTTGCCCTCAGCATCCCTCCAAATGCCATCTTCAGCCACCCTGCCAAATCTCTTTGTGTTCTGGTTCCTATCAATACATTCTCTCCATTTCTGACATATCTCCTCACTGTCGATCATGAGATTGATCTCCTGACTATGAAACCAAGATTGGGTGTCTTGATTACCACTTCCTTGTATGCCGACACTGCCATCAACGATCAGAAGCTTAATGTGACAGGATCGAGACTTGAAGGAGTGATGGATGGGGTGGTCTTGGTCCTTTCCTACGTAGTTGTATATATGCAACACTTTACGCTCAGGGCCATCTTTGGTGAGGGACGAAACGAGGTTTTGGGCGATTTGGTCATTTGTTCCGCCTTGCCCGGGGATCATTTCTCCCGGATCGTTGTAGCCAAAACACACATAGTATGTAACTTCTACTCCTCTCTTCAGCGCTTCCTTGAGTGCTGGAATCAATGGAGCAGCGTTGAGATCGGGCGTTTGGATGAAGATATTGTGTTTGGCATTCCTGATCAACGATAGCCATGCTTCGTTTTGGGGCACATGCACGCTTTTCGAGTCGATGGCCCCGTATGGCGGTCGAGATACCAGTGCCATCGGAACTGGCTTTCCATCACCAATTGTCGAGATGTATGGTGTCATTTCGTCTCCTGCGTCAATCTCGGGTCCCGTGGCCTCAATTGGATGCTCCACTGCAAGGTTGAGCTGGCGATTTGCTGCCTGGAGACGCGATTCACCCTCTTTCAGGGCATAACAAGACTGCATACGCTTGACCTCCCCCTCTATGTCATCATCATAGTGAGGGCGATCTGGGAAATGCTCCGGTAGGGGTTGCTCAATATCAGCTTGTATAGTGGTGAAGTCTCTTAGATGTGAGGCTTCGTTTTCCGTCGTTGTGGAACTGTTGGTAGAGGTAGGCAATCCGCCCTCAGTTGCAGGTGTCTGAAGAGATGGAGGTTCTGGGTGAAGGGCATTTTGCCAGGTTATTAGGGCAGTATCGTATATGCTGTCAACTATTGGCCCTTCAACGTGGACCATCATCTCCAGGTTATCGTTATCTTCGGTGTTGTTACTCATAACGGCAGCGATCTTGCGATCCACAACGCAGAACTTGGCATGCAGAGTGCCCAGAAATATTCGATGGAGGCTGACTACCTCCAGGTCAACATTTGGTATCTCCTCAGGTGAAGGCAAGTCGATCGCCTTTGAGGTGTACGCCTTTGGTTTGACAAACTGATGTGAATTGATGGCGTTGCATGGTCCTGGCTTGTCATACATGATCTTAGCAACCACTCGTCTCCCAGTCTTTCCAGCTCGTTTCGAGAGCTCGATCAGAGAATCCTTGATTAGAGCTTGGGCTACTGACGGTGCCCAGGAACATGTAATGAAGAAGACTTCCTTCTCAGCCCGCACAATGAGATTCGAGCAGTGGCGCATGACATCTGCAAGGGGAGCAATGACTGTGAGAGGCATAGTTCCATGAGAACCCATTAATGGCGGCGACACGACACCTGCCATTGGGTCTTCATTCAGACATTGTAGCGAGTCGGCGAATGCTTGGAGGAACAACGGACTTGGGGTCGTTGGGCCCCAACGACCGCATTGGAGGGCGGCTTGGATGGCATCTTCGCTCTTCTCTGTGTCCTCTTTGGCTGAGATCTTGTGATGTAGTGCGTGCTCGTGATGACCGTATAGCTTCTTGATGGCATTTCCTGGTGTCTGGCTTGGATCATTTGCCAAGACGGAGCTCACGGTTTCTTTACCCTGGCATAAGTCGTAGACGTGTTGCGAAACCATTTTTACAATTGGTAGCTTTTTTACATGCAAGCAGGCGGCAGAGGCACTTGGTGAGAGCCATGGTCTCGTAGAACTATTTATCAAGCCCAATTGAGCAAACGTCATTTAGTCAAGGTTGCACACTTCTGCAAGCTATGCTAGCCATGTCTTACCCAACTTTGGTTTTATTCCCTGGCTAGTGGAGGTGATATTGCCTAGGCTTACGTACCTTGGGGCAGAATTCTTGATTTAAGTGGCTACGCAGTACCTTGGAAATAGGGCTCTTGGCTATGTGACACCATGTAGCTTCTGCTCCGCCACCAAGGTCTAGTAAAGCTAAACCCGGGATTTTCGTGCCGAGACTAATTGCGGCACGCAACTTCCGGCCGGGTTAACCGGAAATACAGCAAAGAATGGTCATGGCAGCTCTTCATCATGTCATCGCGTTGAATGTTGACGTCCGGTTTTGTTACTGACAATTCAAATAGTTGAAGAAGACACTTCTTGCGTTATATATCACATCAAATAAAACCATTTGAGGGTCAATAGATTACCCACGTTCAGCTTCTAACTAGAGGTTACTGTACGGAGTACAGACTCAATCTACTTCATGATTGGTAACTGCACCCCGGCATTACTGCTTTTCCACTCTTGAACGTTTGAAACACGAAAAAGAAACGCGTAAAATTGAGTCAGCAATACGGGGCATGAACAGTCGATCTCATTCGCCACAGGATAATTTTAGATCGGCGTAGCTTCTTTTATCAGACTGTAGCCAATCGTCGCGTCTCGCTTAACGCGAGTAGACCTCCTGGGTTGGCGAATTTAGTTGGTTTGGTAACAGACCTACCCGGTAATGCTATACAAATTGTTGAATTACAAGCCTTATGTATTCCATACAATAAAACCCAAGGCTAAGGAGTCTCAAGAGATGAGCCTCCATCTGTTGGCCTATTCTTGGGTGCCAGTTCGTTGTCTGATCCAGTAACCTTTGAAAGATTCTATCCATAACTACGTCTCAGGAATTCTTTATGCTCAAACGACCAACGTGTCATAACTGTTTTTCCTAATCGCCTTGTCGCAACAGTAAGATTGTCATACAATAAATAGTATTTAAATTCGGCCTATATAATTGAATTCCACAGTGATGTATCCAAGTCCCAAACCATCGGAAGTGGATAAGGCATTGTCTGCTCAAAGGCATCTAGATTGATCTCAAACATGCTGTCAGTATGACGTGTTTGGTCAGTTTCTTGCTGATTGGCATTCGAGGAAGCTTGAAAAGCAGGAATCTCTACATTGATAGACTCGACTAGCTGTGAATTTGAAGATTGCACAGCGTAACAAGCCTTTCTGTATAATTCTTGGCAGACCTTTCGGACTTGGGTAAGGTAGGTATTGCCGTTTGCTTCGTCTAGTGTTCTGAAAATCTGCATGACGTCACCAACCAAATGCGTGTCATTCGTCGCAAACTCGTTCATAGGAGTCCTAATTGCCATGATGCAGAGGATAACAACAGCACTCATAGGTATCGGAATAACGTCCCTTTAGCTAATTAGTCATTAATCAAGGCTATGGCCTGATAGAACTCACCAGTGCAAGCTCTTCCATGTGACTGGTATAAGTTTGGTTAACTCAATGATGCATCGGGACGCGTTGAGACAATTCGCTATGGAGTCTCTCATCTTTGAAGGAAGGGCTAGAATTTCCGGGTGATTTGGCGATACCCAGAAAGTTAGGCTGTGTGCGCGGCTCACAACGATGACGGCATTGTAGTAGGAAAAGTACAGTCGCATCAACCCATGATGCTCGCACCTCGCAGCACAACCATGATTGAGAGTCGGTGCAAATTCAATACGCCAATTCTCAAGCTTCTGTAGTAGGTCCGCCACTGAATCTGCAACGCAATTCGGTGCGGCTTTGCCTGAATGAAGATCTTGGTAAATCGCGCTCTGGATCACGGCTAGTTGTATCTGACCTTTGAAGAGGTTTAGTTCATGCCCATCAACAGTCTTGATGATTTCCGTCTCATCCAAAGAACCCATTGGTGGGCCAACGTAGGCAGCGCTGAGATCGTGACAAGGGGGCCTTCCAGTTCGGAGACATAGTTCCCGGTCCAGACAAATCGCGATCCAAAAGACCTTTTTTCTCATATTTGCTTCTGCTGGACTTACAGAAGGATCCTGGCTCTCGACATGTATGCCTATTGAGTGTGCAAGACGCACAGCGCAGCCAACGAGCATGAAGCTGGGCTGCGGGTTTGGTGTTCCGATAAAGAACCAGGCAATGGCCAGCAGAGCTTGGACAGAAGACAACTGTGTACTACGCATGAGAACATCCCATGTCCCGGCAAGTGCATTTGATGCATAGGCCCAGGCTAGATCCTCTGCTTCTGCCGATTGAGCTGCCTCCGCCCGACGACGCTGTGCGATTGCAAGAACAGAGTTGAGCGAGACCCACCACGCTGGACTCTCAGTACACGTCCCTGAGTACTGCTGGCCTAGTAGACACATGAATGCTGGTGCATTAAAGCATGGGAAGACTTGATGTTCATGAGCGAAGAATTCACTAACAAGAGAGAATGCCTCAGTCCAAGATGGAAGAGGCTTCATGACCTGCTTTGTGAATAAGGGCTCAATAGATGGGTGTGTCCATTTGGACCATGATTCTGGTGTATGCTGTCCTGATTTGCGTGGAGTAGCCGTGGACACCAGGGATATGCCCGATGGCGGACCTGTAGACGTATTGAATAAGCCCATGAAGGTATAAGTGCTTATGCAAACCTACCAAAGTAGCGCATATCTCCATTGCCACCAACTATCGTGTCCCGAGGGCTTGTATCCGTTGCTGTCAAGGTCTGACCGGGGCTCGACTCTGTGAAGCTGTGAAACTCATGATGGGCTTCAAGATGTAACTGAGAATGTGCGACCGTTTGAACGACTACAGAGTCTGACAACAAGGTTGAAGCAGCATTGACTCCTTCAAAACTCTCTGCCTCAATTAAATCGCCTGTCGAATGTCGAGATGATACTTTAGATCGTCGTTGACGTGGATCAGGCTTGTCAACGTCTGCATAGTGGCAGTCATTTCCGCAACCCCGACAACGTCCACAAACTGGCCGGGTTCCGTCGCAGCGGACCTTGCCTTTCCGACAATGATCGCATGCCTGGCACCACGGAATTAGTCAATATCCGTGCAAATTCTACCGTGACACGGCGAGTGATGGGTACCTTTGCAAGGCGACGTCGACGGTCGCCGCGGTTGTTCATTTTTCGGAGTTTAGAAGTCAACAGACGAGAATTCCGGGTCATGAGGGGATGGAATAGCCATTTCACGACCCATGACCACTATAAACTTTAATTCTGATAGGGCTTGTTTTGTGCCTCGGCTCTGTTCGCTAGTGCGCAAAACTCCGAGACTTGCGTGTCATAGCGTACTGAAACTCCGGACGGGTCCACCAAACGAGACAAGGGAATACCTGTATCATGTATGTGAATCTCCACTACAGAGGATCCAATGTGTAAGACATCAAGGGTGGGTGAAGAATGAGAGAATATCTGTTTATGTGAGTAGGTAGAGTCGGTGGGTAAGAGAAATCCGGAATTGGCACAGTGCAACACCTGTTGAGTTGGGATTCAGAAAATGTGTAGATTGATAGATAGATTGCTTAGGGTCTAGATGTGACTGCGTTGCAAGATAGAAGCAGGCGCTTCAACAACCTTATCCCTAAAGTAATCAATGAATCCCTTTCCGAACCCATCTAATCTCTTGGAGCTACTGACTCCACGGCCAAGGATACCATAGACGACAAAGTGCACAGCAAAGATCTTGGGAAACTCAACACGCTCGATGGAAAACTCTGGGCGCCAGTCCTCTCCCAAAAGCTCTTGCACCTTGGCTCGAGACATATATGAGCGCAGCCAGTCCCACTTGGCCTGCGTGTCAACAAACAACCCAAAGTTCAAATTCGCGCCCTTGTCTCCAGAACGGCCCAGGGCGATACTGCCCAATCGCACTTCAAGAACTCCACCATCAAGAGACGTTGGTGATTTAGTGTCATACGATGCCCTTTCTTCCATAATCTCAAATTGAGGAGGAGGTGCAGTCTTGAAAGATTTCGTTGTGCCGGTTCCGTCCACAAAATGGAACTTTTCTTCAAGTTTGGCTTGCTGCCAGAGGGCTGGATAATACGCCAGGTATGGACGAGGCATAGCAGAGCGGAAGTCCAAAGAGCTGTGAAACCCTACATAAAAGTCAGTGACTGTGGCATTATTTCCACTCCTTGGACGACCTTACCTGAGTAATGCTTCAATGAGATGTTTCCAATCGCCATCATAATCGCCTGGAGAGCTTCTGCCTTTGTTGACTGAGCGAAAATGCGGAGATAGACGGTTCCGCTGTTTTGGTTTGTAGGATTCACAGCTGGAACCCCAATCCTCTGAAACTCGAGAAAGTCGAGATGACTGAGCCTCTCTTCACCAAGATGAAAGCGAACTTGCTTTTCAAGAAGGGCAAACTTTTGCTCAAAGTTGTGACCCGTTGCGTTGAATAAGGCCTGCATTTCGTAGCCTCCTTTGTAAAAGAGTGCGAGTTTAGTGGTATCTGGTGGTGGCGCACCGCGAACTCCGTGAACACGAACTCTTTGATCAAGTTAGCGACACTGATACGACTCGGGACTTTGCATACCTGTCTTGACCAACTTGGTCCATTTCAATATCTCCCAGGTAGGCTTTCACATCACTGTTGATGTACACATCGCCCTGCAACTCATATACGAGTTGAGACTTGCATGTATCAACAGTGACCATACCACCAGTACCCTCATGCTTTGTGATGACACAGGAGCCATCTTTCGCAATCTCAGCAATCGGGAAACCCGGGTCAACAAAGTTCTCAAGATCAAAAGCGTCAAAGCCTGCAAAGTTACCGCCGGTAACATAGGCTGAGCACTCAATCAAGTGTCCTGCGACTAGGGCACCGGCTAGTTCATCGTAGTTGATGTTGCTCCACGACCACCAGTACCATGCGCAGGCGATGACGGGGCTGGCATCAGAAGCTCGGCCGCATATGATGATGTCGGCGCCCCGTTGAAATGCTTCATATATGGCGTGGGCACCGAGGTAAGCATTAGCAGACACTATTTCCCGAGATCCATCGCCACCTTTGGCAAATATGTAGGTCTCAGGAGTAACAGTGACATGACTATTTAAGGAATCAAGATGAGCCAATGCATTTTCTCTGTCTTGCGGCATATGTCTGCCGAGCTTGGGGAGCACGTTATCGCCGGAAACGTAGGCTACCTTGAGATCGTAAGCCTTCTCGGCAACCTGGTAACGCGTCAGTCCGCGGTGTTAAATAGAAAAGTCTTAGGAAGGTCTGACCAAAGCTGCTACCTTCACAGCGAGACCTTCAGGATTCAGTGCTCCACCATTGATGGCAACTTTGATACGCTTCTCTGCGATGGTATCGATCGAGAGTTCGAGGCCCTTCAATGCAGTAGCCTCGTATCCTGGATGTTGTCCTTTCGAATATGCCTCTGCATTATTGGCCATGTTGACCTCTCGTTCTTGTGAGCAACGCGGCCTGACTATGTTCAGAGACCCCAACACTTACCAGCAAGGTAGTCGCCAGTGATAAAGTCAACATCACCTAATGTAGCCTGCTTATACATCTCAATGGCAGGATCTCCTATGAAACTAACGGTTAGTAATATCTCGGCTATTGGTGACTTGTCGTACCATGGTAACCGGAACAATTAGCCACTCGTACAGGCCTGATGCCTAATTCTCCAGCGCGCCATTCTTTGCTAGAATGCATCATGATTCTGTGCCTGTGACTACTTGAGTGAGGAAGTACGGTGTAGTGCGCTGTGTTGTATAGCCACCAAGCCCTGCTCCGGGGGGTAGGGTTGAGAAGCGTCGAGCATAAGCTATCTTTATATCACCCCGCAATTTCGGATGATGCGACTCTCAAGGCACAAGTACCATAACCGAGACAACCGGCAACCAGTACTCCGTACTTGAGTATGTCAGTCACTTGTTCTATTAGTTGCTTGGTGACGTAACTGTCCCTGTGTTACAGTTGGCTGTGTCCCGAAGCCCGCCATCAGAACTCCGGTGCAAGACTCCGGAAGTAGAATCAAGCCCCAGAACTCCGGAGAGACCCGCCAAGCATTGCAAAGACATCATTGACCTGAAAGACAGTGGAAGAAATATTCGGTCCCAGTTAGCCGAGAGGATTACTTAAGTCCCCGGCTGTGACGTGAGATATAGCTTGACCTGCATCAATCTTGAGTTTGTTCCAAACTATCCTTGTACAACCTCAATTCCCAACAATCACCCCTTACTCACCGACGCCATGTCAACTTACTCTATTTTCACCGAAACTAGTCGAATTTTACATAAAGTTCTCCTTCAGGATCCCAGATTACAACTTCCAGACTCTTTCGTCAAAGCCGCTGAGAAAGTCAAGTTTGTGGGAGAAGACGACCAACCTTTCATCCTCACACCTCTCAAGATTACGGAGTCGAGCGCGGCCCTCAATGCGCTGGTAGCAACAGCTGCAAATGTCGTCGCAGCCGAGCGCTATGGCATCGGCTACCAGAATGTTGAGATCAACACGGACCTTGCAACGCTTTTCCTTGAATCAGTGCTACTACCCACCATTGGCGGCAAGCACTTTACGCAGAACGGCAAGATGCTAGCAGAGCTTGCCAAAATGGACCTCCATCAGATGAGCAAGCCAGTCAGGCGATATGCGACAAATGTTTATCGTACCAAGGATGGAAGATGGTATCATCTGCATGGATCTATGAATGCCGTGCCTACGATGGAGATGTTGGGTGTTGAGGACAGTGACGTTAGCACTGAAGAAGCCTTCCAGATCTATACCAAAAAGGTTGCACAATGGGACTCCCAGGATATCGAAAAGGTGGCCAACGAGAAGTACAAGCAAGCTGGTGTGATTTGCTGTACGCCCGATGAGTTCTTCGCAAGTGAGCATGGTAAGATCATGTCGGAAGAACCTTTATGGACATCAACTCGAGTGCCAGCACCGAAAAAGACTTGGCCCGAAGCCAAAGACAGTCAGAACTATAGCCCACTCGCCGGTATCAGAGTCTTGGACTTATCTCGTGTTATTGCAGCTCCAGCAGTATCCAAGATCCTTAGTGTTCTCGGCGCCGATGTCATCCGTGTCTCCTGCAGTAGGCTACCCGAGTACTCGGCGACAATGCCGGATCTTCAGACTGGCAAGAGAGACGTTGACCTCGATCTTAAGACAATTGAGGGGCGGGAAACACTTTCTCAGCTTATAAAAGATGCTGATGTTCTTGTTGATGGATACCGTCCCGGTGCCTTGGCAAAGCTGGGCTTCGACTCCAAGTCTTTACGTGAGTTGAGCCCAAGTCTGATCTATATGAGGGAGAATTGTTATGGTTTCAAAGGGCCGTTGTCGTACCGTTCGGGATGGCAGCAAATCAGCGATTGTTTGGTAGGACTGTCATACCTACAGGGCAAATTTCTTGGTCTCGACGAGGCTGTTGTTCCACTTTTTCGTAAGTTCACCGTGTTATGAACTCTCATGTTCTCGTTTCTGACAATGCCTCAGCCAACTCGGACTATCAGACTGGATTAGTAGGAGCCGCGGCTGCCATCCAAGCATTATTAGTCCGCACCCAAGAAGACGTCACTTTTGACATCGACATCAGCCTCACGCAGTACAACATCTGGTATTATCGTCTCGGCTCGTACTCCGAGGGCCAGCAGAAGGCTCTTAGAAGCCGGGACCTGCACTTCAACCCTCGCCATTACGACGACATGGGTGCGCTCGTTGGAAAGACACATCAGTCGTTGCAGAAGATTCGCCCAGAAATATTTAAGCATCCCGAGTACTTCTGGGACATGAGTGGCAAGGAATACGGATTGGATGAGGACTTCAAAGTGCTGGCACCTGCATTCAAGTTTGAGAAGTCGAGTATTGGTTGGGATGTTCCGACCGGACGAAGAGGGCGGTCGAAGGCTGAGTGGGTATCATAAACCTGCCTCTCGTTATAGTTGCTGGCAGATCACAGGCCTCCCCTGGAAGCAGTACAGTAGATTGAAAGGCATTGGGGAACACAACGGCGCTGAGATGGCCGAAAGCCATGCACTTGTGACTCCGTCGGAGTGGTTATCTATTAAGATATGAGACCCGCGGGCCCCGATCAGCATGCCATGACTCTCATATAGCCGCCTGCCAATTCGAGACTACACAAGTTGTACCAATCACTGTTCATGCTATTACCAATAGTCCTCTAGTTGTAAAACGGAGCCTCGGGCAGGGTCAGGATAATTCATGTGGATCGCCACCTGGATCATGACGCCACTCAAGCCAACCGAGGCACCGTGTGAAGCTGTACAGGTTAGACTTAAAAAGGCAAAGCGAACCCAGAGACTCTTGAGACGACTTCCTTATGAGTACTAGACTTGGAAGATTGCGGGGTATCAAAGCGCCTCTCATTTGCTCCTCCTCGATTGAGTTAGTCGTTGAGCAAAGTATATCTACGTCTTTCGACCTCATGATCCTTCAGTTCAAGCATCAATCAACTACCAAAGCCGAAGTCGAAATGTCTCAACTCTGGGCCAACGTAGTCACTACCTATGATCCCTTCAAGATCGAGTTCGTGGGCAGCTGCCTTGTCCAGATCATTTTCTGGTGGATTCCGTCAGCCGTTTTCGTTCTCCTTGATCATGTTGCCCCAGACTTTGCGGCGAGACACAAGATACAACCTCCACCAAAGCAACCTAAAGGCTCAGAGATATTGGACTCTGTCCTGATCTCTTTGAGAAATCAGCTCATAGTCATTGGGCTGCAGCTATCCCTAGCTTTTCTGGCGACACAGCGGAATATGCCATCAACATTCCAGGTCACAGCATCGCTGCCATCTGCAAGCAGCTTCGTAAGCGACTTTGCTATCTGCTTAGTTGCTCGAGAAGTCCTCTTCTACTATTCCCATCGATTGTTTCACATACCATACCTTTATCGTCGCATCCACAAAATCCATCACAAGTTCACAGCACCAGTCGCCTTCGCCTCACAGTATGCCCATCCCATCGAGCATATTGTAGCCAACACAATCCCTATTGTCCTTCCGCCCATACTGCTCAGAACTCACATCTTGACCATGTGGGCGTTTGTCGCTTGGCAGCTTATTGAAACGGCGACAGTTCATAGTGGCTTCGACTTCTTTGGAGGTGCAGCCTATCGTCATGATCGTCATCATGAGCGTTTTGACGTCCACTTTGGAGGAATGCCTTGGCTGGACTGGCTTCACAACACAGACGAACGAAAGAGATTGGAGAGGAAGAATAAGTAATTCTTTTATGACAAGACTATCTCGCCAAGATCAACATCCTGGAAGCGAAGTATCAAGCTATGTATGTTGCCCATATCAGATATCCCTTGAGATCGTTGTGAATGGATATTGCCAAAGGACTGGTGCGGATTGACACCGCGCTCGAATTGGCTACAAAACAGATTCGCCAGACACCAATACTCGTCTGCATGAAGAAAGAACCCGAGTTTTGTTTGAGATTCATTTGCTTGAACGGAGATATAGTTTTCGGGGGTTGAGAATAAGTTATGATTGGACCAGACTCGAAACCAATTCTGTAGCCCTCGTGTGATAGGCAAGGATCTTGACCTTGTGTCTGGTCCATTCTGGTGATGGTATATGAGATTGTGGAATGCTGGATTGTGTCAGTAAGGTCGTTCTTATTTTAATGTCATGGAACTTACCACTAGCAATAGCAAATAGATTCAATGGGCTTATTGTGTCAAATACTTCCCATCGACTAGTACCGAAGTCCTCACCCATAATCATGGTAATACACTGAGACAACGTGACCTGGCTGCGCCCCAGCGATCTATCTGCTGCGGCTTGGGTGTATATGAACCATGTCTCGGCATCTGGAGCATCAAAGTGCTCATCCGTAGCCGCGAGGCCAAATTGCAGTTCATTGATTACCATCTGGGGACTCATATCGTAGAATATCACGAATGCAGAGTCAAGAAGGAAGGTATATAAGAGGGTACGGATCAACTCCTCTCGTAATCCGAACGCTGTCCAGTGATCGTGGAGGTTGTGTGGAGTAAGGGATGCTTCCTCACGTGTATTAGGCATCGCGAAGGGATATAGGCTGCGGGAAACGAAGACGATGTCAGGAAACCGTTTCCTGCGAGCTCTGAGTCTCATTTTTGTGTCACCTTCCCAGTTCATGAGCAGAAGAATACCATAAGCAGCCTGCAATATGTCAAGGCGCTGGCGAACTTGGCAATCCTGGCCGTCATCGTCTGTTTGAGCAATACTGTCTTCGCTGAGATCCGGGTCCTGGAAGATCCAGTTCTCGACTGTCTCCAGCCACATCATTGCCTGATCATGGTGCTTTCTGTCGGGACTCAAGGAGGCTCCGATCAGTGAGAGGGCCGCTATCAACTTTGGCGACTTTGCTGTAGAGTCAAAAGTCGGTCTATGGAAGACAGGCCAGTTTGGATGCCAGGTTTGAAAGAACAAAGTCAGGAATAACTCAATATTTCTTGGAGAAAAGAATCTCGAACAAGACAGTTTTCGGGAATTGTACCATTTGAAGTCGGGCGATTGAGATGATGCTTCCAAGACGCCTCTGACAATATTTTCACATTTGTTTGACAAGGAGTGTTGTCCTGTCAACCCTTGCTGGGGCTGTGTCCATTGGCCTATACTTACCCAAGGCGATGTGACCGGCATTCCAGGAATGGCTATTGGTTCGGGAGAGGGCTGGCTACCATATTGTAGGAGGTCAGAATGAGTCTTTGTGCTGGCGCAGATATTGTCGCAGTTGAATGAATTCGCCAGACCGTGGGACGAAGTAAGTCTTGCAAGAAAGCAGAGACGCATACGGGGAAAGGTCGGCTTCGGTGTCAGCAGCGACAGCGACGGGCTATGATACGAATTAGGCCAATCATCTTGTGGTAGATAAGAGCCAGCCTGTGGCATTAGAATTGAGTTGCCATCCGTCTCAGAAGCCGCTTGAGGTTGCACAATTAGGACAGGATGAAATGAGGTGACCGGCGTCGACTCCGAAACCCAGTCATATTGTGATAGGAATAGTGGCCCGCCCTGCACTTGCAGGTCCTGTCCTGATAGAACCTGGTGCTTTTGCTGGCCTTTTCCCACTTTCAGTGGAGATATTAAGTCATCCTTCTTTGGTGTTTGGACATAATTGCAATCGTGATTCTGCTCGGCGCAAGCTTTGCAAGGTCGCGATCCCGTGCATCTCCTTTTCAACTTGACGCATCTTTCACAAGAATTCTGCGGTCTTCCTCGCTTCTTCCGGTCCAGAGATGGAAGCGGTAAACCTGATTTGAGGCGTCTGTCACATGTTCTCCAATGACGAAGGAGTGCATCTCTGATGGCTATGCTTCAGTCATTGAAATAAAAAAAGAACAATCGAGCTTAAACTAACCGGCGATTGAATCCGCGGCTGCAGTCTTGGCATTGGTAAGACCTTTCATCTGCGTCTGAGCCCTCGTTGCTTTAGTATTGATGCTCTACAACGACCAGGCTGTAACAAGCTTACGCGACAGGTAATGTCGACTAAGGTGGTCTTGACGAAACAATGTTAGTGAGCACTGCATCCTATCAAGCAACTTGATTTCAAATGGCATACCTGATTTTGTGAACCCGGCAGAGCAGATAGGACAGCAATGCTGGGACTGATTATCAGGCATGGTGTTGACCGAGGTCATCAGGTCGGGCCAGGGAACTTAGGCGGCAGTACCATTTGGAAGAAATGAGGGATGCAACCTAGCAATCCAATGATAGGGAAGTCACGGGTCACGAAGTCCACAATTGATGGCAGAGAAGAGCCTGAACAAACTGGACTGCAGGATTCGATGTGCCCATGCAACTAAAAGCTGGTCAAGATGCACACGTGGAGGCGGGAAATCTGCCACCCCCGCAAGAGAGATCGGCATCCCGCCTCATCCCCACGATCTACAGTGCATGGATAAAAGTCCCGATATATCCCGATTTTACCCTAACTACCTTAATTATACCCTGCTATTTTACTTTATAATTAACTAGGTAATATTTATTTAATTATAATAATATATATATAAATTAATAAAGAATTAAAAAAAGATTCTAGCTATATAGCTTAATACTTAATATAGTAGCTATTTATAAGATAATAGTTATTTAGTTAGTTAGGTATTAATTTTATTACATTTTTAACTATATTATCTTTAATCTTAGTTTATAACTTCTTTATAGCTATAATTAGTTAGTTAAGTACCTTAATAAACTTTAAATAAGTAGTAATTTTAGGATATATTTTATATATCCTTTTCTTAAGGACTTTTTAAAGGTTTTTAATAAAGCTAAGGTTAGGACTATATAAAGGCTAGTTAATAAAAAAGACTTCTTTTTTTCTTACCTAAGGATAAAGCTAGTTTTAAACTTTTTAATAAGTAAATATATAGGTATTATTATATTAAAAAGTCTTTCTTTTCTTAATAAGGTTAGGAAGATAAAACTAAAAATAGAATAAAATATACTAGCTTATTACTCTTTTTTTTTTAAATTTAAAATTCCTTAAAAAAGGAATAACTATAAATAGTTTATTATAATTAATTATACTATAAAATATCTATAAATATCTTAAAGGCTATCTATAGGCTTAGACTTTATCCTTATAAAGTCTTTTACTTTATAGTATTATTAAAAAAAGCTTCTAAAAAAGAAGTCTTTAAACTTATAGCTTAATAAAATAACTACTTAGTATAGTTACTATTTATATAATTAATTATAACCTTATTAAAAAACTACTAACTATACTAAAAAGACTTATTTTTATAATAGTATTTATCTATAAAAGATTTTCTTAATTAAGTAGCTTTTTTAGTAAAAAACAGGCAATAAAGTATAAGTCTATATTATATACCTTTATAGATAAGTTAATAATAAATTATCTTAGGTAATACTACTAGCTATGCCTAACTTATAATATCTTTATATAAGATAAAAGGGTTACTTTTAATAAGTATTTTAATATAAATTTTATCCTAATTAAATAAGGCTAGGGGCCTACTAAAGTGTAATTTATTTTTATATAACTCTTAGGTCTAACTATATTAAATAATCCTATATATTATATAATAACTTAGCCCTATACTATCTATAATATCTTTAACCTAAATACTTAATTTATATATTATTATAAACCTTATTCTTTTATAAGGAAAATAATATATATTTTACCTTTATTAGGGCATTTTAATCTATTAAAATAATGTAATAAAGTTATAGTATTAATATTAAGGTTTTATTAAAAGCAGGGTTAGATCGGAAATGTATCGGGACTTTTGCCAGCCCACTGTAAGTTAGGCTAGTGTCTAGATATCGAAACCCCGCAAAAGCACAGCCTTTCGGTTCCTACTGAGAGGCATCTCGGCATTTGTTCGCGGCATCCGGGACTTGGAGGAATAATATCTTCCTGTCATTAATCACACTTCTTCCACTTGAAATCATCAACGTTCACTATCGCCAACTTTCATCTCAAGCTAGTGACAATTGCCCTTTACGTGTTACGTGGACTCAAAACAGCCCTAAATTAGCTCTGGCAGCAGCGCAGAATATGGGAGACGTGGCAGCTGAAGAGTCTTACCATCGGGTAGCTACCGTGGTAGTAAGTAAAATCGTGATATCAAGTGTTTGGTTCATCAGCGACTAACGATAACAAAGCGCTCAAATGACGGTTTCCAGTTCAAGATCAACTCAGTTCCAATCCCAAAACTCCAGCCATGGGAAGTGCTCGTTAAACTGTCTGCTACTGGCGTGTGTGGCACTGATATGGCCCTTGCGGGTGGTTACCTCGGTCCATGCCGTGAGGTGCTTGGCCATGAGGGCGTGGGCCGCGTTGTACAAGTTGGCTCTGGAGTAGATCCCGAGGGTATCAAGATTGGCGATAGAGTTGGTATAGCTTGGGTCAGGGACGTCTGTGGTCGATGCAACTGTTGTCGTCAGCCCGGCGGTGAGGTTCGTTGTCTGGAGCAGCAGAACTCGGGGCGAAAGTGGGATGGAACCTTTGCAGAGCACTGCATTGTACCGAGCCGTTATGTGTTGACGATACCGGAGTCAAAAGAGCTGCCAGATGACCTGGTTGCACCAACACTGTGCGGCGGCGTTACCGCATATAAAGCACTCAAAGCTTGTGGAGCGACACCAGGAGAATGGGTTGCTATAGTTGGAGCTGGAGGTGGTGTTGGGGGTCTGGGGATTCAGTATGCAAAAGCCATGGGATTCCGCGTTGCGGCTGTTGATATTGGGCCTGCAAAAGAGTCATGCATCAAGATGGGAGCCGACGCATATTTTGATGGAGCATCCCCTGATACGCCAGCCGAACTGAGGAAGCTTACCCCTAATGAAGCTGGAGCCAAGGCCGTTATTGTCACTGCAGGGTCAGGTCGAGCCTATCAGAACGCCCTTGATCTTGTTGCGGTGTTTGGCACTCTAGTCTGCGTTGGCATTCCTCCACCAGATCAAGCGATGAGTCTCCATCCGCTGACTCTCATTGACCGTGGTATCAATCTTCTGGGAACATTAGTGGGAACACGAACAGAAACACTTGAAGCTCTTGAGTTCGTGCGAAGAGGCGTGGTAAAACCTATTGTGGAATCGGTGAACTTTGACCAGCTCGACGATTTGGTCAATCAATTCTCCAAGACATCTGGAAAATTGGTTATACAATTTCCATCATAGGTTTTATTCTCTGCTCTTTTGTAGTTTCGAGGTTGTTGTACCAGTGGATCAGAAGATAACATAGACCTTGAATATCGGTTAATTTCATTAGGTAATTAGTTATTTAAATTCTTTCATTGCAGCTCTTATTACCGCCACTGCCAGTGCTCTGTAGTGATCTGATGTGATAGCAAATTGAGACAAGCAATAACAGGCAAATCTCTTCTGATCGGCCAAAGAACGTTTAACACGTTGCATGCATTTCTCTTTTGGAAAACAAGTCGTATCCTGAGCAGATCTTTGCCGGTTCACGCCAAAGGATACTCGAAAGTCCGGCATCAGGACGGGGACGTATGCACATGTCGGACAATTCCCCACCTCCACCTCGATGCTGTGTAACCTAACATCGGCCAAACGGACAAACAGGAAAATACCCACCATTGTCCAGTCAAGCACCAAGGTTCACGCATACCAAATGCGCGGCTACCTATTACGGGGATTTCTATTTAAGGTCTGCTCGAGTAGCAATTTTGGTTTGCTTACTCTAAGTTTGCCGATTCTTCAGATAGTATACCATTATCATCAGAATGACTACTGTCAATCCTCTTGTTCTGCCCCCTGGCATCGCACCATCTGTTTTCCAACAATTAATTTCAGAAGTCACTGAAGTTACAACCGCTGAAAATGTTGTCATCATTTCCAACCCTGGCCAGCTGGACAAGCAGGACTACCGCGACCCCAGCAAGATGCATGACATGTTTGACATAACCTCGAAGCAGCATTTTGTCTCCTCAGCAGTCATCACCCCCCGCGACGTAGGTGAGGTTCAAGCAATCGTCAAGCTGTGCAATAAGTTTGAGATTCCGCTTTGGCCATTCTCCATTGGCCGAAATGTTGGGTACGGCGGTGCGGCTCCCCGTGTTCCAGGCTCTATTGGCCTTGATCTTGGCAAACATATGAACAAGATCTTGAAGGTTGATGTTGATGGTGCATATGCTTTGGTTGAACCTGGAGTTACATATGCAGATCTCCATCAGTACTTGGTGGACAACAACCTTCGTGACAAACTGTGGATCGATGTTCCTGATCTTGGCGGCGGATCCGTGCTTGGAAATACTACAGAGAGGGGAGTTGGCTACACTCCGTATGGTAAGTCAACTTCATCGTTATACCGACCAAGTATTGACGGCCTGGAGGTGATCACTTTATGATGCACTGCGGCATGGAAGGTAAGAGCTCCAATACAGCTACCTCACTGCAAGGGATGCTTATGACTGACCCTCTAAAGTTGTCCTTCCCGACGGCACACTAATCCGTACGGGAATGGGTGCTTTGCCAAACCCAGATGCGGATCCAAACGCCCCTCCACACGAGCAAGAACCCAACTCGGCGTGGCAACTGTTCAACTACGGCTTCGGTCCCTATAACGACGGCATTTTCACTCAATCGTCTCTTGGTATTGTTGTCAAGATGGGTATCTGGCTCATGGTAAACCCTGGAGGGTATCAATCATACTTGATCACTATTCCCAAAGATGAGGATCTTCATCAGGCCATTGAGATCATTCGACCACTTAGGACTTCAATGGTGCTCCAAAATGTCCCCACTGTGAGACATGTACTTTTGGATGCAGCTGTCATGGTATGAGCCCAGCTTAACCACTTGAGCCCGGCTGACAACAACTGCAGGGATCTCGAGACAAGTACACGACTTCGAAAAAGCCGCTTAATGATAAGGAACTCGATGAGATCGCGGAGAAGCTCAACCTAGGCCGCTGGAATTTCTATGGGGCGCTTTACGGCCCTGAGCCCATCCGGAAGGTTATGTGGGAAGTTGTCAAGGGTGCTTTCTCAGCCATCCCCGGGGCCAAGTTTTATTTCCCAGAGGATATGCCTGACAATATTGTCTTGAAGACTAGAGATCTTACCCTGCAGGGAATTCCCACCATGACTGAGCTTGAATGGGTGTAAGTTCTGCATCTCTCCCGACATCAAACTTGACGATTAACCGCATTTAAACAGAAACTGGCTGCCCAATGGAGCTCACCTGTTCTTCTCCCCCATCGCCAAAGTCACGGGCGACGACGCGGTCGCTCAATATGCCTTAACCCGCAAGCGTTGTGAAGAAGCGGGCTTCGACTTCATCGGAACTTTTGTCGTCGGAATGAGGGAGATGCATCACATAGTGTGTCTTGTTTTTGATCGCCTTGATCCGGAGTCATGCCGTCGAGCGCACGCTCTTATCAGTCAGTTAATTGATGACGCGGCGAAGAAGGGCTGGGGCGAGTATCGCACTCATTTGGCATTGATGGACCAGATTGCGCAGACTTACAACTTCAACAATAATGCTCAGATGCATCTCAATACGACAATCAAGAATGCATTAGACCCCAAGGGAATTTTGGCGCCTGGGAAGAATGGAATATGGCCAAGCGGCTATAACGCCAAGGACTTTGCTGTAAATCCACAGCGCTCTACAAAGCTGTAGCAGGGTAATAGTATAGATTCTTCAGATAAGGAGTGAGACTGAGTAGAACTGCCTTGGTCTTAATAAATGCTTTCCAACCGTACTTGACCTCTTCTTATGCTTAAATCTTGGCTTGGGCTGTCTCCTTGGCTAGCTGTGCACGGAACTGCTTAGTCAATTGCCTAATCGCCAAGTCCAACAGGACATCCTCGCTTCCACCAGGAATCCTGGCCCCAGGAACTTCTCGATAAATCTCTATATCGTCGTGTCAGTTCTCTGTCTCAGAATCAAAACATCCACTGGATAACTTACTCTCGGCAATCTCTCCCTTGCCCGTACGCGTATAACCGTTGCCTCCGAACAATAGAACAGCACATCTCGCACACTCGTCAAGAACAATGCCAGCGTTGGCTTTGCACAGAGCGGTCAAGCCACCGAGCTCTTGGTCTGCTGTTTCCTTGGGCATCTTGGAGAGCTGGTATGCAAATGATTCTACCCAGGCCCATTGCGACTCCAGGATTGCACCACATTTAGCTAGTCGGTGACGTACCACGGGCTGTTCCATGAGAGTCTTGACAATGTCAGCTGTGAATTATATCCACTCCATCTTCTGAACCGACCTTATTGAAAGCCTTGCGCTGAAGACAATATGCAAAGGCGCTGCTCAGGGCGACTCGAGCCTGACGGGTGACACCAACAGAGATGAACATACGCTCGTGGTTAAAGTTATGCATGATATACTTCATGCCGTCGTTCTCACGCCCTATCAGGTTTTCCCGTGGAACTCTCACATCATCAAGTTCAATAAAGGAGGTTCCGGCCACAATCTGCCCTGCAACTTTGAGTCGTCTCCTGGTCACGCCAGGATAGTCCTTGAGCGGGACTAAGATTAATGAAATGCCTTTTCCTCCAGAGTTCTCCCCACCAGTTCGGACTGCCATGCTAGCGTAGTCAGCCATCATTCCATTGGTAATCCACTTTTTGGTCCCGTTAATGATATATTCGTTGCCACTCAGAGTAGCCGTCGTGGTGATGTTGGCCACGTCAGAGCCAGCACTAGAAATGGGATTAGTAAAGCTCTCATTGAGTGACATTTTGAACCCACTCTGGCTCCGTAATAGCAATACAGATTCTCTTTCGCCCGAGTAGGAGATCTGGGAGAAATCTTTCTTGTAGCTGAGGCTCTGCATAATGCAACAGAGGGGGGATACCAAAAGCAACACCAGTGGTGATGGAGCCAGGTGGCCCAGCAAGGCCGGAGCGGCTCATCTAGTGTTCAATACAGTCAGCATCACGAGTGATAATGCATTCGAGTGGTGTCATACCTCATCTGCATATATCATCGTATGCAAAGTGTCCCATTCCTCCACAGGTACCTGGCCGGGCATGTGAGTTATGCCTAGCTGTCGAAGCCATTCTACAGGTAAAGGCGCTGGCAAAGACGGTAGGATAAAGTTACCCTTTGCAAAGACCTCGAATAAGTTAGACGGCACCTCCTCTGCTGTTTCCCAGTCCAGAGCATGCTTGTTAAGGTTCTCATCAACGAATTCGCGACAAGCAGCCTGGAATCTGCGATGCGACGCGTTGAAGTACGGCGACGGGGCGCCTCTAAGCCTTGACACGCGCACCAACGTCCGTGGATCTCCACACGTCCATACCTTGGATACGCAGCGTCTCGGCAATGTGGGAGATGGATGAGATGCCAAAGCTGGTGTGGGCAAAATCTCGGCAGGTCTCCTGCGTGATGCCACTAATTGGGAAGGTTTTTTGATTGTACCAGTACTTGATAATCTCCGCGGTGGTATTGATCCCACCACGGCCTTGCACGGGATACTCCCCATCAGAGGTCAGGTAGATGTACGCAGGAACCCGGCTGGAGAATAACCCCAAGGACTTTTCGTACAGAGCTGCATCTTCAAGGAAGACGGCAGCCCCTATGGTAGACTCAATCATCACTACGAGCGTCAGCAGATCCGCTAGTGACAGTAACACAGAAGAAGTGGACCTACCTAGTTCCCAGTTTCCATTCTTCCGCGGGGCGCCATCCTCGATGAGGGGGAGGTAGGCGTGTCGTAGCATGTCAGAGAACGTGTTGATACTCTTCTTGGACCAGTGTTTATAGCTCGAGCGCATGATTTCACCGGCACGTACCCAATTAGCGGCCGACCAGGCCGCCTGCAGTGGTGCGTTGCTGTTGTTGTGACCTTGGATCGTGCTGGACCAGGCATCCATATAATGGATGGATTTCTTAGCATAGTGCTTATCCTTCGTAATCCACCATGCCAATGCGTTCATGTATGCCGCCATGGAATCCTCGCGCTCCTGATAACACCCAATGTTGGGCGTCGATGTCGGTCCGCACTCGACTGTCTCATATGGCTCAGCCGTTCGCGTAGGTGAGATATACGACATGTTGAGCATGGAATCTAATGCATCCGTCCAAGGATTCTTCCTAGCCGCGATCCTCTTTGAAATGTAGTCAAGCTGCGTTCCGGAAACGAAAACTCCCGGATGAACCCATGCCTTGGGTGCCTTAGTTGGAATGGGAGAATAAGGTGTCGCGTTACTATTACTTGCCGCGTATACAGATTTAAGGGCAAAGGAAGATTCTAAACCAAGCACTAGGAATTGGAGCTTCATCTTGTTAGTAAAGATAGTAATAATTTAGATTGGCAGGTAAACGTATAACGCTGCTGCTAACTACACATAGCTATGTTAGCTATTTTATACCGCATTTGTGTTAATGGTGCCTAAGGCACTAACCTCACAGTTCCACCAATAACAACTCAGTAATGTTAAAGATTTCCCACTAATTAGCTGGCCCGCTTTGTTCTTCTTACTTAAAGTAGCCGCTATAGCCTTTTAAGTATAAGGGCAACTGCTAATTCCGCATGCGGAACTATACGTCTCGGTCTTTGCTCAGGCCTTTTTAAATAAGGAATAGATAGACAAGCAAGGCAGACTCGACTTTTTAGCTCTCGCTTAATTAAACTAGAAATAGCCTAGTACGTTAACTACTTTAATTTTAAAAGGTCTTGCCGTTTTTGCCTTCCAGGTAGCTATATAAAGTACAGAGTAAGAGGTATATATAATTAAAAGTTATTCTTATCTAGTAAAAGAAAAAACACAGTTATTATAATCCTTTAACTTTGCTCTTTTCTATTTATTTTATCCTCTATACCGTCCTCTATCCTGTCGCGCACAGAGAAACCTCAGCACATCATGGCTTTTGAGGCTAGTACTGAGCTTCCTGTCTCGCTAGCAGGGCTACCTCAATACATCGCTAAGCATCCTGAGGTGCCTATAGTTAATATTTTGGATCCTTATCGCAAATATGAAGCCTACCTGCGAACGGTATACGCTCAAGATCGCCAAAACCCCTTACTTAACGATCCCTACCTTAATGTTATCCCTCTGTTCACTGGGGACACCAGATATATCGTTACGCGAGCAAGAAATCTTATTACTGAGTCCAAGGAAGAAAAGTCCAAGTATATAATGCCTCTGCCAGATGATAAACGTCGACCCAATAACTCCCCTGCGATAGTAGCCAACCTGGAGGTGTTTTCTAAAAACTTTAATATCTTTTCCGAGTTCTCTCTTATAGGTATTGACTGGAATAATATTGTGGCAGCCGGTTCTTCCGTTGTCAACACGCTTGTTCCTGTCCCGAAAGAGTTTGACGGCACCAACCGCAAGCTCCGAGAGTACTACCATGAGAAGGTCCGAAATGCTAGGTTCGACTCACATTGCCACGCGCCTGCTGTTAACCATTTCTGCAGTTCTGCCCAGCTTCCGATGTCGATCTTTTCTTGTACGGTCTTACACATGACGAGGCGATTGAGAAGATCAAGAGTATCGAACGCGCTGTAAAAGATGCCGTGCACTCAGATGTGACGGTTGTTAGGACCAAGTACGCGCTTACAATCGCGAGCCAGTATCCAGTCCGACATATCCAGGTGAGCACCCCAAGTACCACATTAGTATGCGGCTGGCTCTGATTGAATTGGAGATTGTCCTGCGAATCTACAAGTCTGTTAGTGAGATCCTTACTGGATTTGACATTGATGCCGCGGGTGCGGCCTACGATGGCAAGCAGGTCTACGCTACGCCTCGTGCACTCAGCAGTTTCATTACACAGGTCAACCATATTGATCTCACACGGCGCTCTCCATCTTATGAAAACCGTCTCTCAAAGTACTCACACCGTAACTTCGAGGTCTATTGGCCCGAACTCGACCGATCCCGGGTTGACGCAGCCATTTACGAAAGGAGACTCGAGCGCACATTCGGTCTGGCTAGGCTGCTAATCATGGAGAGACTGCCTACGGGTCCTGCGAGAGATGAATACCGTAATAAGCTTCGCGTGGCACGAGGGAAACATAAGATCTCTCGTCAGCGCAAAGGCCTGCGTGGAAACATCAAAGAGGACTACGACGATGAAGTAGCAGACTGGCGTTTTGAAGAAGACATTAGCGACTACCACACATTCTCCATGCCGTACGGCCGAAAGTTCGACGCTAAACGCATTGAAAAATTGGCATATAGCCAGGATCTGCTCCTTAACGCAGAGTGGAGCCAACCTCGAGATCGAACAGTATCGCTTCACCGGCATCCTGTGTTCTTCGGGTGTGTTGAGGATGTTATCGAAGACTGTTGCGGGTTATGCCCAGTTCCCCAAACCGATGAGGAAAAAGAAGTCGCCGAAAAGGAGGCTGAAATTTATGTCTCAGGCAAGCTTACTTTTATAACTGACGACCCCAGTAGACAGCAGATTGGCTCGTTCAACCCTCTTACAGAGCATGACTGGACTGATATGGCTTATACTGGCAACTCTGCACGTCTTTTCCAGTCTATCATCGATGGGAACGTAGATGATGTTCGTGACTTGCTTTTGCAAGAGGGGCCTGAGCTAAACAAGCGTGACCACACCGGAAGGGCCCCTCTGCATCTTGCTGTGATGGCTTCTACACCCGAAGTCGTTGAAGTTCTACTTAATCATGGGGCTCGATTGACTAGCAGGCTAACGAATGGCGAAACAGCACTGCATCTAGCTGCTTCTCGTGGCGACACAGCTATCATAAGGCTTTTGATGGAGAAGAGTATCAAGAACGAGCAGGCTCGACAAGAGAGCGAGGTTGAGGTACATGAATACGATTCCAACTTGGAAGATCGCGAAAGCGATTCAGAGGATGAGGCGTCCATTGACGACAATGGAACGGAGTGGTCTTCGGACGATTCTGAATCATCGGCCAGTTCTGAAGACGATGCAGACTACTTCCAGATCGATGTCACGGCCGGAGATGTACCATGTGCACCACTGCACTTGGCGATTGCGAACGGGCACAACAATGCTGTGAAGCTTCTCTGTGATGTAAGAGTGTTTCCACGTTCATTGCAACCAAGTCGTTCGAAATGCCTCGCTGACTTATCTCTGTATGTATCAGTACGGAGCCAACTTAACCCTCCCTCTAGAGATAGCCGACCAGAACCCCAATAGCGCCGTTGAGTCTTTAAGTACCATTGGTATCTACCCCCTTGCTCTTGCGCTTACCCTACCGCGAGATCGGGTCAAACCTATGGTCCAACTGCTATTTAAGCTTGGCGCAACTGCATCCCAAGCTGACCCCCGAGGCTTGACAGTCTTTCAACGATTTGCTGAGCATGCTGAAGCTGACATGATGCATGTTCTTATCAGTGAGGATACAGGCGGAGTGAAAAGTTCTATTAACCACATCGTGGTTCAAGGCTGGTCATCGAACCCACAGACCATCTTCCCACTTCATAGTGCTACCGAACGTGGTGATGTGGCTCTAGTGCTACAGCTCCTGGCAAACGGTGCCGAACCTCACATTGAATTAGCGGCATGGATCAAGGCCGCCAAGGTTTCCCTAACAAGGGATATACTTGGAAGTCCGGAGTATAACAAAAATATGTACCAGAAGTCAGCCGAGCAGCCGATTATAGCGGCTTTGCGGGCTGGCATCCCTGAGGTTGTGCTTGAGCTACTTAAACGAGGTGCAGATCCTAATGTGATGACTCGCTCTACTGCCACGTCGATGATAATCGAGTACCGACGTCGATTCAATAAAGGCAGGCTAGCTCTCGACATCGTCCGAGGGATGCTCTCAAGGCTCGAGACGCTAAAGGAGGTCAACGTCAAGGTCAAGGCGGAGCCCAAGCTACAGCCCGGGATGGATAGTTTCCTCGCCAAGTTCTCAGAAGGCACATATCAACACTGGCAGGTTGCTGGGGATATTGAGGGCAAGAGAGAAGTACTCGAACAGCGACTGAAGGCTTACCGTGAGTCCAACGCTGAGGACAGGAAAGTGGCTGGTGAATACGAGGAGGTGGTTAATGAGCTTGTCGCGAAGCTCCGTGCAGTAGAGGAGGCCCTTCTTTCACAAGGGGCTAGAACGTACGAGGAGCTCTATCCTGATATCAAGACTGGCGACGACAATCTCTACAAGCGAAACAGCAACGCTGATGAGGAAGACGTGACACCTTACAAGCACACCTTTACCTTCATTGGTGAAGATGAGATTGTGGAGAGGGGGCACGAGGGCTACATCAAACTGTAAGTGATTTATTCTACCAAATCGTTAACACAAGTTGGCGGAGGATTGACCTTAGTCGCCCTTAGATTCGAGGCAGCTTGGGCTGGAGACCTTGACTGCATCAAGGCCCTGACAACACAGGCATGGGGGCCTCAGCAAGACCAACCGCCGTTGATCATCACCATGAAAGACAAAGCCCACAATACCCCATTCTCTCTCGCCTTTTTGCGCGGACACCATGCGGTCGCGCGCGCCATCCTCGAGATCGCAAAGGCTCAGTGGGCTCCAATGAAAGTGGACCAAGTGCACAGGGACCTTTCGTACTACCTCCAAGGAGAGGAACGCGGAAAGGGAGCCAACGCCAGCCAATCCGAGGGTGATGATGATAATGGCGATGATGATGACGATGATAATGATCAATTCTCGGAGCTGGAGCTACAAGTTACGATGCAGGCGAAGTCCCACAAGACGCCCCTCGGCTACCTTCTAGAGCGCGTCTCGACCTTTAAGTTGCAGAGCGCCACCAGCGTCTCAGATCTCGGTGTCCATGATCTGTTTGAGCACTGCATGGCGCAAGATGACGCCGCTGGCCTGACGCTACTCCTTGAATTTGCTGGTACTTACTCAGGCAAAACCCTGAACAGAGAGGAGTTCAGGGAACGCCTTGCAGCTCTACTCTTGACTGCCTTGAAGTCATTCCCCTCTGCGAGAACAAGAAAAAGAGTCCTAGTGGCGATGAGACTCAACAAGCGGAAATTGCTCTCTAAGATTTTCATGGACGAAGAGTATTATAACCGCGACAACGAGTTCACTTTCCCTATCGAAGCTTTCATGACCGCCATCAAACTCAACAAAACCCAGATGCTCTCTCTGGTCGTCAAGCAGGTGGGAGTTGGCATTCCTCTGGACTACCTCCTTAAGGTTTCTGTAGGCGGAGCTCCTACGGGTGGGGACATTGAGAACGCCATGCGCATCTTCGACACGACTTACCAAGGTCTGACTGTTTACGGTAAGAAGAGGTGAGTTTGGCTATAGTTTCCTCAGCTACCCGGAAAGACTGTTATCCTGACTCGAAACAGGAAGGACTGGGCAGCTGCTGGTAGAGGCATGGTCGTCCACCCTACTGGTATTAAGGCGGCTCCTCTTCTTCATGCTGCACTCTTTGGAGCACTGGAATCTGTCGAGTATTTTTTGAGTGACGCACCATACCGTCACTACAGCGAGTTCGGCAAGTCAATGGTCGCCCGTGAGGATCCTCGTATGCAACACTTCGTAGACGACCCCACTGGCTTCGATAGAGCCATCTCTACGTGGCTAAGCACAGACAGTAATTTTCTTCCTGGGTGGCTGCAGAGTGATTTCGAGGAATCCTTGTAACTGACCTTTTCCTAGATGACCTTGTCATTCACTGCGTGGTGTTGGCAGAACCCAGCCAGGAGGCCAAGGAGCTCTTACAGTACCTTGTCAAGGCATGCCCTAGCAACCTGGAGAGGCGGGATTCCGACGGAAACACGCCACTATTGAATGCTTGTATCCTTGGGAGGAGACAGGCGGTCGAGACTCTTATCGGTGCTAATGCTGACCAAGCCACGAAGAACTACAAGGGAGAAAACGTGTTGCACGCCCTCCTCCGCTACAAGAGCGACCCTTCTCGCTTAGAGGCTATTTTGAAGTTGTTTGACCAGGATCTCCTCAGGAATCACATCAGTCAGCAACACCAGAGCCTTCAAGGAAAAGCAAACACTCCACTTCATTCTTGGATCTCTAAGATGGCCAGCGATGGCAGTTCCAACTCACTCTCCGCCTCCGAGCAGAAGGAGATGCTTACTCTTCTACTCAGGTACAGCTCTGGAAAGGAGCTTGAACTACTGAACTGCGAGGGTAACACGCCGCTACACACTGCTGTTCAGAAGGAAAATATAGCGATTACAGGCGTCCTTGTGAGGCATAAGCCAGCACTTCTCTTCCAGGAGAATGTAGCCGGTCACACAGTATTTGATATTGCGAAGGCTCAGGTTAATCGGAGGCAGTTCAGGCAACCTGACGCTGACCGCGAGAATTGGGAGCAGGACTTATCCGCCGATTCCCTCATTAATAAGCTCTACTATAAACAGAAGAAGACAAGGTCTGCCGAGATGTTTAGTGCTAAGCGCGGGGATGAGATTACTGCTGAGTATGGTCTTAGCTGTGAGTACTGTCCTGACGAACTTTGCGATATTGTTGAGTCACTTGGGTATGCTTTGGGCCTTTCTGAACCTAAGTCTGAGAAATACAAAATGCCTGAGGGAATGGCTGCGGCTGTAATTCTGGACCTCTGCAGTACTGCGATTAAGCAGTATCCTGCCAAACGCCGCCTGGTTAGCGTTAACGAGGCCAACGCTGTTTTACAGCATCTTTTAGGTAAGCACTTCCCGAGTTGTGGAGAGGATGAGGATGGTTATGGCGATGAGAAAAAGCAGAGTGAGGTTAAGGGTGAAGATGGGGCGGGGAAGGATAACGAAGAGGTTGACTTTATTGTTAAGAGGATGCGGAATAGTAATTACAGGAGGTGGAAATGCTAAAAAGGGGTTTAGTTCAGGGTTAGGTTTTACTTAGTAAAAGTATTAAAAAATTACTATAGCTTTAGGCAGATTTTACTAGTTAATTTTTAAAGTATTATAGCTATAGTTAATTTTTTTTATTATTATACTTAATAAAAAGTTAAATAAAAAAATTTTAACTAAGGAAATTTAAATAAGTTCGTTTTAGTATTAAGAACCCTATTCCCTTATTATTATAAACTCAGGGGCTTGGCTAGATCCGAATACAGAACGACCGTAATAAAGGCAAACGTAACCGTAAAACGAAACTTCTTTCTTATTATCAATTATCAGTTATCGCACTCTTCTCCAGAGAGGCCAGTGCCTTCTTAGCAGGTCTTTGCACTATGTGCAATGTTATCGTATATGCTACAGCGCCGTTCCTTCAGTAGCGCTTGACTTCCTTAACCACTAACTTCCAACGTTTCGACCACTGCCTTCATATTTGCATCCGTCCGATTAATAAATTTCTCACCTCCTCCTACCTTATCTTTCCCTGTTTCTACAGACGAGTCCTTGTTTTGTTTCCTTTTGTGCTGTAAAAGTTAAAGCTAAAGAGGAAAGGCAACACGGCCATTCCAACTCCCTTGGAGTGGGTGCTGGTAAATCGTGCATTTAAAATGGTCCACGCCATGTATGAGATACACATGCCAGCAGTTAACTAAAGGAGCAGCGTCCTCCTTCCTAGTCGATCTACCAGCATGGCACTACAGAGAATGGCAGATAGCATATTAAAGATCTGCAGCCTGCCGTTAATAAGGGACTGGTATGTGGCATTCGTAATACCAATTGCCTTAAGTACTAATGCAAGGTAGTATAACAGCACGCTGTTGTCAGCCTATTGCAAAGCAATGGCGAGAATGGAAATAACTAGAATACGGCGACGGTTTGCGGGTTTAGAAAGTACCTTAAGCAGGCCTTTGTTTGCTAACTCCCGGTCCTGGCGGATTGCTTCCTCGATTTGAAGCATCTCGATAACGACGAGGGGCGAGTTTTCGTCGCCTGCCTCGTGAAACCTGGTCAGAAGTATGCGAGCCTCTTCAGATTTGCCCTTGGCAACGAGGAAGCTGAGGACAGCTGTTAGTCTCAAGAACGAGCATGTAGGTCTGATGGACTTACCGAGGACTCTTAGGGAGGAAGTATAAGAAAAGCAGCTGCAAGGTTGGTACGGCACCCTGAAGCAGGGTGGGGAGGCTCTACGACTAGTCGCTTGTCATCTTGAGTGAGCCAAAGGATACCTACGCTGTAGCAATGGCTCCGAAGAAGTAAAAGGTCTGGTACAGGGCCGTCTGCCTGCCGCGGTGGGTTGGGTATACTAGCTCTCTGATAAGAATGGGACTTGGCTGTAATATAAATGCGAATCTAATATTAAGGATTAAGTGCAAAACGATAAGCAGGGGAAAATTAACTAAGCCGGTCTGTAAGGCAGTACTAATAATAGTAAAAAGGAAGCTTATAATAAGTATTTTCTTTTAACTAAGTTAGTTTAAGATAGGCATAATAATAATTAATTTAATAACTTTACTAATAGGTAATATATAAATAATAATATTAAGATAAAGGGCTAAAGGATAATTATAGTAGTTTTACTATAAAAAATTAATTTATAAAGTATTTATTAAGATACTATTATAACCTAAACTTATAGTAAAAATATAGTAAATTTTAAGAATAGTATTAAGGTAAAGGAAATATAGTAAGACTTATTAAAGCTAATTATTTAAAAAAAGGGCTACTATAAGCTTAAGTTTAATAAGCTTAAAATAATCTTTTTTTAACTTTATATTAAATATAGCTTTATAGTATTTAAATAATATAATAAAAAAAAAGCTAAAGTAAAAATTAGTTAAAAAGAATTTAAAATAAATTTTTAAATAAAGGCTTAAGTTAAGAAATAATAAATAAATTAAAACTATATTAAAAAATTAACTATAGCTTATTTATATATTTATTTTTTTAAATTAATTTATATAGTTTTTATTTTTTTTATACTTTAATATTAAATAGTAATTAATAAACTTTATAAAAAAGATTTATTAAAAAAATTAAATTATTTAAAAAAAAGCTTTTATAAGTAGTTTAATTTAAGTTAAAGTTAGGTTTATTTTATATAAACTTATAAGCAGGGTAAGTTAAGTTAATTAAAAGTAATTAAAAATATATATTAAAGGCTTAGGCTTTAGCCTAAGCCTTTATAGGGTTAGATAACTTAAGGATTTAAGCTAGGTCTGGCCTAAACCTAAAGGTATTTAAAAAAGGAAATTCCTTAAAAATTTTCTTTACTTTTTTTAAGTTTAATAATATCTTTATATTAATATCTTTTAGTTATAGCTAAGGAGCTAGTTTATAATAATTATTAAACTTCCCTTAGCTTAAAATATTAATAACTTTTTAACTATTACTTATATATAAAAAATTAAATAAATACTTTTAAAATAAAAAGATAATAGTAAAAAGAAAAAAAATAGTATATAGTACTACTTATATAAGCTATAAGCTAGTAATAAGTAAAAAAACCTATAACTTTATAAATATAAAAAGTTTTTTAAAATATTTAGCTTTAATAAATTAAAATATAAGCTTAGTTTTAAAATAACTTTAATTTTTTTTAAAAATATATTTAAAAGTAACTTAGTATTAAAGTAATAATATTATAATTATTAAGTACTTAAGTTACTTTTAACTTAACTTTAATTTTACTTATAATAAGTTTTAAGTTAAAGCTAGTATAGTAATAATAATTACTAGTTATTTTTAAGTTTAATAGTATTAAAGCTATATAGCTATTTTAAAAAATAATAATAAAATATATATTAACTATTTAAGTAGTAAAAATTAAAAATAATAAAAATATATAAATATATATTTTTATAAACTTAAAAAAAAAATACTTTATATAGTTAGCTTTTTTTTTAAAATTAAAAAATAAAAAAGCTTTAGTTTTATTATATTTTTAATTTACTTAAAAAATACTTATAAAAACTAATATAAATAGAAAATTATATAAATTAAGTTAAAGTAAATTTATTATTATTATAATAAGCTTTTTATAAAAACTTTTATTTACTTTAATTAAAAGCTAGTAATAATAAAAAGGCTTAATTAAAATAATAAAGTAAAGCTAATTTACTTTTATTATATATTAAATTATAATATATAAATTTATAGTATTAATTATAGTATTTTTTAAAATAACTTTAAAATAGTAATTAAATAGTATTACTTAATTACTATAAATATTAAATAAATAATTTAATTTAAGTTAAGGTTAAGTTAAACTTATATAAGCTTATAAATAAAGTAAGTTAAGGCTATAGATAGTAGTTAAAAGTATATAGTAAAAGTAAAAAATATTAAATTAAAATATCCTTTTTTATAATATAGTAAGTAAATAGTTAAATAGTTAATAATAATATAAAAATAAATTTTAAAAGTAAAAAAGTATATAAAAATTAATTAAAAAAAAGGAAAAAAAGTTAAAAAAAATTAAAAAAAGTAAAGTAAGTATAAAGATTAAAATAATATAGTTAATAAAAAAATTAAAAAAAGTATAATATTTATAAAGTAAGAAAAAATAGTAAATAAAAAAATTAAAAAAAGTATAATATTTATAAAGTAATAAAAATAAAAATAATTTATAGTAAATATAAAAAATATAATTAAAGCTAATAAATAAAGTATAATAAAAAGTAAATTATAATAAAATAAAGTAAAATAAAATAAAAAATAAAAAAATAAAAAAAAGAAATATAATATAATTAAGTAAAAAAGAAAAAAAAAAAAAAATAATAATAAGTATATAAAGTAATAAAAAAGTAATAGCTTTAGCTAGCTAGTAAAAATAATAAAATAAAACTAAGGCTAAGAAAAGTAAAAATAAAAATAAAGCTAGTTTATAATAAGTATAAGTTAAGTTAATTAAAAATAATTAATTAAATTTAAAATTTTAATAAAAACCTAAAAGTAAGTAACTAGTTATAGCTAAGGCTAAAATAAAATATTACTATTTATAAATAAATATATATATATAATATATATATAAGTATTATAAAAAAAGCTAGTAATATAGTAAATACCTTTATTAATTATAATTATATTATTAAGTAAAAAAAAAAGGAAATTATTATATAAGTAAATATAACTTTTAAAAAAGATATTAGCTAAGTTAAAAAGGTAAGGTTTATACTATATAATTTAATAAAAATAATATAAGTTAAAAAATAAATTAAGTTATAGTAAAGTAAAACTATTAAGTTTATTAATTTATTTACTATAAAGCTTATTTATAATATAATATAAAAATATATATAATAACTAAATAGTTATTAAGCTAAAAAAAAACTAAGATTTAAGTATAAGCTAATAGTAATTATAAAAGTATTATAATAATTAATATAAAATTAATAAAAAATTTAAAAAAAGTATAATAATACTTTATAGTAAGCCTTATTAGCTAATAGGCCCCTTTATTATTTAATTAAATAGTAATAGCTTAAAAATATAAAAAAAAAAGTATTATTTTATTTAAAATAGCTAAATTTATTTTATTTAAAAACTTACTTATAGCTTAAAAATTTAAAAAAAGGTAAAAAGTTATTATAAACTTAATTATATAATATTATAAGCTATTAATTAATTTAATTTTTTACTTTATTACTTAAATATAAAATACCTTAGCTAGCTAAAAAGCTTTTATTACTATACTTATAGTTATAAATAACTAAAAAAAAAAAAGTAAATAATAAAAATTACTAAAAGCTAAGTTAAACTAAATAAAAAAAAGCTATTACTAGTATTAATAAGTTAAAGCTAAGTATAAAAATATATAATTACTTAGTACTAAAGTTTAAAAATATTAATATAAAACCCTAAGTAACTTAAATACTACTTTAAAATAATAAAAAAAATATACTTAATTACTAAAAATTACTAAAAATTAAAGCTAGCTATATTAAATATAGTTAAAGCTTAAGGTTTTATAAAAAAAAGCTAAATACCTTTATATTTTTTAAAAACTTATTTTTTTATTTTATATTTTTTCCTTTTTACTTTTTAAAATAATAAAATTAATAAAAAAAAAATAAAAAAACTAATAATAAATAAATAAGTAATTAAAATTATAAAATTATAAGTAAAGTATTAATAACTAATTACTTATTAACTAATTAATTAAGTAGCTAGTTACTTAAAATAAATTATAATATTTTTTAATAGCTTAATAAACTATCTTTTAAATTTAGCTTAATAAAGGCTAAATAATTAAAAAATAAAATTAATAAAAAAAGTAATAGTAATTATTTAAATAATAATAATAGCTTAGAAATATAATATAATTTTTAGTAACTTTAAACTTATAAGCCTAGGTAAAATATATTAAAACCTTTTTTTATAAATAGTAACTATAAACTAATTTTAACTTTTTTACTTTTAGTTATAACTTTAAAAAGTAATTAGTAATAATAACTAAGTAAGCTATATAAATTTTTTATTATTAATTTATATTAAGGGCTTAAAAAGCTTTATAAATTCCTTATTATTATAAATACTAATTAGTAATAAAAGCTTAAAAGGCTATATAAATCCTTAAGTACTAATTAGTAATAATAATAATAATAATATTAATAATAAAAGTTAATAAAGTAATATAAAAAGCTATATAAATTACTTATTACCTAAGGACTTAAAATATAATAGTAAAATAATAATATTATTAATAAGTAAGCTGCTTTTATATTAATAGCTATTTAATTAAATAAAAGTAATATATTAATTAATAAAAATAGTAATAAAGTAATTCTTAAAGGTAATATTATTTATATTAATATATTTTTTAAGCTAGTATTTAAAAACTATAACTAACTTTTATAATTTATACTTATTTATATTTTTTTTTAAGTTTATAAGTTAGCCTTAAAAGGTATATCCAAGCATCTCCAAAGTCTAGTATAATTTAAACATTAATTGCCCCTCAGGGAGCAAAGCTTCATTAAGTCAATATCATAGGGTCAGGGTTAGGGTTAGGGTTAGGGTTAGGGTTAGGGTTAGGGTTAGGGTTAGGGTTAGGGTTAGGGTTAGGGTTAGGGTTAGGGTTAGGGTTAGGGTTAGGGTTAGGGTTAGGGTTAGGGTTAGGGTTA
>JAJEQZ010000026.1:0-41458 GCA_022833035.1 Fusarium marasasianum
TACCTTTTACCTTATTTTCTTTTTTTTAATTCCTTTAACTTTTACCTTAACTCTTTTTATTTAACTAATCTCTTTTTTTACCTTTAACTCCTTAATACTAATACTTACTATTATATTTACTAAAGCTTTTAATAGCCTTAACCTTTTAAAAAAAAAAAAAAAACTCTTTTAAATTTTATTATAGTTACTAATTATTATATTTATAAGTTTAAGTTTCTTTATAAAGTTAATTATTACTAGTAGTTATATAGTAGTATTTAAATTAATATAAAAAACTTTAAAAAGTCTTTTTTTCTTATACTTATATATATTATTATTTCTTATATTATTTTTTATACTAATTAATCCCTTAGGTCTTTAACTTTTTTAATATTTAAATTTATATTAGTATAACTTTTAACTATATATAATATTCTTTATATATTAAACTTTTATATTTTCTTTTTTTTAATTCCTTAATACTAACTATTAAGTTAGCCTTTACCTTTTAAAAAAATATACTTATATATACTAGCTAAAGTAATATTACTTTTACTAAATAACTTACTAAGTATATTTATTAATAACTTTAACTTATATATATTCTAGCTAAGTTTACTTACTATTAAGGCTAGTTTTTTTCTAAGTTTATTAAAAGTAAACCTTATTTTAAAGCCTTTTTAATTAGTTTTTTTAGCCTTTATAATTTTAAAATATACTAAAACTATATTAATTCTTACCTTTTTATTACTAGCTAGAATAATAAATATTTTTTCTAGCCTTTTTATTATTATACTTTAATTAAAAGTTTTTAAAGTAGTTAATATTTTAACTATATTTAAAATATAAAAGCTAATTATAACTAGTATTTTCTTTTTATTTACTAGACTAATAATTTCTTATTTAGTTCCTTTAAGGCTTTATTACTAGGAAAAGATAGTATTATTAAAGTAAGCTTTTTTTTATAAGCTAAAAAGACTTACTAAGTCTTTATAAATTAATTAAACCCTTAGTTTTCTTTAAAAATTACTAACTAATAGCTTATAATACTATAAAATAATAAATTAAATAATATAGTAATAGTTAAAAGTACTAAATTTATAATTAATTAGCTAGTAAGTAAAAAATAAAGTATTTTTAAGTAATAAAAACTAGGTTTTTAATATAAAATTTATAAAATTAAGTAATTAATTAGTACTTTAGTTCTTAAGACTATATTCTTTTTATAATAAATCTTACTTTATTTAAACTCTTTAAAATCTATATCTTAAAAATCTATAATTTTAATACTATATTTAAGAAATCTAAAATATATTTAATACTTATTTAAAATATTAAAAATATATTTTTAATATATTTAATATATTATCTAGGTATTTAAGTAGTATTTAGTTTAAATTTAAAGTTTTTAAGGTATATTTAAGCTAACTTATTTCTTTTTTATTTAGACTTTACTCTTTTTATTTTAGTAAAATATTAGTTTTTTAAAGCTATTTTTTTTTTATTTTAAGTAATCCTTTACTTTTAAAGCCTTATTTAATATTTTATATTTATACTTTTTTTTTTTTTTTTTTTTTTTTTTTTTTTTATTTTTATTTTTTTTTTTACTTTTTTTTTTTTTTTTTTTTTTTTTTTTTTTTTTTTTTTTTAGTTTTTTTTTTAAAAATTTTTATTTTTTTTTTTTTATATTATTTTTTTTTTTAAGCCTTTTTTTTTTATATTATAGTATTATAAGTTTTCTTTTTTTATATTATTACTTACTTTTTTCTTTTTTACTTAAAGTAAAATACTATAAAATACTTTTAGTATTAATAACCTTAGAATTTATATTTTAGTTACCTTAAAGCTAAGGCTTTTAAAATCTTTATTAATTAATCTAAGATTAATTAATTAGTTTATAAGTATCTTTTTTACCTTTTAAAAGCCCCTTTAATTATACCTTAAAGTATATCTTTAGATTATAACTTAGATTTAATATAAAGTTTAATATACCTAAGTCCTTTTCCTTATCCTTACTATTACTAGTTTTATTTTTAAAGTTAAAGATTACTTTAGCTTATAGTATTAATTAAGTTACTTTTAGTTTTAGTTAATTAAATAGTTTAATATTTTTAGTATTAAAAATAAAGCTATATAAAGGTATAATACTTTCCTTTTTCTTATCTAGCTTTAGGTCCTTTTTATAGATTTACTATTTATTTTTATTTTTAATAAATTTTTAAAGCTAATCTCTATAAACTAACTTATTTAAAGGCCTTACTATACCTAGCTCTTAAAGTAAGTAAAAGTTAGCTTTAAGGTAATACTTAATAATATAAAAAGAGCTATTTTATTTTTTAATTATCTTATACCTAACTAATATATTATTTACTTTTAAAATATTATATTTAAAAATAAAGTCCTTAACTCTTAAAGGCTATTACTATATTTTATACTTAAGCTTTTTATTATATTAAGCTATAGCTTATTTTTAGTATTTAATAACCTTTACCTTTACCTTTTTTATATTTACTTTTTTTATTTTAAAAATATAAATTTATACTTTAAGTCTTTCTTTTAGTATATAGACCTTATTTTAATTAATTAATTACTATATAAAGTACTTAACCTTTAATAAATATATAGGCTTTTAGCTATATATTAAATAAAAAGGAAAAAACCTATAAAACTTCTTTAGTACTATCTATTTAGTAAATAAAATATACTTAAAGTTATTTACCTAAATATACTTTTCTTTATACTTTAGCTTTTTTAAGATTTTTTTAAAAATATAATACTTATATTTATTTAAGCTATTTACCTTAAAGTTATATAATAAGGTCTTAATAGTTTTTATACTATATTACTAAAAAACTTTTAGTAGTTCCTTTTTTATCTTAGGTCTCTTATTTATTACTATAATTATAATTATCTTATAATATAAAATAAGGCCTTTAATAAAATATACTATTACCTTTACTAATAATACTTTTAATAGCTTAACCTTTATTTAATTAGTTAAATTATAATATACCTTAAGTAAATACTTATATTTCTAGTTATTTAGTATATACTAAGTATTAAAATAAACTTTAATAAAAGGATTACTTAGTACTATATATTAAACTTTTTCTTTAAGGTACTATAAGTAATATTTTTAATAAATCTTATAGAATTTAACTATAATTACTATATCTTCTTAAAGGTTCTTTTAGTAATATTTCCTTTTAATAAGGTTTACTATAATATTATACCCTTTATAGTTACTAGCCTTATAATATTACTTAATTACTTACTTTTAAATTATTAAGTCCTTTTTAACTAATATTAGCTACTCCTATTACTATTATAAGCACTTTTAAAGTTAATAGCCTTATATAAAAAATACCTTACCTTATTCTTAAAAGGTATAGTATTAGGAATTTATTATCCTTAATAGCCTTTATAATATTAATAAATATTAAGCTAAGTATTTTAACTTAAATATATAGTTTCTATTTAAAACCTTAAGAAAACTATTAACCTTAATTATATTAAGGTAAAGGTTAATAAAGTCCTTTATATTTTCCTTAACCTTTATATTTAACTAATTAAATAGTCTTATTAGCTTATATAATAGTTTATTAGTAACTCTATTCTTTAAACTTAATATATATTTAACTTTAAAGTTAAAAAGTAATAAGTAGTTAATTTATTAAAGAATTAGTAACTTAAATATATTATTTACTTTATTATTTAGCTAGTATACTAAGACCTATATATTAGTCTTTAAGGTAAACTTAATACTATATATTATTTCTTTAAACTTTTTAAATATATATAAAGCTACTTAATACTCTTTTTTTATTATATTATATATTAACTTTACTTTATTTTAAAGACTTAATTTAAACTATATTAAATAATATTTCCTTTTAATAACTTATATTAATATTACTCCTTAGCTAATTAAGCTTATATTAACTATTAAAATAATCTTTTTTACCTTTTTAATATAGTTAAAGGTAATTAAAAAGGGTAGTTATATAATTTTAGCTTTTAAAGTATTTATTATTTTTTATTTTAGCTAGTTTTAATAAAACTTAATATCCTTTTAAAGTAGCTTTATAAAAGGCTTAGTAATTTAAGTAAAGTAATAAATTTATTACTTATAGTATTTAGTAATCTTAAAGAATAACTATATTTTTTTTATATTAATATACTTTTTTTATTTTATAATTTTAATTACCTTAGTATTATTAAAAGCTTTTTTATATATTTTATAAAAATACCTTATTATAACTATTATTTTCTAATAAAACTAGTTTTTTTTTTTTACTATAATATAGCTTAATAGTTTAATATTAAGAAAAACCTTATTAATATTAATAAGGTATTTAAGTATATACTTTTTAATCCCTAAGATTACTTTTTTCTTATTATAAGTAGTAATTAATTTTTTAATATAAATATTATTAAAAAAAGCTTTATAAACTTTAAAAATAAAATTTTTAAAGATATAAATAATATTTCTTATAAACTATATTACTAAGTTTATTATACCTTAAGGTAAACTATATATTATTAATAGTCTTATTAATATATTAAATATAGTTATATTTTAACTTTTCTTATTAAAAAAAAACTAATTATATTTTAAAAAAAAGTCTAGTAATAATATAACCTTATATATAGTAGAATTTACTAAAAACTTATCTATATATAGTAAAGATAGGCTATTTCTTATAGTTACTTTATTTATTAAAATTACTAAATTAATTAAATAAAAGTTCCTATCCTTTTTTATAACTAAGAACTATAAGTTTTAATAAGTACTATATAATTCCTTTAATACCCTTTAAGTAAATTACTTTTTTAGTAGCTAAATAACTATTACTTTATACCCTTTTAAAATAAAAATATCTTTAGCTTACTATACTTTATAAGGTATAACTTTTAAAACTTATAAAAAAGCTATAATTAAGTCTAACTATTTATACTTTATAAAGTCCTATACTAGTACTACCTTTTAATTATATATTACTTTAAAAAATATATTTAGCTTAGCTTTTATTAATATATTACTTACTTAATTTTTTAATATTAATAGCTTTTTTCTTTTTAGCTTACTACTTTACTTAATCTTAAAAAACTTAAAAGTAATTTACTTAAAATACTTTACTATAAAATTTAGTATATTTTTAATTTTAGCTTATTTTTTTTCTTTTTAAAAAGAATTTTTATTTAAAACTAATTTATTTAAAGGTATATTATTTATAAAGTAAATTTTAACTTCTTTATATTTATATATTATATTAACCTTAATATTTATTATTTTTATATTTATACTTTTTTCTAACCTTTTCTTTATTTAGCTAGCTATATCTATATACTATTTAATTTCTTAAGATATAGCCTTAAGGACCTTTTTATATTACTTTATACTTTCCTTAGTAATTAGCTTAATAATCTTTTCTTTAAACTTTTAGCTTATTACTTTAACTAAAAATAAAATATTATTTTTTTTTAAGCTTACTATATTTTTAACTCTTAACTTAATATAAAAATTAATATTTATTTTAAATTAATTAATTTCTTAGCTTTAGTTTATACTAGCTTCTATTTAACTAATTTTATAGCTAAAGTAATAAACTTTATATTACCTAGGCAGTAAATTAGTAATATTAATCTATTTTTTAGTAAATAATTAAATATTAAGTAAATTAATCTTATAAAAAGTATTTTAAAGATAAAAGAAACTATAACTCTTTATAAAGTAATAAAAAAATACTATAAAACCTAAGTATTTACTAAATATACCTTAGCTTTAGCTTATCTTACTATTTTAAGTTTATTCCCTATATAAGATATTATTATAGCTTTAGCCTTAATAATCTTTAGCTTATAGTTTTTTATAATCTTTTTTAAAATAATATTTCCTTTAAACCTAGTATTTACTATAGCTTTTATAACCTTTTTATTAAAGTTTTTAAGTTTAATTATAATTTTTAATAGCTTTTACCTTTATACTAATACTTTATCCTTACTTTAATTATAAAGGTCTATATTAAGGTTATTAATTATTATATTTCTTAGGCTTTTATTATAAAAGACTATTTTATCTTAATAAAGGGCTTTAAATACTTTCTATAAGTTAAATAGTTAAGGTATAATATATTAGCTTATAATTTAAATAACTTTTTTAGTTTTATAAAAAGTACTTTTATTTTTAATAACTATATACTTTTTTCTTTTTAAGTTAAGTTCTTTATAATTTTATAAAAGCTTATTTAACTAATTAATCTATTTTTTATTACTAGTCTTAAAATAAATAGTATAAATCTTAGCTATTATATTTATTTATTCCTAGTAGCTATTACTATAATTTTACTTAGTAAATTAAATTATATTTATAAAAGTTATATTATCTTAGCTTACTTTTATATTCTTTACTATTTAATATAAGATTTTAGTAATACTATTAGCTATATTTTTAAGTTTTTTTATAATTTCTTTACTAAGTTAGGGGTTAAGTATTATTATATTTTAAATAGTAATTCCTATCTTTTTAATATAAAAGTTTAACTTAACCTTATAGTAAACTTACTTTTAATAAGCTTTAAGTTTATTTAATCCTTTAAACTCCTTTTTTTACTTAAAAGGACTAAAACTTCCTAAGTCCCTTAGTAAAGTTTTTTATTTTAAAACTTTAGTAGCTTTAATTTCCTTTTTATCTTTAATATATATATACTTCTTTATATTTATATTAATACTAATACTAAAGACTTATATTTTAATAAGTAATAAAAGTATTTAATTTTTTAAGTTTATATTTAAATTATTATTAAATATAATAAAATTTATTTAGATTAACTTTAAGGCTTTAGGCTAGGTTTAGTTATATAACCTATTAATAATATTTATAGGTAAATAAGTATTATCCTTAGGGTAAGTATATAAAGAGGTATATAGTTTAAGGTTTAGCTACTTATTTAAATATTTCTAAATAATACTTATAACCTTATTTTATATATTCTAGCTAACCTTAATATTATTATAAGCTATTATTTTTTTAATATTTATAATAAAATAAAACTTAAAAAAGTAAAAAACCTAAATATAAACTAGCTTTTTAATATTAAAATTACCCTTTACTTTATATACTAAGTAAGGTAAAATAGGTATTTTATAGTATTTTATTTAAGCTATATTACTTATTATATTATAGTTTACTAAGCTATTTTTTTTATTATACTTTAAATTATAATAGCCTTTAGGAAAGTATCCTTTTTTAATATAGTACTAGTATAAAAACTATTACCTTTAATTAGTATAGTTTATATTAACCTTTATATTATATTTTTCCTTTAATAAATTATTTTATTTAATAGCTATAAAGTAAGTCTAGATTATAATATACTATAGCTAAGCTATTATTTAATTTATAGCTTTTTTATTTATTTACTTATTAATTATATTTTATATTATATTTTAAAAAAAGCCTTTAAGTTTACTTATAGTATTAATATATATTTTCTTTATAAGGCTAGTAAGGTTATTTATAGTAACTTTTATAACTATTTTTTATTTTTTTTTAAAAATAGGCTTAGAAATTACCTTTATAGACTTAACTTTAATAGCTTATAAAAATACTAAGATATTTTTAATATCCTTAAGATAGTAATAATTCTTAGCCTTAAAGATCTTATTATTAGCTATCTATTTAATTATATAAGTAAGATTATTATAAAGTATAGCTTTTATTTTATTTTAGCTTTTTTTAAATTAAAATAAAACCTTATTAAGGACCTTTTAATATATAATATTTAATATATTTTTAAACTAGTTTATTATATCCTTATAATTAAGTTCTATTTTCTTAAACTTAAACTAGTAATATATTAACTATTTAATTATTTAAAAGTAATTATTTAAAAGTTACTTTAGGTTTAGCTTTTTAAGCTTAGCCTTAAAGCTATTAAAAGCAGTATTATCCTTAGCTATAAATATTTCCTTAAAGTTTTTCTTTACCTTTTCCTAACTATAGCCTTTATAGGCTTAGTATATATTATTAATAAAAAAAAGAACTATAAAAGCCTTTAAGGTTATTATATACTTTTCCTTAAGTATATTAAAGTTATTTATATAGTATTTAAAGTAATAAAAATAATTAATAATATTTTTATTATTAAACTTCTTAATATATAAAGTAATATTACTAACTATAATATATAGTTTATAATAGTTTTTAATAGTTATAATAATAGCTTAAAGCTAGGTAATAGTTATAGTAAAAGTTATTATAACTAGTTAAGATCTTACCTTTATAAAGAAAATATCTATTTTATTAAACTAAAAAGGAATATTAGTAAAGTTTATTATAGTAAATATTAAGTAATTAGTTAATTTACTTTATTTTAATATAGTTATTTTATTTTTTTATACTTTATATAATTTTTTAAAAGTATTTTTTATATTTATTTTTTATAAAACTATTATACTAGCTACTATTATAATTACTAGATTTTTTATAAAGGCCTAGAATATTATTAATATAAAAATATTTTATAGTAATACCTTAAAGATCTATTTAATAAGTTAATTTTAGGAAATATTATATTAAAATTTTAAAGTATTACTAATATTAGCTATTTTAGCTATCTTAAGGAAAAGTTTTTTTTAAGTCTTAGCCTTAAAATAAAAATCCTAATTAGTCTTATTTCTAATTAAGTAAATAATTTAAAGGTATAGTATAGTATTATTATAGTATTACTAAGTTAAGGCTATTTATATTAAGTTATTAAAATAAAAGTTATTAAAATTATAATTACTAAAAGGTAATGCTTTTTTAATATAAAAAGTAAGTATAAAGTAATCTTAGCTTAGTAATTATAATATTACTCTTTATACTTAAAAGGTATTTAGTCTTATTACTTCTAGCTTAGTAATTAAAGGATTTATTACTATTTACTATTTTTATAAGTAAATTATTATTATTATTATTATTATAGCTTTTTACCTTTTATTTTTTTATTTTAATATCTTTTCTTTTAATAGTATTTATAGCTTTTAAGTAGTATAAAAAAGCCTTTTAATTTAAGTAATTAGTTAGTTTTAAAGTTTCTTTAGCTAGTAATTATTAATAAAGTAAATTATCTAGGTCTTAAGGACTAATTTAAAGGTAAAGAATAATAATAAGGAAAAGACTATAAAAGATAATAATTTCTAATAGTTTTAATTATAAGCTAAGTATAAATAGTTATAAAGGTTTAATTAAAATAAGGTTTTTATTATTAAATAGGAAATTAAGTAATTAGTTTAATAATATTAAATATAAGGATAAAAAGTATAAAATTAAGTATAAAAAAGCATAAAGAAGCTAAGGTCCTAAAGGGATTCTGTCCCTTTATATTTATTAATATAAACATCCTTCTAACCCTATCTATAAGGCTAGACCTCTTACCCTAGGCTGCTTATCTTAACTATTATATTAATAGCCTTATTTATAGCCTAAACCTTACTATAAATAGGCTAGCTTAGGAGCTTTACTTACTTTTTAGCTAGCCTAAATTTTCCTTTTATAACTTATATTAAAAGGATACTATACTTTAATTATCTAATATATAGTAAGTTATTTAACCTAACTTCTAATTATAATTACTAATAATATTATAGCTATATTATTATAATACTTATTATTAAAAAAAGCTTACAGAGACCCTGCCCTGGCAAGCCCTATTTAATAAAAAACCTTAATATAATCCTTATAATTAAGTAAAGTCTTTAAAGGGCTAGCTAGGGTAATTATAATAGGCTTTATAATTTAGCTAATAAGATTAGGCTAATTTAGTAAAAAGAAAATAATAATAGCTATATTAAGCTTACCCTTTTTAGCTATAAGGTCCTCTAGCTTATATAGTAGTATCTTAATAACCCTTAAATTAGTAAAGACTTTTTTACTTAAAAAATATAAAACCTTTAGACTTTTAAATAGGCTTTTAAAAGAGGGTAGCTATAGTAAAGGTAAAAGGTATTCCTTAAGGCCTTTTATAAAAATATATATAATAATTAGCTTTATAAAATTAAAGTATAGTTAATAGTAATGTAATTTATATTAAAGGAAATAAGTAATATATAATATAAAATCTATAATAAAAAAGAGATAATTATAAGGTTTAAAAGGAAAATATATTAAGTTTTATATAGGTTTAGGAGCTTAAAGTTAAAGACCTAAAGTTATAATATTAGTATAATTAATAAAAAAGGCTAATTAACTATATAATAAGATATATAATTATTATACCTAGAATATTAGTATACTATTAATATAAATAAAAAAGTAAAGAATATTATAATAATAACTATAAAAAGATTTATTATAATACTTTAAGAAAAGTTAAATATTATTTATAATAAAGTAGTAAATATATAAAAAGTAAAGTTTATAATAAGATATAAATATTTTAGAAGTAATATAAATAATAAGTATATTAATATACCTAGTATTACTTATTTAAATTAAAAGAAAATAGCTAAAAGCTTAGATTAATAGTAAAATATAATAAAACTTTATTAACTTAAAAATAGTTATAAAGCTAAAAATACTATAAAGAAAGAAATTATTACCTTACTTACTTATTAATATAAAAAGATAGCTTTTTAATTATAATAATAGTATTATAAACTAAAAGGCTAATTACCTTAAGATTATAATTAAAAGAAAAAAATAAAAAATAAATTTTAATATTATATCTTTAGGATAGGATATAGATATTATTTTAAGTATAGTATAGCTTAGATAAAAAAACCTAATTATTAATTAAAGAAATAGCTAAGTTACTTTCCCTAGTAACCTTAATAATAATAAAAAAATAATTATAAAAAATAATAAAAAATCTTAAACTTTAATTACTAAAAAAGGTATAAGTATATATAGTATAAAGTAATTATTACCTTTTAAAAAAGTATAATAAAAGTATAAAAAAGGTATATAAAGTAAAAAATAAATCCTAGGTATTTTATAATAATAAAATTTATAAAAAGAACTAAAACTTATAATTAGCTAAAATAAATTAGTAAATATACTAAAAGAATACTAAATATATAATAAACTATTTATAAAAAAATTAAAAATAAAAATTCCTAAATATAGCTAATAAAACTATAAAATTAACCTTATAGATAATAACTTACTATTTTAAAAGTTATACTTACTTAATAAAAAAAAGTTAAAAGTATAAAAAGTATATATTAATAAAATACTATAAAAAGGTTATATAAAAAAATTAAGCTTATTTTTAATATTATTAATATTCTTTATACTAAAGAAAAATAAAAAACCTAAACCTATTATTAACTACTAACTAATTAATATAAAAACTATTAAGAATTAAACCTTACTTTTACTTATTATAAAACTTAAGAATTAATTATAAAGTAAAAAGATCTTTACTACTTTAAACCTTAAAGGTATATATAACTTAATTTATATTAAGAAAAAGAATAAGTAAAAAATAGTATTTAAAACTAAATTTAAACTATTTAAATATATAGTAATACCCTTTAATTTTATTAATATACTTATAATATTTTAGTAAATAATTAATAGTATACTTTAATAGTACCTTAATATTTTTATAATTTATTACTTAAATAATATTTTAATTTTCTTAAATAATAAAAAAAAATATAAGAAATATATCTATAAAGTTTTAAAAATATTATAAAATACTAAGCTACTAGTTAAACTAAAGAAAAGTTACTTTTATATTATAAAAGTAGATTTTTTAGGATATACTATTATACCTAGAAAGATTAATATAAAGAAAAAGAAAATCTTTATAATTATAAAATAAAAAGTACTTAATAATATTAAAGAAATATAAGCCTTTTTAGGCTTTACTAATTACTATTAATAATTTATTAAGGATTTTAATAAGGTTATAAATCTTTTAATAAAACTTACTAAAAAAGATAAGTTCTTTAAATAAAATAATAAGGCTTAAATAGCCTTTAAATAGTTAAAAGGAGCTATTACTAGTAAACTAGTCTTAGCTATTTTTAACTTAAATAAAAAAATTAAATTAAAAATAAACTTATTAAACTTTACTTTAAAAGAATAAATTAGTTAATAAAATAATATAAGAAAATTATACTTTATTATATTTTACTTATATAAACTATATAAAACAGAGCTTAACTACCTAATTTATAATAAAAAATTCTTAGTAATTATTAACTACTTTAAAAAGTTTAAATATTACCTTATAAAAAGTAAGTACTAAGTTAAGATTTATACTAATTACTAAAATATCTTTTACTTTACTATAATATATAAACTTAATTAATAATAACTATACTATATAAAATATCTATATAAGTTTAACTTTATAATTATTTACTATAAAAGATTTAAAAATAGTAAAGTAAATATAATTAGTTATAAACTAAATTATAATACTAGTATTATAAAAGTAAAAAAATAAATACTAAAAAAAAATAAAAAAAGAAAATTTAAATTTACTTAATAAATATAAATACTAAGATAAATATAACTAGTAATTACTAAGAAAATTCTAGGTAAACTTAAAAAATTTATATAAAAATTTTATAAATACTTAGTATATAAATATTAAGGAGTTACTAAGACTTTAAAAAGACTTTTATAGTATAAATACTAGGTTAAGTAACTAATAGTAAAAAAGGTTATTAAATAATATAATATTTATATAAAAATAAAAGTATAATAATATAAACCTTATAAAGAATTATAACCTCTTAAAGTTATAAAGGTACTATAAAGCTTACTTATAATAGATTTTATTATTAAATTACTATAATTAAAAAAACCCTTAATTAAGATTTTTTATAATAGTATTATAGTTATTATTAAAAGACTTATAAAGTTTTTAATTTATATACTTTATAAAAAAGATATAAATATTAAGAAAATAGCTTATATCTTTTATAATAAAATTATATAAAAATAAAAATTACCTAAAGAAATCCTTATTAATAAAGGTATAATATTTACTAGTAAGTTTTAGTAAGTATTAATAGCCTATATAGAAGTTAATTATTAACTTATAATAGTATTTAGACCTTAAGTAAATAGATAAATAAAATAAATAAACTAAGTAGTAAAATAGTACTTATAGTATTATATTAACTATAAGTAAAATAACTAGATTAAAAAGTTACTATATACCTAGCTAGCTTATAATACTACTTATAATAAAAGTATTAAATTTATATTATTAAATACTAACTTTAGTTATATCTTTAAAGTATACTATAATATATAATAAACTAAAATTATTAACCTTATAGTAATAATTAAAAGCAAGGACCTAAAGAATATATATAATAAACTTTAAATAAAACTAGAATTTATTAATAAATAGATATAAAAGTACTATAATTTTAAAAAGTTAAAAAAACTAACCTTTAAAGAAAAAGATATAGTATACTTATTTATAAAGAATATTACTATAAAATAACTAAGTTATAAGCTAGACTTTAAGTATATTAAACCTTATAAAATTATTAAAAAGATTTTAAAAAATAATTATAAATTAAACCTACTAATAAGGGTTAGACTTTATAAAGTCTTTTATATAGTATTACTTAAATTAGTAGCTAATATAATATATATTAAAATTAGTAATAAACTAAAAGAAATTAATAAATTAAAACTTTATAAAGTAAAGGTAATTAAAGAAATATAAGTAAAAAATAGTAAAAGGGAATATTTAATTAAGTAAAAAAACTACTTAAAAAGTAAAAATATATAAAAACTACTTAAATACCTTACTAGTACTTAATAACTCCTAATAAATTTTTACTAACTAAAAAAAGGTTAAGAAAAACTTTACCTTAATTAATAATATCTATAGTACTTAATAGCTATACTTTTATAGTAGTAAATAATTTTATATTATTAAAAGCCTTTATATTATTTATAGTTTTAATATTATAATAAAGTATTTTATTACTATAAGATTATAATTATCTTTTTTAATAATAAAGCTATATAAAGTAACTTAAATACTTATTTACTTATTATTATAGTTATAATAACTTAGTTTTAGTAATCTTTTTTTTATACTTTAAATAATACTTCTTTATAGTAAAATAATTAGCTATAAAAATTAATATATAAAAAATATAAAATATATAAAAATAAACCTTTAAATATTAAAATACCTTTACTATTATACCTATAACTATAATATATATACTAAGTATACTTAAAATAACCCTTTTTAGCTTAGTACTTAAGGCCTTAAGGCTTATAGTAACTATATAGTATAATAGTAAAACTAGTATTTTTAATTAAAGTTACTTATACTTAATAATTATAAGTAGTTTTAGATTTTAATATAGTATTAATAATTATATAAAAATATTATAAGTTTAGGTTAAAGACTTATTAAAGTAATGTAAAAAGAAATAGATAAGTAAGTCTTAAAAGTAAAATTAATAAAAAAAAGGAAATTATATTATAACTTAATAGAAAAAAGTGCTTATATTATATATACCTTATTTATTTTTACTAATTATTAAATAGCTTATACTTTAATTCTATTAGTACTATAAGCCTTATAATATAGCTTATAATATAGACTTATAACTTACTATAAGCCTGGCTTATAGTACTATAAGCTGCCTAAGTATATATATATATTTATTTAGTATTAAATAAAACTTAGCTTACTAATTATTAATAATACTTTTTTACTTTAATAAGCTTTATATATACTATTAATTATTAAAAGATATAACTTTAAATTAATATACTTAGTATAATACTTTATATAATTTATAAATATAAACTTAGTATAAACTAGTTTATTTATTTAAAACCCTAACTATTATATATAATAAATATAAAAACTATATATAATATAGTAAAGCTTTTAAATATACTAAATAAGCTAAAGAAAAAGTAATTATAAAATAAAATAATAATATTTATATTTAATTTTATACTAAGAATAAAGTAAAAGATTTAATAATATTTAAAAAAGAAATTTAAATTAAATAAAACCTATAAAGGTACTTAAAGTATTTAAAGTATTAGTAAATATTATAAATATTTTATATATAATACTACTGCTTATAATATTAATAAATAAAAAAAGTAAATAATTACTTTTTAGTATAAACTAAGGAATATAAAAAATAAAAACCTTATTAAATTATTAATACCCTAGGATATAAAATTATTAAAAAATATAAAAAAACCTAAGTAATTAAGCTTAAAGCTAATATAAAAATATAAAAAAAAGCTTTAAATTATATTTAAAACTTATATTATATTATTAAATAAAAATAAAAAGTATAAAATAAAATAGAAAAAGAAAACTTAAATAAAAAAAACTATAAAGTTATTATAAAAGTTAATAAGCTAAAAAGGAAATAAAAAATTATCTTTATATTTAAAACTAACTAAGTAATTAATAAAAGTAACTATTTTAATAAAATAAAATTAGTAAAACTAATAAATAAAGACTTTATATTAAATAAATAAATTATATAAATAAAAGCTAAGTACTAAAATAAACTAGCTTATTAATATAAATATCTTAATAATATTAACTATATAAATAGTAAATATAACTATAAATACCTATAAATAAAAAAAGAAATATACTATTTATAATAAAGTATTAAATAAGTAATAAAATAAAAAGAAATAAGATTTTTAAAAAAGCTTTAAAAATAACTATAAATAATAATTAATAAACTTACTTTAAACTAAAAGTTAAAATTAAAAGTAAGTAGCTAAATATACTTATAGATAGTAAAGCTAATATAAACTATATTTTTCTTAATATAGTAAATAACTTTAAATTACTATAAAAAACTAAAAAAAGACTTTATACTATAAAAAATAAAAAAGAAAGAATTTATAATTATAATAATAAATAAATAACTAAAAAGATTAATTACCTTAAGGTTTTTATAAATAAGAAAAATTAAGAAATTAACTTTAATATTATTTTTATTAATAAGTATAATTTAATACTTAAATATTTATAATTAAATTACTATAACTTATAATTTAATTAAAAAACTAACTAGGTAAATTATAAAAATTACCTTTTAAATAATAAAATTAATTTAAATAATAATAATATAAAATTTTAATTTTTAATTAATAAAAGTAATAAAGATAAGTATAGTAAAGTATTACTTATTTTAAAAAGAATATAATATAAGTACTATAAAGGTAAAATAAAGTATATTAAATAAATAATAGTAACTTTTAAAAGCTAATTTAAATAATTAAATTAAAATCTTTAAAAAATAAAAAAAATTACTAATAAGGAATTTAATAAATAACTTAAAAATATACTAATTTAATATTATATTTATAAAAAACTTTTTATAAAAAAGTTAAATATAAAACTTTTAAAATATTTATATTAAAATATTAAAATAGTTTTAAAAGATAGTAAAAACCTAAAGTTTTTTTTTAATTTATAATTTTATAAAAATAAAACTTATAATATTAAAAGAATAAATAAAAAATATACTTAAAAAAAGATATATTTAAACTTTAAAATCCTTAATAAGATATTTTATTATATTTATTTTAAAACTAAATATAAATAAATTATAATTAGTTATAAACTATTAGTAATTTAATAAAATTATAAAAAAAAATAAAATATTATTACTTTTTATTATAAAGCTTAAAAATAAACTATTTAAAAAATAATTCTTTATAGCTTTAAACTTTAAAGTAATTTATAATTTAATTAAAATTAAAAAAAGTAATAAATAAAAAATAATATTTTAAATAAAATATAAACTATTTAAGTATTTAATTATACCTTTTAAATTTATAAATACTTTTATAGTATTTTAAAAAATAATTATAAATATATTATAAAAATACTTTAATATCTTTATAGTTTATTACTTAAATAATATTTTTATTTTTTTTAATATAAAAAAAAAATATATAAAATATATTTATAAAGTTTTAAAAGTACTATAAAATATTAATATATTTATTAAACTTATAAAAAGTTATTTTTATTAAAGCTAAGTAATATACTTAAGCTATAAAATCTCTTATAATAAGATAAAAATAAATAAATAAAAAATTACTATAATTACTAAATAGAAATAACTTAACTTAATTAAAAAAGTATAATTCTTTTTAAAATTTACTAATTATTATTAATAATTTATTAAAAACTTTAATAAAGTAATAATTTCTTTTATAAAACTTATAAAAAAAATATATAGTTTAAATAAAATAATAAGGCTTAAAAAGCTTTTAAATAGCTTAAAAAAGTTATTACTAGTAAATTAGTTTTAATTATATTTAACCTTAATTAATAAGTTAAATTTAAAACTAATACTTTTAACTTTACTTTAAAAAAATAAATTAAATAATAAAATAATAATAATATATTATACTTTATTACTTTTTACTTTTATAAAATATATAAAGTAAAGCTTAATTACTTTATTTATAATAAAGATTTTCTAGCTATTATTAATTATTTTAAAGAATTTTAATACTATTTTAAAAAAAGTAATTACTTAATTAAGGTATTTATAAATTATAAAAATATTACCTATTTTACTATAATATAAAAATTAAATTAATAATAATTATATTATATTAAATACTTATATAAATTTAATTTTATAATTATATATTATAAAGAAATTAATAATAAATATATAAATAGTATTAATTAATAATATAATTTTAATATAAAAATTATTAAAATTAAAAAATAATTTTTAAAAAAAAATAAATAAAAAAAATATAAATTTACTTAACTTATTAAAACTATTATATAAATAATATATAGTATTAATACTACTATAAAATAAAAATATAACTTTTTTTATAAATTTTATTTATACTTACTATATAAATACTAAAAAGTAATAAAAATACTTAAAAAACTATAAAAATAAAGTTATATTATAAAAAGAAAAAATATTAAATAAATTATTAAATAATATAATTTATACTTATATATAAAAGTATAAAAGTATAAACTTTATAAATAGTTATAATTATTATTAGTAATATAATAACCTTAGAACTTAATTATAATAAACTTTATTATAAAGTTATTTTTATTAAAAAACCCTTTAATTAAAATTTTTTATAATAATATTATAATTATAATTAATTAACTTATAAAGTTTTTATATTATTTACTATTTTAAAAAGTAATAAATATAAAATAACTTTTTAATATTTTTTACTAATATATTATTAGTATATATAGCCTATTTATAAAGATCTTTTTAAATAAAAAACTTATATTTATAGTAATATTTTAGTAATTACTTATAGTATAACTTAAACTAAATTACTAACTTATAATTACTTTTTAACTATAAGTTAATAAATAAACTAAATAAATAAATTAAGTACTTAAATAGTACTTATAGTATTATATTAACTATAAATAAAATAATTAAGTTAAGAAATTACTAATAGCTTAACTTACTTATAATACTATATATAATAAAAATATAAAGCTTATACTAGCTTATATTAACTTTAGTTTTATATTAAATATATATTATAATATATAATAAGAAAAGTTAATTAATTTAATTACTATTATTAAAAGTAATAACCTTAAAAATCTATATAAAAAAATAAAAATAAAACTTAAATTTATTAAAAAATATATAAAAAACTATTATAATTTAAAATAGTTAAAAAAACTAACCTTTTTAAAAGGAAATATAATTTACCTAGCTATAAAAAATATTAAAATAAATTAATTAATATATAAATTAAATTATAAGTTTATTAAACTTTATAAAGTACTATAAAAAATCTTAAAAAATAACTATAAATTAAACTTACTAAAGAAAGTTAGGCTTTATTTAGTTTTTTATATTTTATTACTTAAATTAATAGTAAATATAATATAAGTTAAAATAGGTAATAAACTATAAAAAGTTTTAAAACTAAAACTTTATAAAGTAAAAGTAATTAGGAATATTTATAAGATTAATAGTAAAAGGAAATACTTAATAAAATAAAAAAACTATTTAAAAAATAAAAATATATAAAAACTATTAAAATATCTTATTAATACTTAATAAATCTTAATAAATTTCTACTAAAAGTATTAAAAAAAGACTTAAAACTTAAAGAATTTTACTTAAACTATTTTATAACTATAAATTAATTTTAAAAAGAACTATTAATTATAGTATTTTTTAAAATAAATTACTTACTTTACTTAGTATACTTTAGCTTATCTATAAAGCTAAGACTATATTAAATTATATTAAGGCCTTTAACCTTTACTTAGTAATACTAATACTATAAATAAGTAATTTTAATAAATTAAGTACTTATTATATTATAAATATAAGTAAACTTAGCTTAAAAAGTAATAAGTTTATTTTTAGTAATTTCCTTTTTATACTTAAAATAATATTTTTTATTAATAATTTTTTAAGCTAATATTATATTAATATATTTATAATTATTTTATACTTTTAAAAAAAACCTACTAATTACTATAAATAAACTATAACTATTATAAAAAGCCTTAGAATTTATATAAGGCTTATAATAACTTAATTTTATAGAATTTAAAATATAGGACTTTTTTATTTTTTAATAAATATAGTTAAAATAAGGTATAATTAGATTTTTAAATACTATAATAAGAATATAAAGAGACTTTTAGTTTTTAATAAAAGTTTTCTTATTCTTAACTATATAGTTAGATATTTTAAAGAGTTTATAAAGTTAAGATTAAGCTTATTAAGGATAACTAATAAATAGATATATTAAACTAGGCCTTAGAGATAAGGCCTAGGGAAAAGAAAAGATTATATTATAACTCTAGTAGTTTTATTATATATACCCTATATTTTATACTAATTAATATACTAACTACTAATAATAATTAGTACTAAGACTTTATAATTATAACTAATTTAGCTTAATTAGTACTAATTTAATAGAATTACTACTAATTTAAATAATAAACTTACTAATTTATTTATATTACCTAACTATATATATATTTATTTTAATACTAAATAAAACTTAGCTTACTAGCTATTAATAATACTTCTTTATATTAACTAAGCTTAATATATATTAATTTACTATTAAGAGATATAATACTTTAATAATACTTAGTATATACTTTATATAATCTGCTAATAATAAACCTAAGTATGGCTTAGTTTAATATAGTTAAACTTAACTATTATAAATTAAGTTATTATAAAAGTATATTATTTTATTTTTTATTAAAAAGCTTATCTTTATTAAGGCTATATATATATTACCTTTTAAAAACTAAAGTTAAATAGGATTTCTTAATATATTAGCTTAATATATTTTATAGAGGCATTATGAGCTTTAGGCATTAATTAACATAAGCCAGCACAATACTAGCTAAGAATAAGCATTGTACGTACTGCTAAGCGCTGGAAGACTAAATTGCGAAGCTGAAGGGGCGTTATCTAATAAATCCATTTTCAAGACTATTCCAAGGTCTAGACATTATTTACAGCTATACACCTAGGAGTATGAGACGGAAACGATGACAGATGCCGCCTGAATATTTACAAGAGTGGTTGACTTAGTATGCTAAATTGCGTCTTTTAACGCACACCTCCCTGCCCACAGAGTTATCGTCCGTCAAACTAGGCATGGGGCCAGGGAAATTCGGCAAGACCAGCATGACCTATTGGGCCTTAGCAACAGCCCCTGGGAAGATTGGCTAGGACTTTAGGTATATAAACCACAGCCTGCCCATCAACATTTCAATGAAGTTCCAAACTCATCCTCTATCCTTTCATCCTTATCTATTATCTTATATCTTCACTGTTTACATTCAAGCCAAGATGGCTAGTATTAAGTTCAACAATAACTACATTAGGGTCGACTGCGACCCAACCGTCAAATCGGTCAATCTATTTCTCTCCGACAAGGGCGAAGAACTTCCTAACGATGGCAAGTTCTCCACCAAGCCATACTCGGGCGAATCGAAGAAGATACGTCTTACCTACAAGTCCCCCCCGCCAGCACCGGCCACCTACAATGTCCTCAATGCTGTCACCTTTCCTGAGAACGCTCAAGTCACTATCACTGGTGAGCAATCCCATCGCTTCCATGTTTCTTATACTAATGTAGAGCAGGAGGGAGAGACGGCACGCAGCTAGTTATGGTTGAAGACAAGAACGGAAACAAGGGCACCTGGGGTTTGGTCGGTGGCGAGGAGGAGGAGGACGAGGAGTGAATTCCTGGAACTCTATATACAGTTGAGCAAACATCTTGCTATATAAAGGTTGACATACAAGGAAGATACTAATATATAGTCCTTTATGTTATCGCAGCCCTTGATAAACGGGATATTAATTCAGTGAATTGACATAGAAACAGTAATCGAGAAGTGAACTTAAGTAGACATAATAGTACAATAGTTACAATAGCCCCCTAAAAAGAAGCAATGAATAAGATAATATATTTCATAATTATAACTTCATTATGTGCTATAGATAGTAGAGAGGCATATAGAGAAGATGTTAGAGCGTTTGTAGATGTAATAATATTATACGTATTTCTAGAAACATAACTATGTTTTAATGTAATACTTAAATCTATCAATGGTCTAAGAGCACTGTTCTTCACGCTTCTTGCCCTTCCTCATCCTCTATGTTCTCTGTATCATCTCCAGTCGCCTGACCTATGGCCATACTCTCACCGTGGCTTCCAAGTTGTTGTCGAGTTAAATGAATCGCGCAACCAAAATGATCGAGGATCATGGGGTACGATCTCAAATCCTGAACAACCAACAAGAGGCCTATGAGCCTGCGAACGGCAAGAAGAAACAGAAGTACGATCAACGTAATATTGATGTTGGCTACGCCATAAGCCATTGAAAAGCCCAGTAAAGTTGCGATGGCAAACATGACTGCTGCATGAATCGCAACACCCATCTGGAGACTCAGCGTACTGGTCAAATCGCCGCCTGTCACCCAGGTGTAGAGCTCCGGGTATCCGATATCTTTACAACGCTTCTTAAGGATCTCTTGTACGGTCTGTATACTTGCAATGTCTCTCTCTGCGGGCATGTCTTGTCTTTGCGCAGGAGATTGACCTCCCGATTGGGACCGCGTGTTCCCAGTAACCGGTGTTTCGAGAATCGCTTGATCAGCATGAGCTTTCTCAATTGACTTTAGCTTTTGCTTATATTCTGCCTTTAATGTCAGAGACTACCCTCAAGAGTAGAGTGATAAGTGAGAATTACCGGCGTGGCCCTCCATGGCCGCAAATATCGGGAGAGCAAGCAACGTTAGCGGCACAACCTGGCCAAATCCCATCTTGTTGGGATTGCCTGACATGCCTGTTGTCACAGCTCGCGAAGTAAAAATGGTCACGATCCCGTAGACATTACCTGACCAGAGCCAGAATAATCTCCAGGCGAAGGATCCCCGACATTGGTGGAATGCCCATGTTTCAGCTGTCAATCTCATAAGAAGTCTGAGCTTTCTTGGTGACACTCTCTTCGAGGTCAAGATCGTGAGAGCTTTAAGCTTCAGCCATTCGTTCAGGAGTCTCTCCCGTTTAGACTCTTTGATCTCATTCAGTAGCTCTCTGAATTGAATCTTTGCGCCTCTTGGCCTGAATAGTATGAATCTTTGATGTTGATAGCCCGCCTCGTTGTCTGTCGTCATCTCTCTGTTGCTGTCTGAGATCAGCTGCAAAATGGAAACGATCGCCTGACTTTCGACTTCTATATCGCTAGTATCCCGATGGCTCACTGGATTGGCTTGGTCTTCTAACCTAGCAAGGTTTTGAAGTTCGATACCCCCATTCTCTGGGAGCTCCTGATCATCAAGATGGGATCGATTTTGTCGTGCATCAGGGGGCTCACCCCTGGAACCAGGTTCATTGGGGTTATCTTCAACTGGCTGGTCGCGATAAAGAAGCTGAATAATCTCATACGTGCCGTAGAGAACTGCTAGTGGAACAAACATCCCCATGAGAAGATTGATGACGTCCATCCCTGCCATCTCCTCACTCATCCGATAGTCCCGAAGGGCGCAAATGAGGTAGACGTGGGACTCCATATCCCAGGTGTACGATAGTTGTATAACGAGCAGGAAGACGAGCATTCCCGAGCCGGCGACCATAGCAAGGACACGAATGAGCTTGGCGGTGCTATGGTCTTTAATGCGGTCTATATAAAATGGAAAACTGCCCAAGTGAACCGTCGATGCGAGACACCCAAGGGCGATCACAATATTGCTTGAATATATGGTGATATCGTCGTGAATGATAAGAGCGGCGATTAGGATGGAAGCCTGAGAGACAAGTATTTGATCACTAATAGCGACCGTGAAGGCCATGAAAGCATGAGTCCGCTCGCTTCTGCTTTGGTCAACCTTGGGGAGTTTGGTGTATGAGCGTTTGGTGTTGTGGAACTTGGCCCTCAATCGGCTGTAAATCCGACGCGCCCCAGCAGCGATTACGTCGTCTCCAGAGTTTAGAAGACGCGCAGGTACTGACATTGTAAGAAATGCCATAATCAGAGTAGCTAGTGCTATCAACGACGTGACAAGGAAAGCAGCTAGTACCTGATCGATCAATGTTAGTTGGCCCATATGCCGAATGCACGGCACTTACTCCTGGCCCAGCGATGTCAGCGTCAAATTCGACCTCTTCATCAGAAACAAGGCTTTCAAGCCTCTGCGGCAAACAATCCATTCTCAAAGGATCTCGCTCGAATATGCCTAGGGTGAGTTTTGGTGCTGAGCAATATGCGTACGGGAGAAGTTGCACAGAGACAAGATTGAAGAGGGAAAGATAAGGCAGAGCAAGAATAGAAATAGTTAACTAAGAATTTCTCAGCTTCAATGCGTGATTCTATAAATAGTCAAATGCTTCAAGTGATTGGGCCTTCACATGGCCATTTTTCAGCCGCAAACCTCATGTCGGGTTACACGAAGACTCAATGATCACTGATTGGACTTGGGGGTTGAAAAGTTGACGAAAGTGCAAAGTCCGTCGCAAAACGGAGATTAATAGTACACATGGAGCAGATGTCTCTGTATTTATCGAAAAGTGACATCTCCTTTAAGGCAGTTTTAATATAGTATTTAACTTCAAAAAATAGAGTTAAACTCGAGATACAGTTTGATGCAACGTATAATTCCCGTAGCCAATACTACCATCCAAGCGCCTCATTGCTTCGAGTTTAAGACGGAAGACGCACTTCTAGAACAGTGCCACATACGCAAGATACGTTTAGCCAAAAGCAGACATTGGTCACTCATCATTTCAATACCGATAACATGAAGTGGGCCACGAAACCGACTTATCCGTTTTATGGCTTCAACACGCGGCGAATACTTGATGATCTGCATTCTGTCCTTTCAGTCGGCTTCTACGAATACCGATGCGACGGGCTGTCTCCATCTCGGCTGTTGTACAGCACCGACACTCCGATTTGGTGCTGAAGATCTACACGGAGAAGGGTCCGAGCGAGATGAAATTCAAGGAAACTGGGTACACTAAGAACACATCGAGAATGACATAATAAGTGGAAATTATGGAGCTTCCACCCTTTTGACGGACTAATATCTATCAAAAGTACGTATTTAGTGACGAAACACATGGGGAATAAAACGGTTAAAGAATCTCGCTATCTCGTTGAGGGATATATAAAACTGATATATGTCGGTATACAGCCTTTTTCGTACAATTCTCGGAGAATATGGACTAAATAGTGACCCCTTGTACGGCTGAATCGGCACTCAGTGGGCTAAATGCAGATCCCCAATCTCCGTGTGGCAGCAATGCCGTCCGTGGAAAATCCGCGCGAGTTGTATGCCGCTATTTTAGCCACCATTCACGGCCCGATACGCTAGGAAGCGGAATTGGGGCTATGATAGATGTATATCCGTACGAGAAATATTCCTCCGATATTTATATCCAGACGTTGTGTCGTTGTGATCCGGGAAATCGGTCTCCCCTGAGAATATCGAGCAATCAATCTTACACAGCACTTTGACGCAATTACTATCAACTCTTCTCTATTATCGCAAATATTATCGAAAATGGCTATGCGATCTGACATTGAACACTACGATGCCCCCGTTTCGGGCGGTGCGTCGAACCAAGCTGATAATGCCGTCGAGAAAGGTCATATCAACAGCAACTCGGATGTCAATCATCATGTCCTGGTCGACCTTATGCACGAGATTGCCACAAACGATCCTAACAGGGTCTTTACCTATACTCCATGGTCTTCTGATCCTCAAGATGGATGGAAGCCAGTAACCCTCCTCCAACTCGCAAACGCTGTCGACTACCTCGCCCATGACATCTCCAAAACCGTTACTAAATCCTCAGATGACGAAGTCCCAACCGTGGCATATATCGGCCCTAGCGACTTTCGATACACAGCTATTCTGATAGCCTGTGTCAAGGCTGGTTGCAAAGCCCTCTTCATCTCTCCACGAAACACCCCCGCAGTTCAGCTCTCTCTTTTCGAAGCTACGGATTGTCGATACCTTTACACAACCGAGTCGTTCAAGTCGGTCATGCAGCCCTGTCTCGATCAGCGAACAATGGAAGTGGCCACGATCGAGAGTATTGATCATCTCCTATCAGTAACTCCCACGCCATTTCCTTATAGCAGAACTATCGAACAGGCGCGATGGGACCCCCTTGTTGTTCTTCATACAAGCGGTTCCACTGGAGTCCCTAAGCCCGTCTTCTTGAAACAGGGTATCTTGTACGCCTTTGAAGAATACCTCAGTCTACCTAAGTTTCATGGTTCTTCATATACGTTCAATGAATGGGCCGAACGGGCGCACAAGATCTTCATGGGGATGCCCATGTATCATGCTGCAGGAACGTATCTCCCTCTGAGCTTCATATACACGGGTCTCTCTGCGGTTATGCCGTTCCCAAATCAGCCTTTGAATGTCGATACAGCCATGGAGTACTTGAACCACAGTGGTGCCGATGGCGCGATGCTGCCCCCTTCTGTTATCGATGAATTAGCAGCTTCTGATGAGGGTACGGAGGCTTTGGCCAAGCTCAAACTCGTTATTACTGGCGGAGGTAAGTCAACGCAGTCTCTAATAATTGTGAATGTTGCTGACATTTGTATAGGGAGCCTGTCAACCGAGGCCGGGAACAGGTTAGCAGAGAGGGGTGTCGTCTTGAGGAACGTCATTTCATCAACTGAGTAAGCATCCCTTTGAACTGACAGAGCGCGGAGGCTAATGAAACCAAGACTGTTTCCTTTGGCTCCTTATAGTCCCCAAGACCCTAAGCTATGGCGATACTTCATATTTAACGCTGAGGCCATGGGCATTGACTGGCAACGTCATGACTCGAACGAGTATGAGCTTGTAGTCCGTCGCAAGGCATCGGATCCTGGCTCCCAAGGTTGTTTCTACAACTTCCCTGAATTATCCGAATGGCGTACCAACGACATTTTTGAACCACACCCAACGCTCAAGGACCACTGGCTGTACAAAGGTCGAGCCGATGATATAATTGTTTTCTCGAATGGTGAGAAGCTGAATCCACTTACAATTGAAGGAATCGTCTCGGACCATCCTCTCGTCAAATCAGCTCTTGTCGTCGGCCAGGGAATGTTTCAGGCAGCTCTCATCATTGAACCCATCGCGGAGGCCCAACCGAAAGACGAGGCTGAGACGAAGGCTCTGCTCGACAAGATCTGGCCGGCAATTGAGAAGGCCAATTCTGAAACCGTGGCTCACGGACGAATTGCCGCGAATCTTGTCGCTTTTGCTGACCCTGCTTTACCGTTTGCTCGCGCCGACAAGGGCACTGTGCAACGTGGTAAGACTGTCAACCTGTACGCTGACTTCATTGCGGCTTTGTATCAGAAGGCTGAGATGCTTGGAGATGGTCCATCCATCACCCTTGACTTCAGCAACGACGACGCCTTGACGGGATCTATCATCAGTCTCTTTGTTACCAAGCTTGGGGTTGAGAAACTCGAACCGGATACAGACTTCTTTTCTGTCGGTGTCGACTCCTTACAAGTAATGACTGCGGCGAATTTGTTGCGGGGTGCTTTGCATAGAGCTGGTATCGACGCCTCGACAATTGCACCACGTGTCATCTACCGCAATCCTACTGCTAAGGGGCTGGCTGAGTACATCCAGTCCTTGCGAAGTGGTGTCAGTGAAGACGATGAAGAGACCCATGAGATCAGCCAAATCAAGGAGCAGGTCTCACAGTACACCAAGAACCTCCCACCGCCTAAGAAGGGAAAGCAGGCGCCTCTAGACGACGATCAAACAGTCGTCGTCACGGGTACAACAGGGTCTCTGGGAGCTTACATGCTTGACCAGCTCTGCCGCTTGGAGAATGTCAAGAAGATCATCGCTCTCAACAGAAGCGACGATGGTGGCGTATCTCGACAGCCTTCAATCAACGAATTCCGTGGTTTGACAACTGATTTCTCCAAAGTCGAGTTTCTCCACGCCGATCTATCGCTTCCGGATCTTGGATTGGGCAAGTCCAAGTACGCTTCTCTTCTCGCTAATGTCGATCGTGTCATTCACAACGCTTGGCCTGTGAACTTCAAGTTCACCATGTCTTCATTTGAGAGCCACGTTCGAGGCGTGCGACATCTTGTCGACTTTTCTTCTGCAGCTTCTAAAACCGTGCCCATCATCTTCATTTCGTCCATCGGGACCGTCGATCGGTGGTCCTCAACCGACGCTGTCCCTGAGAAGGCGTTGCATGACCTGGCCTTGCCTAGTATGGCTTATGGACGATCCAAGCTAGCTGCTAGCCTCATACTCGACGCAGCTGCGGAGGAGTCTAATGTCCCTACTGTTTCGGTCAGAGTTGGACAGATTGCGGGGTCTAGGGGCACGAAGGGTCTGTGGAATCGTCAAGAGATGATTCCGAGCATGATTGCAAGCTCTGTGTATCTTGGAGTCTTGCCTGACAATCTCGGTGGACAGCAGGAGATTGCTTGGACCCCCATTGAGGATATTTCAGGGCTTATCCTCGACGTTGCGGGCATAACGGCTCAGAAGCCTATCTCGGAGATATCTGGATACTTCCATGGTGTCAACCCTGCCACGACCAGTTGGTCTGACATCGCTCCGGCAGTGAAGAACTTCTACGGTGACAGGATGAAGTTGGTCAGTGTTGGAGAATGGATTGAGAGGTTGGAGGCTAGTGCCAAGGAGGAGAATGTGGACTTTGATAAGAATCCAGGTGTCAAGCTTCTGGATACGTATCGTGGATTATTTGCGGTAGGGGAGGAGGTTCAGCCGGTCAAGTACGGGATGGAGAGGACCAAGAGTCACAGTCCGACGATGAGAGAACTTGGGCCGATCACACCCGAGCTGATGAAGAACTGGTGTCGCCAGTGGGGGTTTTAGTGGCTAGATGATGCTATCTATATATGAGCATTCACAAGTTAGCTACTCTATCATACTCACAATAGATTTTCGCTGTTCGTTGACTTTATTTCCACGCTTCCCAGACGTCTCTAACAGTGACAGGCTTGAGATCTGGAAACTTAACCACCAAATCATCAACTCCCTGAATATCATTCGATCCTGTAGCCATCCCAATTCCTGATAATGCCAGCATATATTTCATACCGCCATGCATCTCCTCCGGCAACGCCTGCTTCATACTTGGAGTCAAGTCATTCTCACCACTCTTCATCTGCTCCACAGAGAAATGCTGAACATCAAACTTGACACCCTTAACCTCCTCAGCAAGCTCAACCGCTTCATTGAGGGTCATACGATTTGTGATCACAGCGTGTCTGCGCTTCCAATTCGGTATGTCGAGCAGAGCAACGCTATACTTAGCTGCGTCTGTAGAGTGAGTCAAGACGATGGGAGTGTTTCCATCTCCGGGAATTACTGCTGTGTTATTTTCGGGATCGATAATTATGTTTGCTGCGCGGATATGGGTAGGCATGCGAGGGGCGGCCCAGTAATCTAGGAACAACCCAATTGAGATAAGTGAGAACTCGAGGCTGGTCTTTTCAAGAATTTCTACTGCTTTCAGCTTCCATTGGTAGGAAGGGACATGGGCGATGTTACTAGTGACTCGTTAGCCAAGTCATATGCGTCGCAGAAGCAAATCATGATACATACTCCTTGGTGTAGACCATTCCAAACTCACTCGGCAAGAATCGCTTAGTACAAGTTGACCTCTCGGCCGCTTCGATGAGATTCAGCTGAGCTTGCCCGCTCTCATCGTTATCGATAGGAAGCATGGATATGACCGTGTCGACGTGTTCAGACTCAAGAAGCGAAGCCAAAGCATCAATATCGGAGTAGTTTACAGCTCGTGTCTCCGATCCAGTAGCCTTTCGCGATAGGACGATGTAATCATGAGTCTTGGCTGCTTCGAGGGCATCGACCATTGTCCGGCCCAAACCGGACGAGCCACCAGCGACAGCGACTTTACCCATTGTAAGATATCTCGATTGATACGATATGAATTATTAACAAGTAGGGGTGTCATGCAGAAGACGGACTATATATGCAAGGCTGTTGCGGAGCTGGACTTGCGGAGCGGAGTTTCGGTCACGGCGTTAAACCCAACAGCCCGCCCTGCATTAGCTGAAGTATAAATGGAACACTAGACGATTATTTCCGTATCATTGTTCGTATTGAACTAGGACCTGAGATATTCTCTCGATTTTGAGGGAGTAACTTGTTAATCTCGGGTGAGTCATGGCCTTTCGTGCGTAAATGAGACGATGATCATGATAAGGTTTGCCTCTGATAGAACTGATATTAGAGTGCGTAGACGAAGCGATAGTTGTTGACTTGCATAAACATCGACCGCGCAGTGAATGCCGGTTGCCTACACTATCGTATATCTGCATAGAATTCATCTATCGAGTTGCAATCCACCTTGACCGAGGTCACCTTCCAAGGCTTCCATAGACTTCCTGCCTCCAACTTTGACTTTGCCAGAGTCACCAGACAGCAAATTTCTAAACTTACTGTCGGGTTCCCTTTCCACTTGGGTCCAAGGTAACTAAGTTCTACGTGCTAATTTAGGCTCTCGGCCACAAGCCTTAAATGCAAATAACACGTTTGGCTCATAACTTACATACTATGCTTGATGCCTGACCAGTCGATGCAATATAATGCCAATGAAAGTGAAACCTAGATTATGACTCCTCCGCTGGCCTTGAAGGTATATAAGATGGTGCCTGCAATCTTCCACCTGAGAAAGCTGGGCTTAATTTTCTTGTAGATATTATTTCTGCCAGACAAGCACAGGTCAACCTCCTCCCCACGTCGTCTAGAACTTCAACCTCGTCAACCACGCATACGAACTATCTTTCGCCACCAACGATCCCACCATGATCTCATCCATATTGCCGCGCCTGCTGAGTAAAGCTCCATATGCGATTGCACTAAGGCAACAAGCCCACCGACTTCAGAGCGGAATGTCGCCCGCATACATATCCCAACCGACACGGCGGTATTATTCGCCCCACAGACAAAATCATAGCCATGAAAAGCATAAGCAACCATCTTCAGGGTTATGTGACCGGGTGGTAAGCCACTTCAAGAGAAACGAGAGTAAGTCTAGCAGAATTGTAGGAAAGTTATGCAGCTGACTGTTGCTAGCGAGGTATGAAAACACCTTTATTGGAGTAGGAATATTTGTTGCGGTTTGCGAGGCTATAAATGGTCCTCAGCCTCCCGAACCTAAGGATTCATCCCCGAGGAAAAACATGGCTTGTTTTGGATATGTTAACCAGATTCCTGGATTCTGGTAGTTTTGAGATGTGTGAACTTCCAGAATCCATATCTTCACCCTTGGTTCTTCATTGTCTCCTCTCTTGATATTTATATGCAGCATTTACGACAATGGTATACTCAAAAGGTTTTTCTCAAACACATACCCAATTATGAGGATATCTCTCTGGAAGCATAGCAAATAAACAAACCGTCATATCTAAGAATTGGTGCTCCGTATAAATTTACAATCCTCGTCTCTGCCATACTACCTAACCAATCCCCATCAATGTGAACAAGCATCTTGACGTCTTCTCCGCAAGGCTGAAAGCTTAGCCTCTAACCTCACGCATTCGATCGATGCAGGAACTGAATCATCAGGCAACAATCGTTCCACTTCTTTTCTTCCAATGTTCGTTTACGCTTACGTTTCCATCTTACTCATACACAGCGTTACATCAGTGTCACGTCTCCCCAGTAATGCCAAGCGAATACACTTGGCACAAAACATGACTGCTCACCCCATCGGCCAACCGACCTTCCCTTCCAGAAAAAGTGATCTCAGGTTACAATGCGATGAATACGAATCATCAGGAACAAATATTGCAGGCCTTTGCCCCCGATACTTCTAATCCTTTTGGTGACTGATCATTTTGGCCGCGTTCAACCGACAGAGTAGAATCTATTTGATTAGCATCTTGGCAGTAACTTATTAGCCCCCATATGTCGTAATCCATTTTTTAAGCATAAGCGGACAGCTTATCTGTGTTTGCTATCAGCCAAGAAACAGCCAAGACACCTTAATCCAAAACCCCAACTCGCCTGAATCTCCAAAAGCCATGACCCTAATACCTAAGGAAAGGAGGCAACTGTTTAGTATCGGATACCAACGGCAACGGGGAAACGGAAATAACTCCAAGACCAAACCCAAGGCGCTACTGTTGACATTGACAAAAGCACCTGCTGAATGCAGAGTCCGTCGATAAGCACTACCCCAGATAACAGCATTGGCATTCCCTTGGCGAGCCCATTCATCCTTGGGGTCCAGCACGTGAGGCGTGGAATGTTGGTTCTTTCTGTCCTTCCTGTTATGTCGCTTGGCGGGAGATATCACGAGATGGGGTATCGCATTGGCACGCGCTGCGGATTGGAGATGCGCTTGCTTGGCGGTGATATAAAGTGGTTCGTCTGCGCCAAGATCATGGGCAATTGGTCTGAGGCCAACATGCTGAGATGTCTTGGCTGCCCCGGGGAAATCCAATTATGAGCATGTTGTTAATCGCACGCGTCTCGGCGAGATATTGGGTCTGGGGTATATATCGAGGGGACGCGATCCCACCTTGTGGAGAGGTCGATCACCTTCGTTCTTCTCATTTCTCTTTACTTTCCTGAGTGAATTGCCATTTGAGAAACTAGACAATCATGGCTGTCGCCGAAAAGGGCCAGAAGCCAGGCATGGCCAAGAGAATCTTTCTCATGCTCGCACCAGACTCGGCAAAGGACGATGACGGCCGCGATAACTTCAACTCGCGCTCGCAATTCGTCCTCTGCGCCATGGGCGGTGCCGTCGGTCTGGGAAACTTGCTGCGCTTCCCCTCTGTCGTCTTCAACAATTACGGTCTGCAGTTCTTCATCCCCTACGCCGTCGCGCTCTTCCTCATCGGTATTCCCATCCTCATTCTCGAGATCACCCTCGGTCAGGCCTATCGCGGTGGCTGTGTTATCGCCTGGAACAATGTGAACCATCGCGCTAAGGGTATTGGTCTGAGCATGGTGTTCAATGGCTTTAGTGTCGTTGGGTACTATGTTCCCATTCTGGCGTGGGCTATGACGTATTTCAGGATGTCGTTCCAGAGTCCGCTGCCTTGGGCTGGAGAGGATACTGTGGATTTCTTCAACGACAGGGTTGTTCGCAACATTCCGGCTACGGGCGGTGCCGATGACGGCGGTGGTCTGAAGCATTATCCCGGCCGTGGCATCGTCGGCGAGACCTTCGGTTGGTGCATCATGATCTGGTTCGTCGTGTGGATGTGTACCTTTAAGGGTGTCGGTCTCACCGGCCGTGTCATCTACATCACCATGGCCCTTCCCCTCATCATGATTGGTATTCTCGCCATCCGATCACTCTCCCTTCCCGACGCCTCCGATGGTTTCAGACTCTATGTTGGTACGTGGCGAAGCGAGTCTCTCGAGGGTCCTCGCGTATGGCAAGATGCATTTGGACAGATGTTCTTCTCTATTGGTGTCGGCTTCGGCTACTTCACCTCTTACGCCTCTTACAATAACAAGTTCGCCAACGCTGTTCAAGATGCCTTCATCATTGCTCTCAGCAACTCTGCAATTGAGATCATCTCTGCCTTGGCTGTCATGGGCGTTGTCGGCTACCTCGGCATTAACCCCGGTGATGTCGACCCTCTGTCCACCTTCAGCTCTGGCTTCTTCTACTATCCTCAGGCCTTGGCCGAGATGCCTGGATCCAACTTCTTCTCCGCCCTCTTCTTTATCACGCTGGTTCTTCTTGGTCTTACCTGTGTGTTTGCTCTCGCCGAAGTTCTGGTCACTCTCCTCTGTGACACCAACATGGGCCAGCGCATTCCTCGCTGGATCATCTCCACCTCCGTCATCGTCCTCGGTGCCCTTACTTCACTCATCTACAGCAGTGAGTTTGGCTTCAGTGTTCTCGATGCTGTTGATGCCTTCGTCAACGATATCGCTCTTTTCATCACTGTCTGGTCAGAGACTTATATGGCCTGCACGCTCTACCGATGGAAGGATCCCGTCGATCAAATCGGTTTGATTAGTTACTTCGTTTACAATGGTGGCTATGTTTTGTCTCTGTTCCTTGGTCTTCTGATTGGCCATCTCGTCAGCGCCCCGGCCGGTGCTGGTGTTGGCTTCGGTGTCTTCATCGGCTGTTCCCTCTTCACTGCCTTCTTTGGCAAGACCCCATCGATCCCTGCTCCCCGATTCTGGGGAAACAATCCTATTCTTAGCCGCTTCTGGTACGCGGCTTTCTACTCGGTATGTATCCCCACCCAAAACCTGGCTTGGTTTCCTATACCTAACTCACCCTCAGGGCAACCAAATCCGTCGCGATCTCAACAACGCCATCCTCGGGGGCAAATCGAATTGGAAAATCCACTGGGTATGGCCTATTTGTCTTAAGTACATCACGGGTCCCGCCGTGGCTCTTGTGTTCTCCTTCGCCTATCCCAAGTTCCTCAACAACTACTCCGATGACCCTCCTTTCATCTACAGCTTTGTTCTCATGCACATGGTTGTCATTTTCATCATCGGTGCATTCCTTGCCCCTCGCTTCCTCAACATTCTCATCCCATCTCACCGTCTTGAGCGTGGTGATGGAAAGTATGATGTCGCCCCTCAGATGACCATTGACAACCGCCCCATCGTTGACAACGGTGGACTAGAGGGTGGCCACGCTGATATTGATGCTGCTCATCACAGTGCCAGCGCTGATGGAAACAGCATGGAGGCTGATAAGGGTGTTTTCCAACCAAAGGCTGAGACTGCTAGGTTTGAGACTCCCGTCGAGCCACGACAGTAGAGCCTGTGATTCAGATAGTCATTCTCTTTTTTAGCATTCATCACAACCTCTCACTGGGGGGGTCCTGTATGATTAAAGATCTATGAGATAGATTCTCTCGTTGATAGTGGCTCATCAATTTCACTCACATCATTAAACAACTTTCGCTTCATCCCGATCTTCTAAATCTGCTAGTGCCCCTAGGGCAAGAAAGAAAACTCAGTACTTCGATCCTAAAGCACTACAAGACTTAGGTAACTTAGCCTAAATTTAGAGGAGTCTTTGTTAACTTTATTGCGGCACTCTCTTCTAAAGTCCTGTATTTTCTTACTCTCCGAGGCCCCCCTATGACCAAACAAAGCTGTAGTCTCTCAAACCCTAATGAGATTCTTTTGTCCCAGGCTTCCCTAATTCTCAAGGTATAGACCCTCATCTGGTGGGGGTTTCCCATACCAGTCTAGTCCAAGCTTATCTTCAGGATCAGGATCTTCCATCTGATAATACCCATCATATCTCCACCACTTCCGGTCCTTAAACACATCCTCCACGGGAAGTACTCCTTCAGCCTTCATCTCATCTCTCACTTGCTCGACCCTTTGCCACACTCTAAGAATATTCTCGCCAATAACCTTTGCCAGTTGCTCTTCAGTCGCTCCACGATCAAGGATAGCCTTCAAAAGATGGGGATAACATTTCACGTCTTCAAGGCCAGTTATAACACTAGCAATCCCGTCAAAATCGGATCCTAGACCGACGTGATCCCAGCCAATACGGTTGGCCACGTAAAAGAGATGATCGATCACCATTTCCATCTTGGCATCTCGTCGGCGCGTTGTGACATGCTCTGGGACGAAGGTAACCATCACGATACCTCCGTTGACGGGTACTTTATCGAGGATATGATCGGGCACATTTCGGGGGCAGTCAAATAATCCTTTTGCGTTGGAGTGGGAGAACATGACGGGGGCTCGGGAAAGGTCGAGGACTTGGTTCGCACAGTCTTCCGAGACGTGAGAGAGGTCAACAATCATGCCTAGAAGATTAGCTAAGCGCGAAAAGAGTGTCAAGGGGCGTACCAAGCCTATTCATCTCCTTGACAGCAGCCCTTCCTAGGTCAGATAGGCCACCATGAACCGGTCCGATCTTTGAAGTGGAGCTATCCGCGAACGCATTGTTACAGACATGAGTAAGAGTGCACTATTCAACTCAGTATGATTTCTCAAACTAGTGAGCTCTATTTTACTTACATATCTTACCCCGAGCCTGTGGAAAGCTCTAATAATACCGATGCTATTTCCTGCCATGTGCAGCCCCTCAATGCCAATAGAGCAAGCAATCTTACCACTGGCGTAAACATTCTTGACTTCCGAAGGACCACTAACCAATTGAAATGTCTCTGGATAAGACTCAATCAGCCGGAGAGTCAGATCGATCTGCTCAATGGCATCTCGTGCCATGTCAGAGTACTCTGGTGTGGTGAAGTTCTCTGCTGATCTGAGGCAAGGGACACAGACAGACCAGAATTGGCCGCCCACAGCACCTAAAAGAAAAGGTTAGCATCAAGTTGAGGATAGAGGTAGATATTGGTGGGCACCTTGTTTAAGACGAGGAATATCGGTCATGCCACGCTCGAATCCCTTTTCTAGATCGAATTTCTCATTATCGTGTATTTTTCCATGAAAGCAAGCTCTGGGCTGTTGAGGTAAGTCATTATGGCCATCTATAAGAGGAGTGGTAGCCAAAACTCGTTTGACTCTCTCGTCAATAGAGAGCAGTTGGTACGGATGGTTGGATGGCATTCTATGAATGTGCTGAGAAACTGCAGTGCTGTATCTCGTTTCATCCGTATCTCAGTCCTCTTTATCAATCGGCATTCGGCAACTTTGCCCTGTTTCGGGAAACAGGACCTTTGGGTGTTTCCCGCGCAACCGCGGAAAACTTAGGCAGTGATAGGCTGGCAGATAAGCATACCGTAAGTCTAACCAAAAAGCACTGGTCTAAAGATCTTCTAAAGTTCCAGCTAAAGGTCTAAATTCACCACAAGTCAGGTGTTCTTGGTTCATTACGGCTGAAGACATAAATCAGCAGAGAACTTAGTAGTTACATAGCAAATCAATGCTTCGTTCATCGGCATACAGATTATAGACCGAGTTGGAGATAGAGATCTATCTGGTACGACTCATGCTCGATATCAACGTTACATTGTAGCTGAGGGGTAATGATAAGCATCCTGGGCCACGTACGGGAACTACAGCATCGTGGGATCCACTGCTGGTTTTCCCGCGGGCATTGCGACGTATTATCCACTGATCAACAATCAGTTAACCTCAAACGACCGGAAGAGGGGATGAATATAAAGGATCAACATATGTACGTCCAACGGAGCGCTTCACGTCTCCTGTCATTCGTACAAACTATCAACAAAATGGAAGACAAAATAACAGACGACTTGAAGCATACCCAATCTATCAAAGAGGGGACCATAAACGATGCCTCTACAGCTGAAGCCTTAACTCTTTGCCGTGACGCAGATGGTATTGAGACAAGCCCTGAGCTCGATAAGGCTCTAAGATGGAAGCTGGACCTGAGACTCATGCCTCTTCTGTGCTTCACATATGCATTACAGTCAATTGATAAGAATACTATCAGCTATGCTGCCGTGTTCGGCCTGCGAGAAGATCTCAACCTCAAGGGAGATGAATTCTCTTGGACTGGCGGGATATTCTATCTCGGTTATCTCATCTGGGAATTTCCGACTAGTATGTTTCTCCAAAGGTTTCCGATTAACTACTTCATGTCAGGAACTGTAAGCCCCTCACCCTTCTGGTCGTTGGCCTTTGCTAATGTCACTAGGTCATCGGCTGGGGCGCCGTGCTCATGGCCCACGGAGCCGTCAACTCCTTCACAACCCTCGTCGTCGTGCGCGTCCTTCTCGGCGCCCTCGAAGCAGCCATAAACCCCGGCACCATGCTCCTCTTTAGTATGTACTACACGCGAAAGGAACAGCCTCTCCGTATGGGTATATGGATTGGCTCGGCAGGCATGGGCTACATCATCGCTGGTATAGCTAGTTTTGGTATTGGCCACGTCAAGTCTGCTCTACCGTCTTGGCGAGTACTTTTCATCATCTGGGGGTCCATAACTGTTGCTTGGGGCGTTATTCTTCTCTTCTTGCTTCCTGGTGCTCCAATGAGAGCCAAGTTTTTGACGGCTGGTGAGAAGGCGAGGGTGGTGGCGAGAGTAAGAGGAAATGGTACAGGTATTGAGAATAAGCATTTCAAGATGGGGCAGTTTTGGGAGGCGATGCTTGATTTGAAAACTTGGCTGTTGTTCCTGTTTGCTTTGACAAGTAACTCGCCCAATGGGGGCTTGTCCGCGGTAAGAAGAATCTTTCCATACCCATGGCCACTGCTAATGAGTTGGATTAAGTTCCAAGGTCTTATCATCAAAGGTGCTGGCTTCAGTACCCTCGACACGACGCTGTATCAAATGCCTTCAGGTGCAGTCCAGCTAGTGGCGTGTGTACTCGCCTGGTAAGTCCTCCAGACCTGTTACATACCAGTAACCTAACCATTAGCTCACAGCTGGGGAGCGTCCGCCATCAAAAACTCTAGAATCCCGATCATGCTCCTCGGACTAGTCCCCTTCCTCGCCGGCGTCCTCGGCCTTCATTTCCTCCCTCACAGTGACGCATACGCCCGTCTGGCATGCCTATGGATGTCATTCACATACACAGCAACCTGGACGCTTAGCATGTCTGTCTCGATGGCCAACACAGCAGGGCATACCAAGAAGATTACAACAAATGCTTTGCTGCTAATCGGATATTGTCTAGGAAACTTTGTCGGACCATTCTTCTTCAAGTCTAACCAGGCACCTCAGTATGAGCTTGGGGTCGGCATGATGTTTACTTGCATCGCGATTCAGGTGGCAAGTCTTGTTGCTCTGTGGGTGTTGTTGTGGGTGAGGAATAGGTCGAGGCGCGACCTTCACACTCCTGAGAATCAGCAGAGGGCTTGGGAGGCGGGGCTCCTTGATGAGACTGACTTTAAGAATAAATACTTCCAGTATATATATTAGCTGAATATAGCCTTCTTTATTCCAAACCATAGAAAGATATAGAATTTAATGTCTATAAAGTTCGCTGCGCACGAAGGCACATACATTTCAACCTTGCGGGCAAGTTAGCATCGACTGATTTGAATACAGAGTTGATCCAACTTCTCGGTCACTGGAGTAAAGTAGAGTCGTTTGGTATTATAAGTTCTTTTCTTTATACTTTTACAATAACGAAAAGCAAGAGCGACTAGACAGACTACTAAAGGACTACTACAAAGCCAAAGCCAATAATCAATCCTCCCAAAATCACAGTCCAAGGCATATCCCCATTTCTATTCGCTTCTGACACAATTAAAGGCGACTTCCCTGATTCCTCGGAACCCGATGCACTGACGGTCTTAGTTGACTCGGGACCACTCATCTCTTTACTGATTCCTCCTGTCTTTGTCTCCAAGGTTGATACGACTTCTGGTTGATTACCTGATCCAGATGGACGCACTTCCATGTCAGTTTTGGAAGTAGACATGATAACTGTTTCTTTCTCGGAGTTCGCCGAGTTCTCTGAGCCTTCTCGGCTGTTATTAGGTTCACCATGTCCTGATCCATTGCCTGATCCATTGCCTGGTCCATTACCTGATCCGTTTCCTGATCCGTTGCCTGGTCCCTGGTGAGGCTCCGACACATTCGCGGTGATGTCAGGGTGAGAAGCAGTGGTAGTAACTATTTGACTTCCAGAGCCGCTCACGTTGTCTGATCCTTGTTGATCACCGTTGGCAGCTGCTGCATGAGAAGGATTTAAAGGCGTTCCATGTTGAGATCCTGGAACATCCGGCTGGGTGGCGGGAGTAGTATGTGTTTCACTTCCAGAGCCGTTCGAGTCATTTGGACCTTGTCGATTGCCCTCAGGAGCTTCTGGCTGAGAAGGATTTGGTGGTGTTCCATTTCCGGGTGGTGTCCCGTGTTGAGATCCTGGGATTTCCTGGTGAGAACCTTCACCTTTAGCTGAGGGAGGTTGATTATTATTGCTGGGCTCTGTTGAACTTCCATTGGGAATGGCTGGCCTTCCAGTGGCTTGGTTTGAAGGAGGGCTGACTCGCGCTCCCTTTACTGGAACAGAGAAATATGGCTGGAAGTCATTTTGCGGTCCTGAGGTTGGCTGCGCCACGACATATCGGTTACCACTGCTATCCGTCTCATAGCCTCCGATCCAACCGGGGGGTAGTTGAGCCAGTGGGTATCCATATCCAGTGCTCTGACAAGCAGCTTCTGGCACAGTAAGGATAATTGTGTTCTCTCCATGCGAGCCACAGGCTCTACAAGGGTAGGTGATGGTAGTCATTTCTACTGATGGGTACACCTGCTCTTCGCACCCGCAAGGGATGTACAGGAGGTCAATTGAAACACAGGTGGTAACAATGACTCCTGGGTTAACAGTATCGACTGTTACGTAGGTGACAGTAGTCTCTGTAAACACAGTCATAGTGATATCCTTTGTAACATGGATAGTTCGGATAGGTTCAGTGGTAGGGCGATGAGTAAGCGAAGGAGGTTGAGATGTCTGCGCAACAGACCCCAAGGATGAAGCCGAGCTGGAGAAAGTCGAGTCTACTGTACCTTTGTTTGTCGTAGAACTTGCCTTCGATGTTGATGTACCGGGCTTTGCAGAGGAGGATGAGGAATACGAAGATGAAGTACGGGCAGTGGGCGAAGAAGATATGGGAGGTGAGGAGGACGGCGAAGAGGAAGATGATGAAGAAGAAGAGGAAACGACTTGACTATAAATAGTCAAAAGGCGATTAGATGGCACAGAACGACGTCTTTCCTGGCCAACATTACCTCCACAGAATGAATCAGGATCTCCAGGGCATAGAATATTGCACCTTGCACCTACTACAAATTCCGTCCCGTTGAGGGAATCTGCCTTGTAGCAAGACTGCTCATAAAGACCAACATATTTGCTTCCAGGGCTCATCTCAATGCACCTCTGGACTGTCATGTCAGACTCAGCTGCCACCAGGGTGAATGATGGGTAATTATCCCGAGACCCAAGACATCCGTCGTAGGCATATCCTCGAACAATTGGGGCATTGAATGGAGTGCTCGAGCTTGAAGATGTCGAAGAAGTAACCGTGAAGGAGGTAAAGGAGGTTGATGATTGAATGCTTGTGGTAGCCGCGTTGCTTGGGGTTGAGCTTGAGGCAGTACTGGTAGGAGTGGAGGAAGTTGATGATAAAGATAATGATACTGAGGAGGTGAACAATGCGGTTGATGTAGTGTCTTCTCCAGAACTACTAGATGAGATTGATGTAGATTCCGTTGTGGAGCGCGATATAATGGATGTTATAGGTGAGGTAGATGTTGTAGGCTCTAGTGTTAGGGATGTTGCGAATGATGAGGTGTGAAATGTTGAGGTTGCCGATGCCGACAGCACCCCTGATGATGTTGATAGTGTTGATGATGGCAATGGTGATGATGATCCCGAGAGTATCGAAGATGTCGAAGATCCCAACGAAGTGTAAATGGATGATGTTGATGTCTGAGATGATGCTGAGGTTGAAGATGTCGACGCCGTTGAAGTTGAGGATGTCGGGATTGTTGATGATTCTGATGATGTGGAGGAAGATGATGATGATACAGAAGATATTGAAGAGGCTGATGTCTGAGTTTCTGATGAAGCTGAGCTTGAAGATATGGAGGATGTTGAAGAAGATGTTGATGACGTTGAAGAGCTTGTTGAGGCAGATGTTGAAAGAGCTGCTGAAGAGGTTGAGGAGGTTGACGCTTGACTTTCTGATGACTCTGAGGTTGAAGAAGATGCTGAAGACGATGAAGTTGTTGAGGAGGTTGAGGATGTTAAAGAAGCTGTTGAAGAGGTTGTTAAAGAAGAGGTTGAAGAAGAGGTTGAAGAGATTAACGTTTGAGTTTCTGATGACGTTGAGGTTGAAGGGGATGCTGAAGACGCAGAAGTTGTTGAAGATTCTGATGTTTGAGCTTCCGATGTCGCTGAGGTTGATACCATCGAGGATGTTGAAGATGTTGAAGATGTTGAAGATGTTGAAGATGTTGAAGATGTTGAAGATGTTGAAGATGTTGAAGATGTTGAAGATGTTGAAGATGTTGAAGATGTTGAAGATGTTGAAGATGTTGAAGATGTTGAAG